>JAJLRJ010000009.1:825000-1140000 GCA_024195265.1 Dendrophyllia cribrosa
TCAAAGTTGGGGTGTTATGTCGCCAAAAAACCCAGTCGAGCCACCTTAAACGTACAACATAATAAACAGCACTACAGGAAAGCACTGCTCAATAGCTTTCATTTCAATGGTCACATAGCAGGATTTCATCAGTAGTCAACCAGTACGAAAGAAAAATCTGCATTGTTGATGTAAAAAGAATGGGGGAACGAAACAGTTACAAAACGTCATACTTTTCTGCAACAACATACAAACATTGTCTTTGAATTAAAATAACCATTTAATTTATTAACATCATTTTTCCGACAGCACCGATGACGCAAGTCAAAGTAAAGCACTATTTGGCTCACGGCAGCAGGGACTTTTGAGAACTAAAGTGGAAAAGGGTGAAGGAACAATTCCGCTGGATCCTCAAGATGGTATTTTGACCATCGATGGAATCCGCTCGGGTCAGAGATTACGCACTGCTTCATGTAGTGACAAAATTGCCAAATGGAATGTTCTTGGTTAGTTGTTTGACATTATTTTTCGTTTGTATTATTATTAGCTCTCACTTTTTTAACCAGTCAAAGCGAATCCAAACCTAGTGTTTTCCCGCACTTCGGGTTACTACATTTTCAGTTGGTTTTGGTTACATGTTTTCCCGCATTTGGTATTCGTTTCATGTTTTCCTGCATTTGTTATCCGTTGCATGTTTTCCTGCGCTTAACGCAGGATACCTGATTTCCCGCACTTAGTGCAAGTGACATGTTTTCCCACACTTATCGATCACCAGTCACTGCATCTTTCTTCTTTATTACGCTGTTCACTTTTGTTTAATTAACCCTTAAACTCAGAAGAGCACCAAAATTCAAAATTCAAGAAAAATCCCAAATTTCATTTTGTAAAATATTGAAAAACAAATGGTACCATACAATAGTACTGCTGGAGATGTTTTATTTGAATGGTCACACCGTACAATTTTGTCCACAGACTTAAATGTCAGAAATACATTACATGTCTCCAGAATTGACTCTGGGAGTGAAAGGATTAATCAGATGTGTAATGATTGTTTTAACTGTAATAATGTTTTCACTGCAGGTATTCAAGGTGCTCTTCTAAGCATTCTAATTGAACCAGTTTACATCAGCTCCATTATCCTTGGAAAGCTCTTTCACTCAGGCCATCTCAGCCGTGCCGTCAGCATGCGTGTCGAACTGGACAATGACAACAGCTTCTCTAACCAGCTGCCCAGCTCTTATCATGTCAATCATCCTAAGCTAGAGCCAGGCCACCTTGTTCAACAGGTGCGTTGATGATTTTTGTTTGCCTGCGTGGCAGGCGCGCACGCCCAAAATCCTCTCTTTTCCTCCCCTTTCTAGCGCCTGCCACGCAGGCTCGATTTCCTTTTGCTATGATAGTCTACGATCATTCCTGCCAAGCGTGAATTGAAGTACACATTCGGCAAGCGGAACAAAGAGCAAGTTTCTAATTTCGAGATAATTAAAAGTGATTTTTTTGGATATAAACAGTTTTACTGTCTATCCTTTGCGTATCAAACCAATATGGTAGGTTTTTTTCCACGAAAATTTGAAGAGAATTTCCGTTCAGCAGGGTAGGCAAATGTACGCAACTTTTTTTTTTTCAGGCTTCTTTCAAATGCTTAAATTGCACACTCGACTGTGAGGGTCATTTCTTCACTTTACATTTTCTGTCCGTCATATGATGCCCGATTTAGGGTGTCAGATCCATTGTACATTGTACACCTTCATTGTATTAGGTAAAATTATGTATTCTAATATATTCTATGGTATTGTATTCTATTGTATTGTCGTTCTTTTGTGTATTCTATTGTTTTAACAAAAGAATAAGTGTTACCCCTAAATCGTGCATGGTATACTGTCCGTTGTTCATATATGATTCATTTAATATATGATTCATTTATATACTACATTTGTAATGTTGCATCTGTTAAGCACTTCCCAAGGCACAACAGTTGAGTTGGTGTTGCCTTAGGCAACGTTTGCCTGTGGGCTGGAAGATGTTGTTAACAATAAACATCTTTATTATTATTATTATTATTATTATTATTATTATTATTATTCTCTCTTTTATCACAGTCTTTGCTGGTGTTCTTTTTGTGCATCAGCCGGGCGCAAACCATGCACCTAGAGCGTCAGTCACTCAAGTCAATCATTCTGTTCATACACTGAGCACCTTTCTGAGGATTCGTGCAGATCCCAGCATGCAGATCTTTTGAATCTCTGTCATAATAGCTCTCTCTGATACTTTGTTGATGTTTACTTTGTTGACCCTCGCAGTATTATTATTATTATTATTATTATTATTATTATTATTATTATTATTATTATTATTATTATTATTATGACACGAGCTCTAGCTATCTTCTCAACTCGCTTGGCTGGAACACCTTATCTGTTAGAAGGGCGAAGCAAAAGGCAGTCATAACGTACAAATGCATAACCAAGCTCGCCCCAGATTATCTATGTAATATGTTTACTCCCAAAATTACATCCTATAGGGATGATATCTGTTTACAAACATTCTTTTTGTTATTCAAATGTGCCAACCACTGGAACAAAAGAACCCTTTGTTTTGGCAGCCAATAAGGCTCTGGTTGGCACATTAATAACAATTGGTGATGTCGTTGATATCTTCCCTATAAGCTTCGTAATGCCAATAAAAAAATAGTGATACTAAGACCAAGAACTGACTACCTAAGGCGTAGCTATAGCTATAGTGATGTTTTCCTCTGGAATGATCTCCCAGAGAAACTACGGACAGCAAAGTCTTGGCCACTTTAAAAAGGTGTCAATAAATTGTTTTCTGTATCGGACTCCCACACGGCGAATATGTAAAACAGTGTTAGAATATTAATTATTAGAGTTAACTTTGTTGTAAATACCGATATTTTACCGTGTGTATAAATCAAGTTTTACATGCATTACATTACAGTTCTGATTGGTTCGTTGGATTGCGTACGTCTGCTATGATTGGCCAGAATGATTACTTTTTACTACTAAATGATTACGTTTTACGACACGTTTTACGAGACAAATCGCATGAATCTTTTCCTCAGTAATGTAATTATCTTCAGGCAACATTCGCATCGCACGAGTGTACGGTTTTAGCTGTTTCAAACTCGTTCTCGTTTGCTTTTTTGGCAGGAACGCCCTCGTGAAGTTGAAACCAAGTGTAAAACGAAGATGCTGTCGTTGAACTGGGCTGCTGGTCAGGACACTTCGGTGGAGGTATATGACGGATGTTTAGGGATGGCCGCCAGCAAAATGGCGAAACCTTCCCGCCTTAGCCGACAAGCCTTGTACGCAAGTTTGAAAGAGGTAATGAAGGGCTGAAAAATTTTGGCAAGTAAATGTATCAGAACTTAACACACACTTAAGGCCTGGTCGCACTAAAGTCAAAAACAAAAATTAGCCCGTGCAGAAATTCCCATAATTTTGAAACCGCAAACGGAAGTTTAAAAAATTTGAGAACATTTTAAGGCGCTGTTACACTAGGCAATATTTCGTGCAACTTGTCTCGCAACAACTAAAAACCGTGCGTTGCGATGCTGCGAGACAAGTTGCCTGGAGGGTGTTACACTAGGCAATGTTTCTTGCAATTTGTCTCGCTCGACGGTGAAAGGAGCAATTTCATTGGCTAAAGTCACAAAACGTTGCGACACAAGTTGCAGGAAACATGTTACACTACGCAACGCTTGAAAAATTCGTTGCAGCGTGGCGAAAATCGTTGCGAAAAGTAGAACCGACTTCTACTTCTCGCAACGATTGCGGCAACAAAAAAATCGCGAGAAATGTTTGTAGCGGGGTATGTTACACTGGGCAATTTTTCATGCAACTTGTGTCGCAACAAAGTTGCGGTTTCTTTTGTTTTCCTCGATTTTTTCAAAATCGGCCTGCCACACGCATACACTACGGCGTCTTTGAAGTTTAGCTGGAATTTCCAATTTTTTTTAAATTTGCGCGGTCGCATGCATTAGGAAACTTGATGTGATGACAGATTTTTATCTTAAACAAAGAAAAATTTGATCAAAATTTCCCTAGTGCGACCAGGCGTGCGTTTCTCGAAATTTCCGAAGACAAGCTATTTTTTAAATGTAGTTTCTAACGAAAGGCGTTGAAGTTTTTAGCCCACAAATCAGCTAAAGCTGTGTTGTAAACGTAAGATTTTATTGCTTGGCCTTCAAAATCAACAAAAACCGAATCTTTATTAGTAAATATTCTGCACGTAACACAGGGTCCGAAAAGTTTTCGGGACTTTCGAGAAGCGCACGCCAGGCTCTTACACGACAGTTGTTTTTGCTTATTGCGAAACAACAGATTTGCACGTGCATTAAAAAGTTTAATTAGCGAAGCACGATAAAAGAAGTTTAATAAGCAAAACAAAAGTTTTCCACGTGTATTAAGAAGTTTAGTTAGCAAAACTTAAGTCAAAAATTTTAATTAGCAAAACAAACGTTATGTACTTGCGTTAAACAAAGTTTAAACTTTTTAATACACGTACAAAACTGTTGTTTCACTAACTAACTTTTTAATGCACGTGCAAAACTGTTGTTTCGCTAATTAAGGTTTTTTAACCACGTGCAGAACTGTTAGGAACCACCAGTTACTATAGCAACATGCTATGGTAACCGCTCTTGCTCTTGCAACATGTCGGGACAAATGAACGTGAGGACGTTAGACTGTAGTATGAAAAAAAAAAAAAAACAATCTCCATATTTCACACTCGTTTCCGTTTTAATCTAAAGCCGCGAGTATTCGCACAGCTCATACAACAACTACAGACTCTCTTGTAGTCTAGAAAATTGTGAACCGCTTTCGTTTTATTGTGACTCTTTTATTCAACAGGTTGTCAAGAATAGCCAAGACCTGGGACATCGGCAGATTCTTGAGGCGCATTCATATGGCAAAGCCAAAGAACTGGCGACGGACTACCAAAAAACCAAGTCCATGCTTTACAAACGCCTTCAGGAAACTGGATATGGTTCCTGGAAATTAATGCAGAAACCGCCTGAAATGAGTCAGTTTAGTTAGCTGAGTATTGTGGTATTTTCTTGTTTTAATTCTTTTACTCTCGAGAAAAGTTTGAAACAGGACAAAATTTCACGTTCGTTTGCAACATTATGAAAGCAAACAACACTACAGATACGTACTGCTCAGTAGCTTTCATTTGAATGGTCACACTGTAGGATTTCATTCACAGACTCAAAAGTTAGAACCACCTTATACAGCATAATAAACAGCACCACAGGAAAGTACTGCTCAATAGCTTCAATTTGAATGGTCACACTGTAGGATTTCATTCACAGACTCAAAAGGTAGAACCACCTTGTACAGCATAATAAACAGTACCACAGGACAGTACTGCTCAGTAGCTTTCATTTGAATGGTCACACTGTAGGATTTCATTCACAGACTCAAAAGTTAGAACCACCTTGTACAGCATAATAAACAGTACCACAGGAAAGTACTGCTCAGTAGCTTTCATTTGAATGGTCACACTGTAGGATTTCATTCACAGACTCAAAAGTTAGAACCACCTTGTACAGCATAATAAACAGTACCACAGGAAAGTACTGCTCATTAGCTTGCTTTCATTTGAATGGTCACACTGTAGGATTTCATTCACAGACTCAAAAGTTAGAACCACCTTGTACAGCATAATAAACAGTACCACAGGAAAGTACTGCTCAGTAGCTTTCATTTGAATGGTCACACTGTAGGATTTCATTCACAGACTCAAAAGTTAGAACCACCTTGTACAGCATAATAAACAGTACTACAGGAAAGTACTGCTCAGTATCTTTCATTTGAATGGTCACACTGTAGGATTTCATTCACAGACTCAAAAGTTAGAACCACCTTGTACAACATAATAAACAGCACCACAGGAAAGTGCTGCTCAATAGCTTTCATTTGAAGGGTCACACTGTAGGATTTCATCCACAGACTCAAAAGTTAGAATCACCTTATACAGCATAATAAACAGCACCACAGAAAAGTACTGCTTAATAGCTTTCATTTGAATGGTCACTTTGGGTTTCATCTATAGAATTAAGTAATGATCCGCAAAAGAAGGAAAGCGCTGAACGGCAAGCAATGCACGATGGTATGTCAACGTTTTTTCATTGTTGCAACTGGTGATCTCATTGGCCTAGACTCAAAAACCGCTTAAAAGTTAAGGTTCAAGGTGCATTTTGTCCATTTTTAAGGTTTCAGATAATTTGAGACCCAATCGCACAACAAGCAATTTTTAAAAGATATTGTATTTGGGAAACTTCATCAAAGAAGCAAAATTCTTAGCTATTCTGATCGGTTAAGCACGAACATTTCCTAAAATGTATTTGACGCAAATGGATTTTCTTTATTTTTATACAGAATTATAATTATGAACCATCAGCCCCTCCTCTATTCTTGAAACCAAAGATATTCTATGTGGGAAAGAGCAATTGCCGCAGAACAATTGAAGTTTACCGTAGTTCTTATGTGGAGCATTAACTAATTTGAAGGGAGGCTATGGTGGACGAATGCATATTCACTTGAAAGTGGGATATTTGCATTGAAAAATCAAAGCTTTAAGAAAGTTGCTTTCAATTTAAGTGGATCGCTTCCGCCATTTTGACTGTAACAGACAAATCGTCAAAGATCTTCATATTATTTCAAAGTTTTATAAGGGGAGGAGGAGGAGGAGCAGGCGGTGGTGTAGTGATTAGTGTGTTGGACTTCAGGTTCCTCAGATCTGAAGAAATCGGAAAGAAAGGACGGGAAACGAATGTTATAGGGATTGGGAATTTTCTTTTTTGGGAATTTCTGTTGGTCATGTCCAAAGGCTTAAAATATTATTAACTAGAACTTTAGATCATTCATTTATGTACAGTGTACTCCCAGTCTATTGCCCGCTAACAGACAAAAATGTTGGTTATTATACCTGATGTTCGATCAGATATTAGCTGATAGCCTAAATAGGCCTTACATGTTAGAATGACATTTTATAGGACACTTCCAGCTCTATTTAACTATTATAACGCGAAAGCGCGCGTGATATCGCCTAATTCTTAGCCGCGCAAGCTTGAGCGCAATAATAGTTTTATAATTCAACACATTAATAACAAAGCACAGTTTGAAGAAAAAATATCGAGGCCGGTCCGTCATTTTTGCATTCTCTTGTCAAAATGCGAAATTTACCGCCATCGTTGGATATCCGTCGTGTAGACATAGCGTATATCGATAACGTTTTTATCATATTTGGGCAGTGTATCAATGTGTTGAATTATAATTTACAATATATTCAGCCTAGGATCTGCACTTTACATATGTGTACGTAAATCCAATTATTCAATCCAATCCAACTGCGGACATTCTTTTTACAAGAGCATTAGTAGATGAGTCACTTTGACCAAAAGCGCAAGTTTCGCTGATTAGGTGACGTGGCTTTCCAAAGTCTCAAGTTTATGTTTTCATTAGTTTTTATGTCAAAACGGATAGTTTCGTCTGGTTGAAGATGGATATTGGGAGAGAGGGAGGTGCGGGTTTGAGGGCGGCCGGGGGGGTGGGGGGGGTTATAGGTAGGTATAGGCTTTAGGGGAATATTTTGCAATATTGCTTAATATTTTGCCACAGCGTAAAGAGTTAAGAGAGCGGGAGTCCCTCTTTGTTCGTCGAGCCCCCCCCCCCCCCCCCCCCCCCCCCCCCCCCCCCCTTCACTTTAATGAGTGCGATTCAACAAAACGAAGTTTTTAAAAAACGCTACTGAAAGTTTTTTTTAGATTTGTTGTTATGTGGACAGCTAATGCCCCCATAGTTTTAAAAGAGAATGTGTCGCTTGAAGAAGTTTTATTGCAATGAGTTTCAGGCGTCGTTAATATAGAAAGAAAATTTAAACATGACATCCTTTCTTTTTTAACTCGGTGATGATGAAATTATCAAAATATATAGCAACATGAATTTTATGTCTAACAGTGTTAGAAATGAATTGTACAGAGTTTCTTGAAAAGAATAGCATATGACTCATGTGTCAGTCAGAGTGCTAACTGAACGCGCGCGTGTGTAGAACATACATTAAAAGGAGTATACATACTTGTAGTCTTCTTGGTGTCTGAGTGGGTGCGGTGCGTACAGGTTGATTAGTGTTTGGTATCCAGCGTGGTACTTCATAGGGTATAAAATCGATTGTAATTACAATAACGTAACATTGGAAATTCCATTTGTTTTGGAGGGGCGCCGGTGCGGCTTTCAAGTTTCAAGTTTTCGGGTTTTAAAGACTCAAGTCTGCCAAACGCAACAAACCTTCAGCCTTCTAACACCCTCGCATTATTGATAATTATTTGGCTACCGAGGTTTCCCTCAGTAGAGTCGCTGGCCCATTTAGTACCCCTACCTTCCCCGACCTTCATGTGAGCAGTTTTGGAGTTATCCCCAAGAAAGGACAGCCAGGCAAATGGCGCCTGATCATTGATCTGTCGGCCCCGGAGGGTGGGAGCGTGAATGAGGGTATTGACCCTTCAGCCTACTCCCTCCATTGCATTAAAGTTGACGATGTCATCCGCATGGTTAATCGCCATTGTGCTGGCGCACTCATGGCTAAATTTGTCGTGGAAGCAGCTTACCGGAATGTCGCCGTACACCCCTCCGACCGCTTCCTGCTTGGCATGAAGTGGCGTGGTCAGTTTTATATCGATCTAGCTCTTCCCTTTGGGCTGCGCTCGGCTCCTTTTATCTTCGACTCCATTGCCTCACTTGTGGAGTGGATCTTGTTCCACAACTACGCCGTCTCTGACTTACTCCATTATCTGGACGATTTTATCACTGTTGGCCCCCCGGATTCATTTCAGTGTTCCAAAACCTTGAATCCTCAGTTCGTCTCTGCCGGCAATCGCTGGGTCTTCCTCTTCACCCTAGCAAGCGCGTGGGCAACACTACACGCCTCATGGTGTTGGGCATTGAGCTGGACTCCATCAATCAAATTGCTCGCTTGCCGGCTGAGAAGTTGCGGGCCCTCCAGGACCTGATAGAGTCCTGGACCCTATTGCGATGGTGCAACAGGAAACAGTAGGAGTCCCTCATCTTTCAGCTTTTGGCTTTTCCCTGGTAAATCGGCGATTCCCGACTTGGAAGTGACTTCCGACGCAGCTGGCTCCATTGTGTTTGGTGCTTACTTCAATCAGGAGTGGTTCAATGGTGTCTGGGACGCCTCTCAAGTGGGCGAGTCTATCGCATACAAAGAATTTTTCCCCATTGCCATTGCAGCCCGCATGTGGGGATACATATGGTCTAGGAAGCATGTCCTCTTCCGTTCTGACAACGACGCAGTGGTTTACATTTTGAATGCCAGGACCTCCAAAACCCACAGCATTATGCAACTGACGCGTTGCCTTCTTATGTCTGCAGTCCGCGTCAATTTCTCTTTTTCAGCCCAGCACATTCCAGACATTCATAATGGGGTTGCTGATGCGCTTTCTCGTTTCCATTGGCAGGCCATCAAGCGGCTGGCTCCCTCTGCTTCTCCGAATCCTGTAACCATTCCGCAGGAGGTGCTCATGGAACCTATGTCTCCTCATTAGAACAGCGCTGCAGAACTTTTCTGGTGGAGGGCCTAGCCCCCTCCACCCGCCATGTCTACGCTTCTAGTCTGGTCAAAAGAAATTCGTGGACTTCCGCATTTAATCCGGTGGACTGCACTCAAACGGGTCACCATGCCCCACGGATGAATGGACTTTGTGTCTGTTCGCCACCTTCTTAGCAGACTCGGTTCATCACTCTACCATCAAAGAATATCTTTCGGCAGTAAGATCTCTTCACATCGATCGCGGTTTGCGGGACCTTTTAGTCGGATACCTTCGTTTGCAGCGGGTGGTGCGTGGGATAAAACGCTCCCTGGGTTCTGCGAATCGGCTGCGACTACCGGTGACTGATGATATGAGGGTCATCTTCCAGTCCTTGGACACAGCCCTCACCGACCACGCTTGCCTATTTTGGTTTTCTGCAATCGGCGGAATTCACAGTTCCCTCACTGGCTAGCTTCTGCTCGTCTCGGCATTTGGATGTCAACGACGTCGCAGTGGACTCTACGTCCAACCCCACGTGCTTGCGAGTAAACATTAAGGCGTCAAAGACTGGCCCATTTCGCGAAGGGTGCTTCATTCACATTGGTCTGGGTTCGCCCCCGTTGTGCGCAGTCCAGTCCCTGGTGTCTTATCTCGGACGTCGGGGCAATTCTCATTGTCCGTTGTTCTTACTGCAATCTGGTCAAACCTTGACTCGCTCCTTGCTAACATCGTGGCTTCGTGACATCCTGACAGCTGCGGGCATCGAAGGGAACTTCTCCAGCCATAGCTTCCAGATTGGAGCAGCGACTGTGGCTGCTCGTAATGGCATCCCAGATCACCAGATCCAGACCAGAGCACATAAGCCTCGAAGAGAGGGACTGCTCTCGTTTTGGTAAATGTAAATGTGAATGTTGGAGCAGTAATGCCTATCAGCTCTACATGCAGTCTCCGGTGGACACTCTTACTCGTCTGTCAGCTCGCCTGATCTCCCATTAGCGCCTAGCGGGGAAGTTTGTGTCTCGGAGGTCCATTTCCCCCTTGCCTCAGGTCCCTCCGTTCTCCAAGCACCTTGGAGTCAGGGTCTGGGTGAGGGGTGGGGGTGGGGGGGGGGGGGGGGGGGGGCAGTGCCAAGGTTGCCATGGTTACCTCCTTGCAATTGGAGACTGCCTGCTGCTTTTTCCCCCATCGTGCGGCACCTAATCCCAAGCTCATCACGGGCGATGAGTTTAATTGTGGCTAAAATATTTAGGCGAAGTTAAACTCGAGCCAGTTGCCGGTCAGCGGCCCACTCTCATCATCCTACTCGGGGGCGCCATCAGGATAGTGCAGGGAGTGTTGCGTAGCTTGCCATTGCTAGCTTGCTTGCCTTCTCGCACGTTTGCTTGCTCGTTTGCTGGTCGGATTTTTGCTCTCGGCCTCTACCCTCCCTCTTGGTAAGTATGGTTATGGGTAAGTATGAAGGTTTTCCACTGAGCTTCTCAGTGTGACAGGTGCCTGGGTGGTGGGGGGGGGGGGGGGGGGGGCAGTATCAAGGTTGCCATGGCTACCTCCTTGCAATTGGAGACTGCTTGCTGCGTTTCCCCCCATCGCGCGGCACCTAATCCCAAGCTCATCACGGGCGATGAGTTTAAACTCGTGAATACGCGAAGCCTTTGAACGAGTTGTAGCACTTGTGTAGAAATTTCACTCGATCGCTCGATCGGCTGTTAACATTGAGCCCATGATATGTGATGGTCATCTGCCTTACCCAGGGGGACGAGGTTGGAGGAAGGGAGGGTGGGGAGTTGGACGCAAGGGGTAGGGGATCGGTAGAGCAAAACGCCTAGTAGGATAGTCGGTGAACATTGAACCCGCGATATGTAATGTTCACCTGCCTTATCCATAAGGACGGCGTTAAAGGAAGGGGAGGGTGAGGAGTCGGATGCAGAGGGTGGGGGTCGGTGAAGGAAAACGTCTTAGAAAGGAGAGGGTCCGAACGTTTCGTATTCACCAGTTGGCTCATAGAATAGAAGCCTTTGATTGACAGATGTCTTGAACCGCTTTAGCATTCATTAACCTATACAGAACCTATACAGTTCGGTCAGTCCACTACGATGTTAGAGTTCAGGCTGGTCTCCAGCCTTGATATAGGCGTTTCCGGCACCTTGACCTAACCGAACGTAACGCAGCTGCGTCGACGAAGGCAATAATAAGCGCGCATTGCGTGCATGAGATATTTTGAAGTAACATTTGAAGTCTATTGAAGAATAAAAATTAGCGAGAAAAGTTTAACACGTTTCGATGTCGCCATGACATCATTTTCAAGTGAGAAAATAAAAATTCAAACTTACTTGATACATGCGGTGTAAGGTGATAAACTTAACAATTAGTCAGTTTGAATTATTTATTTTCTCACTTGAAAATGATGTCATGGCGACATTGAAGCATTGTGTTAAACTTTTCACGCTAATTTTTATTCTTAAATGTCTATCAAAATTTAATCTGATTCGAATATTTGAAGTAACTGAGTTAACTTTGGCATACATAGAAGTCAGTTTGCTGAGAGCGAATTACTGTAAAGCTCGGGGCAAACGTTCTGACGTTAACACGTCCAACATTTGCTAAACGTCATTTAACAATAGAATATTAGAACACAAAAGAACGACAATACAATAGAATACAATACCATAGAATATATTAGAATACATAATTTCACCTAATACAAAGGAGGTGTACAATGTACAATGGAGTTGACACCCTAAATCGGGCATCATATGGAAATAAAACACTAGCTGATAACGAAAAATATGCAGAAAACAATGAAAGGAAACTAAATAATACGAAAATGAATAATTAGCATGAATAATTAGTTGCTTAGGAATGCTTGTTGTCAAGGAGATGGGCACTGTGAAGGCCATAATGGCAGCACAAAAATAAGTGAGCCAAAATGTTTACAAGTAACCAAGATACATGCCTGTGGTTTGTGATTACAGTGAACTCTGTCTTAGCTTAGAGAGCTTAGGAACAGACAAACAAGTGAAGAATTTGGCCGGGACCAGTCAATCGCAGATGTCCGCCTTAGGAGGTGTCCACCTTACAGGGGTGGCCGCTTTGAGAAAGTTGACTGTAGTCAACTCTCAGTGTTCCTCTTTGCCCATTGTGCCCAGTGTTCCTCAGTGTTACATTTAACCATCTCATTCCATTTCCGCAGTTCAAAGATATAATTCTCTTCATATTATCCATCAGAAATCGATAGATAGTTCATGTGGACTAAGATTTAGATTTCTGTAAACGATATTGTCGCAATTCAGAATCCAAGCGGAAATTTACTGATTATACGTCACAAGCAAACTTTCAAATGTGGAAACCTACGGTTCGAATTGCATCCGTTAGAGCGCTGTCGTGACATTCCAGCAAATTTATAATCTTTAATCGTCATAAAATAGGCGCGTAGCACAAACCGTTATAACGAATAACTAAACTGAGGGCTCGGCGTGTGAGCGATACTCCCAAAAAGAAGCCTGTTCGCGCGCTAATTTTGAGTTAGAACATCCAAATTTGCTGTCGTATTTACTTTGTTCAATTAAATTCTTGGAGTGGATTGTTCGAGATCCAGAGAATCCTGGTTTGCGCTTTTAATAGGACACATTTTATGGCAGTCCCGACGGTCTCCGTCAAAATAACGGGGTTCGACTGTACTGTAGTTAGTTAACCAAAACCAAATTAATAACTCTGAGCAATCTCAACAGACGCAGACAAAATCCAATGAACTAATCAAAACTCAAAGCGTTTACATGTAACCGGCGCCAAGCGCGGGAAAACACGAGTAGGTCACAATTGATTTTACTGCTGATTGGTTGAGAAACTGGCGCGAGACTTTTTAGCCAACCACAAAGCGTAGCAGTAAAACCAAAGAAATTGCGAATTTTTTTTCATCTTAAAGGGAGGGTTTCACGGTTCGGCGCATGTGCACAGATTAAAATGCTTTATTCGCTTACTTGCCAATGAATTTTATCGGTTAAAAAACCACTCACATTTACTTCACTAATCACATACTATAATAAATCCAAACAAAGCGAAGGATGACCAAAATTCACAGAAAACTTCAACGGATTACACCGACAAAGTCAACACTGAATAAAACCTTTGACCCGAAGGATTTATTCTACGCTCTGGTGGCTTTCATGGCGCACATTGGTATGTATAATCATCCATTCAATCAGCGACATTTTCATGGGTAAATTTCCCGCCAGAGTTATCTACTTGCTTCCGATTGGTCTAAACAATGAATTTAAATGGTTACAGCGTAGCTTGCACATGCGCCGAACCGTGAAACCCTCCCTTTAAGAAGGACTATTGTTATTTAAGCACCACTGGGATTACATCATTGCAACATTTAAATAAGAAAAGAAAAAAATGAATTATGGTAGCTGTAGTAAAATGACGCCATTGTGAAAATCACGAATTGAAAACCGCTCTAATCAGTGGAAATATTAATTCGTTAATTCAACTTTTACTGCCAGAGAGTTTTCAATAAAAAACAACAGTACAATAAATAGTACAGTTGGACCAAGTGAATCAGTCCGTATCAGAAAGGGTTCGACTGTACACATATTGGTATACATGAAGTACGTGCAAAATAGCCGTTAAGCCTGGGGACGCGATTGTTTGTTGTCATTGCTACCGTCGTTATGTGAATTTTTTTTTTAATACATTGTTGTTTGGACTTAAAACGGTTAAGGTCGGTCATTTATCCCGATGCTAATTCACACTTATGTGCATTAAGAAGACACACTTAAAAGAGTTCAAAGATGGCTGCATTTTCAACTTCTTAACATTAATGTATTGATCGTGGAAAACACACAAAACATTTTTAAGAATGATTAACTAAGTTAAACCGTTACAAACTGTGAATAATTAAAACACGTTGCTTCTTCATTGTTTTATTCAGGTTTTGTTCCTTGGCAACGCGAAAGAAGCCTCCTGACAGAATTTGTTATCAATTCAGTATTATTTTGTTCTCTATTATTCTCTAAGTTGAATTCGTTCTTTATTTTATTCGGCTTTCATTTTGAACATCTCGTTCTCTGTTTAAACGGTATAGACTACTGTTTTCAATTGACTGTTTTTCAAGGAACAAATTATGGTGTAAGAATAGTAAGTTATTGCACAATAATACTGATCTGAATATTTGGAGTCGATAAAAAGATAAGCTATTTGTTCGTTGTACCATTTCAAATAGCATAAAAAACAAAGGACGTTTAAAGGAGTCGCCTTCATTCATCAAGAGCGTTGCGGACTCGACTGAGCTGTTCAGTCTCACCTCTACACTAAGAGACCATTCCAGTTGCTTTTCAACAATTTCCTTGGTAATTCCCGAGCATTTTGTTTACAAGTAAACAAATTTCAAATGTCGTTCGTGTACTTACATAACAAGCAGTGGTATTCAATACGGTTTTATTAGTTTTCGACAGCGCGCAGAACTTGAAATCAGTTATCTTCATTAATGTTTCCAATTTCTTTCAGCAGGAAATATCGCATTGACCTTCTCGTGTTACGACAAAACATAGACGCTCTGCGAACATTGCGTAAATCCATCACAGGCTTCGGAGAAATGATAATTTTCAACGCCTATCAAACGTGTATATAAAGTACATTCGGTTAATATTTGCCCATACACCTGCAATAGCCGGCAGCTGAATGGACAATACGCATGCGCTTTTAACTGCTGTGACAATGTTCTGAATGACAGCTCGGAAAAGTTCAAGTTTTTTGCATGAAATTCTCAATCGCTTAGCTTTCGAATGCAAATCATGTACTCTTGCGCACCGCGCGACCAAATGCAAATAGGGAATACAAACATTGCCAAAATCGACGGCTTTTTTGGCAAGGCGCGCTTTTTCTTGGAGAAAAACATCGTTTTTTTAGTGCCGTGTGTGCTGTTCACATAACCACAAACGGATTAAATCATCGAAGAGTTATTCTAACCGCTTGAAACGGGAATGATTCGAAGAAAAACAAGTTGGAAAAAAGCGGCATATGTTCAATTGCTTGTCGCTTGTTGACTAACCTTGAAGGAAGCCCACCACCTGTCCGCGGACAAATTTTACGATTTTCTCCGCTCGGATTTCTGGCCGAGTTCATGCCCACAAAACCACAAAATTAGCAACGTGGACGGTTAATATAATTTTTCATGCGATTTGTGGCCGCGTTTGGGGGAAGTTATCGGCCAGTGTTGGCGAGTGAGAGGAATTCCCTTTGAAAATGAGTGAGGTGAACACGCTTGCTTCCAAGGAAGTTGTTAGTATAAGGGAAGAAGACAAGACCGATAACAAAGAAGAGGAGGATCAGAAAACCATGCAAGATTTAGAATCGCCGAGCAGTTCGAACGAACAAGATTGTGAACTGCACAAGCAACTTAGCCAACCTTCGTCATCACCGCCGCAAACTTCGAAGCGTAAGGATCGCCTTTCTATCAATGTCGGTGGAATCCGGCATGAGACGTATCGCAGTACACTAAAAAATATCCCCGATACCCGGTTATCATGGCTTGCGGACGCTTCCGCGGGCTCTGTGGACTATGATGCCGACTTAGGCGAGTATTTTTTTGACCGACATCCTGGTGTTTTTGCCAACGTTCTGAACTACTATCGCACGGGTAATCTACATTGCCCTTTGGACGTTTGTGGGCCTTTATTTGAGGACGAATTGAATTTTTGGGGGATAGATGACCAGCAAGTTGAGTCGTGTTGTTGGTTGACTTATCGGCAGCACCGCGACGCACAGGAAACATTAGCTGCGTTCGAAGGAGTTGAATTTGACAATGATTTCGATGACGACGAACCCCCAGACTTCGGCAGGTACGGTTTCGCTTTTGCAGCCGAAACTGAAGCTCATACGACGTGGTGGCAAAAATACCAACCGCGAATTTGGACATTAATGGAGGAGCCCTATTCTTCGAAGCTCGCTAAGGTAAGTGTTAAAAATAACTGGTAAGCCGTTTTTGATGCAGCTAAGCTAGAAACGCTTTCAATTTGAGCTTATTTACGAAGTAAGACAGCGCGCTAAGACATTCTAAGGCCTAAAACTTTCAATTAAACTCCCGACCGTGTAAAATGCAAATCTCTACGTCTGTATGTCGAAAACGGCACTTTTCATGTCAATGGATGAAAAGGGAAATTGTGTTCGGTTTGTGGCCCGTGAATACAACTGTAGTTTTTAAGAGTATTTTGTAATTGTAGCAATAAGACGAACACACCTTGAATAGGAAGGTCAAATTAGAAAGCTGATATATGCCCGAAGCGTGCTTTGCTCATAAAAAATTGAACCTAGGATAGTACATTTTAACATTTTAACATTTTAGTCATGGTGTTGTGTTGAGTACTTTACAGCAATATTTCGAACACTCGACTATTTTACAATGCTATTAATCGCCCAAGAAAAAAAAAACAAAAACGAAAAAACGACAAGCTATGTTTTTAATTTTAATAAATTTGAAAGCGTCGTTTAAAATGATTTTTTGGGACCACATCAGGTAATATATTTTGCTTGAAGGTTGTTGGATATTTATGTTATTTCCCGTGGAGCGGAGCACGTATATATACAAAATACGCAATGAACAAATTGCGGTGTAAAAAGACGAAAAGCTCAACGATAAATTTATTGGATTCAGCGAAAGGCGACGATTTATTCCTTAAGAAGTTACTTTTTTGCGGTTTGCGCGAAAAAAAGGGGCAAAAAGCGTTGATATTTCAAGGACAGATAATTTAAAAGTCATATCTGAATTAATTACTTGGGTTGAATCAGTTAACGCAGTATATCGTTGTTCAAATTAATACCAGTTAAAAAGCTCTCTTTTCTCGCCCATTCAACAAGTTCGAACGACCAAACTAAATTCGATTTGTGAAGTCGAGACATTTTAGGGTTTTTTCAAGGGTAAAATTTAGATTGAAATTCTATAAGTGCTTCTGGTAACTTAGTAAACCTAACCCGCAGATAAAGGAAATAAAATATTTATGAGTTTTAGTACCACAACGATTGAGTTATGTGTGTCCTGGCGAGCCATGAATTCTTTAAATCCTGAAAAATATATGTAGTCTGCTCGATTTAATGGTCTAAATATTCAATAAATTGGACGGTTTATAAATTTCACTAGTTTAACTAGCACGGTTAAAAAAGCCGCCGAAAAGAACTAAGCGATTTCTTTAAATTTAGCCAATTCAATGCGTGAGATAGCTTAAAAAATAATTTCTCTTTTTTCTCTCCGACCGTGTTTTTTTTTATTGAGATTATATGGAAGTGTTCGCAGCACGATGATTGCTGAAGTATTGGAGAAAATCAAGAAGGGGGCATTTGAAAGCCTGAATATTCCACTTTTATTAAAAAGCAACACAGCTAGCGCTTGTGAATTTGCATACTAAAAAGTAACATTTCCGCTTCGTTTTACTATTTCGGAGCACGTGTTTTTGGAAATGTCAATCCCCTTAAGGCAGATATCTTTGGTACCGAAAGTTCGAGGAAACCGATCTGCAAAATTCCCTTGCAAACTGGTAAACACAAAACATCTCGGAAAATAACTTGGCTTTCCACGGAAATGTCTGTTAAATGCCCGGTATGGTGTCTGGGGTTTTGAAAACATTTACTAAACCTTTATTTCCAGCGGGAAATTCTTGGATTCTTCCACGACATGCACAATTTTATGTTTATGTTTTTCGATGCAGTAAACTCTATGGCAAAACATGGGTGAGCTCGTCTCTTTTTTTAATTGAAATTAGTGGCTTATTATGAGGACTTGACATTATTATTCGTTAAATCTTCCAAGCGAAGAGAAGAAATTATTATTTTTTTTTTTCGGCAAACATGTAAAGTCGATGAAACGGCAAACAGCCATGGAGTGCCTCTTCCTTGAAGTAGCATGAGTCAAAACAGAAAACCACCGCATACATATTAATTGCCGGTCTTGCTTTGAAAATTTGTCCTAATGAAGGTTATAGAAATATGTTTTAACAGTGAACACGGAAACATGTTTAATTGATTTGATTTTGTGTTATTTTCTACACTGACATGGGCAGTGAAACTGAATCAGTTTTTCCAAGTGTATTTCATCTACAAATTTAATCTATAACAGTTTCCCATTACATAGATGTGGTCAACTGAAGCTCACAGCATTTACATAGTAAATAGCAGGTAGAATTGGATTAATATTAAACAATGCACATAATACCATTTAAATAGTTGAATTACTTATAAATAAATAATCAAATAAATCATCTATACTCTTGTTGCGGGCAGACCTGCACCTTTCGTAACACCTCACAGGATTGGCTAAGAAAACAATAGAACAAACAACAAAACAATGGACCCTAGCCCTAAAAACAATAGAGGTGCACCTCATCCAGGTCGAATGAAATTAGAGGTTCCGAAGAGGTGCAGGCCTCAGTACTGTTTGTTGCAACAAATTAGATAACCAAATTACTTAAAATATACGGTTCGTTTGAAGCCATCATATGAATCGGATTCAATCACAGAGTCACTTAAATTGTTCAAGTCCGTAATTGTTCTAGCCAAGAAACTAAACTTGCAGGTATTTCCTGAAGAAGAAGGTTGGATGAACTTCTTAGGATGATATTGGCGGGTGGTTCTTCCCTTAGGTCTAATGTGGTCAGGTATCTTAAGGCAAATTATGTTGTTTACGGCTTTTCACATAAGTTGGAGTCTAGCATTTAACCTCCTTCTCTGAAGCGATGTCCAGGCAAGCTCTTTTAAAAGGTTAGAAACTGCCCGGGGTCTCTGATGAAACAGGAGTTAACACAGCGGGCTGCCCTGCGTTGAGCTTTTGGGAGCTGAGTCTTGCCAAACGAGATCTGACCGGCCATTCCGTGAACCTGCGGCTACACTTATGCCAGATATCTCTTTTTTAAAAATATTAGGTAAACAACCTTGGAATGTTGCTATTGGAGATACAAAGAACTGTAAACCAATTTTGCTTGTTAAATGAGAAAGGGTCATTTATAGATCGAAAATCTTGGCACCTTGTTCAAACTGAAACAAATGAAAATGGCAAGCTGCAAGCTTTCCTCGCATTGACGTCGGAAAGATTATCGGTTGCATACAAATAATTTTCCCCAAGATTTTTAATATTAATTTACTGCAGGATTAAATACAAGATATAAGCAAGGCTTGATACACGTACGTTATTGACACAAAAAAACAAACCAGAAAATCCGGTTTGAAAATTCAATCAGCGCTTCGTGACATTTCCTTTGGAAAGCTGTCACTGGGCAACGGCGCCAGTTTGTCGGGAGCTCGAGGGACAATTTCCAAGTTATTTCAGTCTATCTTGTTGATCAATACACGTGAACCTTTAGGCTACGTTTTTATCTATTTATTTATTTATTTATTTATTTATTTATTTTTTTTTTTTGGGGGGGGGGGGGGGGGGGGGGAGGGTGTGTGTGTGTGTAGGGGGGGACTCTTGAATCCAAAAAAGATTTTGCGATTATTTTTTACTGAAATCCAAAAATGGATCATGAATCCGCGTTGAGCGTTGAATCCATACATCGGTGAAATTCTTCAGATCAAATCTAAATCCGTGTTTTTAAGATTCGTGATCTGAGCACTTTTTTGGGAATGGATTCGAAAAAATACATCTGACAAGCGGTCTTTCCGTTCGCTGTTTTGTTTCTTTCACGATTTCATATTATGGGCAATTCAGGTAATATTTTATTACTTGGGCGTAGCGGCCAAGTAAAAATCTTAAAAATCTAAATATCGCATGTCATATTTTGGCCCTGCCCAACGCACGGACACACATGTACAGACGCAGCCCGCGAAACATTCCGCTGGCCATGAGCATGAAAATTACGGGCTTGGGTTCTATGAGTATGGGGCTCCGCAGCGGGCCTTCGGCCAGCGAGAGCTCCGCTATAATAGCTCTTCCGAACCGATCCTACTGATCCACAACATCTTCGGCTAGATAATGCTTAGAACATGTTAAAATTTTTCCTGAATGTAATGATAATAATTACAGTTTTTATATGACGCCTTTCGACAAAAACATCTTCGTTAATTGACCTTATAATGACTTCTACGCCAGACATACTCTCGCGAGAAGGCAGGCCTTCAAAAGTTTCCAAAAAAGAAAGTCACCAAACACTAATTTATGACATTTCTATGCATTTACTCTCTGCCCTCAATTTTGCTTACGAATCCGGCTGCTTGTCTATTACTCAAAGAAGGGGTATCATTAAACTTATTCCAAAAAAGAGCATAGAACCATTTTACATAAAAAATTGGCGCCCTATAACTCTCCTTAATACTGATTACAAAATTGCAGCAAAAGCTATAGCAAACCGTATAAAAACTGTTCTCCCAAAACTGATAAATAATGATCAGACAGGCTTTATGAAAGGGCGGTTCATTGGGGAAAATATTAGACTTATAGATGGCATCATCCAGTATGCTACACAGCACAATGTTCCCGGTTTGTTGCTCTTTATAGATTTTGAAAAGGCTTTCGATTCCCTTGAATGGCCCTTTATTTTTGATACACTACGTTTTTTTGGCTTTGGACCATCACTTATCAATTGGGTAAGGACCTTTTATTGCAACATCGAAAGTTGTGTACTTAACAATGGCTGGTCAAGCAACTTCTTCCAGCCTCAAAGAGGAGTTAGGCAAGGCTGTCCCCTTTCCCCATATTTGTTTATTCTTGCTGCGGAGGTCTTGGCCAAGACCGTACGTAACAATAAGAGCATAAGAGGTCTTTCTCTAGGTAATAACGAAGTTAAGATAAGCCAGTACGCTGATGATACCACTCTTATCTTAGATGGTTCAGAGAAATCCCTTACATCGGCAATACAAATTTTAGATGATTTTGGCAAGATCTCCGGCCTTAAGTTAAACGATAGCAAAACAGAAGCTCTTTGGATCGGTTCTAAGATAGGGCATGAAAAAATCCTTGTTTCAGGAAAGAAGTTTAAGTGGCCAAAATATAAAGTCAAAACACTTGGTCTGTGGCTGTCAACTGATCCGGACATGGCTTTAAGGTTGAATTACAACGAAAAAACTGAAAACATCAGGAAGCTTCTGAGTTGCTGGAAATACCGTAGGCTCACGTTGTTAGGGAAAATTACCGTCCTTAAATCACTGGCCGCATCACAACTGGTTTACCTGCTCTCCCCTTTACGCTCAAATCACCACGCTATAAAAGAAATAAATGATATGTTTTACCATTTTCTATGGAATGGTAAAGGTGACAAAATCAAAAGAAAAGTTATGATTAATGAACCTGAATATGGAGGCCTGAAGATGATTGATCTCTGCTCTTTCAACAAATCTCTTAAAACAACATGGGTTAAAAAGTACTTGGACACGACTAACCACGGAAAATGGAAATTTCTCGTTGATCTAGAACTGGAGAACTACGGTCACGATCTCATTTTCCGAGGTAATCTCAATGTCTCGGACACTAAGAAAGAGGTTAGAGTAACAGACCCCTTTCTTAAAGAAATATTGGAATATTGGGCAGAAATAAACTTTGTGGATCAAGTAAGCTCTGATACCGCTTTTCAAGAACAGTTTCTGTGGTTCAACTCTTTAATAAGGATAGATAATAAACCAATTTTTTTTAAAGAATGGTTTGAAATAGGTATCTTCAAAGTTAAACATCTCCAATCAGGAAACGATAATTTTCTGACTCTCAAAGATTTTGCCTCAAAACATGACTTAAGTGTACGCCCGCTTAGTTTTTTTGGTCTATTATCAGCTGTTAAACAAATTCGCAACAATGTTACCGATACGGCTGAAACAAGAGACTATACCTTTGAAACGTTAAGTGAAAAAATTGTTAAGAGAGAAAAGCCAGGTCCATTAATTTACCAAAAACTGATCAGAGCCAAAAGTTTAACCCCACGTAAAAGCCAACTAAAGTGGTTTCAAGACTGCAACTTTTCAGACAAAGAAGATACATTTAATTGGGAACTCGCCTATCTTATGGCGCGACGGTGCACAAAAAGCACCAAACTGATAGAGTTCCAATTTAAACTATTACATAGGCGCATACCAACTAATGATTTTTTACTTAAAATAGGACGAAAAGAAAATGACAACTGTACCTTTTGCAACAATTCCTCAGAGACGCTAATTCATCTTTTTTGGTCTTGCCATGTTACAGCCTCCTTTTGGAAAAGCGTAACCGACTGGCTTCAAAACGCTCTTCCGTTAATCGGCAAATACAACTTATTGAATATTACTGCACTGGGCTTGAGACCGGAGCCTCATTCTACAGAATACTCGTGTCAATTAAACTATTGTCTACTGTTAGCGCGGTTTCATATTTGGCAAGCCAAAATGGATGAAATATCGCCTAATTTTGCAAATTTTCTGCGCCTAGTTAAGTCAAGATCTATTATAGAGAAAAAAGCTGGGGACACTAAAAAATGGAACTTTCTTAAAGATTGTTCTTTATATAGCTCTTGATATCGATTGTTTCCTTTCCCCTGACGGTCAAATACCAAAAATATTTTTAAAGATTTGTAAATCTTATATTTAACTAGATATATCTGACTGATTGTTCTCAATCAAGGTTCGTTTATTGCTCCTGTCTCAACTGTACTTTCTTTGAACCTTCTCTTTTTGTTTGTTTTTCTCTGTGCTGTAATTTAGTTATTGTATTGTATTGTTAATAAAAAAATAAAAAATAAAAAAAAACACTAATTTATGAACAATGTTTTACAGCCTTGTATCGCCAAATAAATCTTTGGATTTCCCTCCATGTTGTAGTGATCACGATAAAAGAGAATTCATGCAGCGTCACCAGGCCTTTTTAGTACAGAGAGCACACATCATTTGAATATCATCTTCTCACCATATTTGTTGTTGTTTTTTCTTCTCCAGGTGATCGCCTACACAACATTAACGCTGATCGTCATTTCCGTGATTTTATTTTGTTTGGAGTCCTTGCCGTTTTTTAAACAGGCTAAACCACAGTTCGCAATTGAGATCCTCGAGGCCATCTGCGTGGCGTGGTTCACGCTGGAACTGTTGGTTCGCTTCACCTTTTGTCCACAAAAGTTGGCGTTTTTCAAGAAAGTAATGAACTGGATCGATTTCTTGGCGATTGTTCCTTTTTACATCAGCTTGGGGTATCCATCGGGATCAGATGTTGAGATCCTGAACATTATCCGGTTAATCAGGATTTTCCGGATTTTCAAACTTTCCCGCCATTCATCCGGGTTGCAGATTCTCGGGCACACGTTACGCGCGAGCGTGCGCGAGCTTCTCCTTCTAATCTCTTTCCTCCTGATCGGAGTGGTGTTGTTCGCTAGTTTGATCTATTACTGGGAGAAAGAAGCTGAAAACTCGAAATTCACAGACATTCCCAACTGTTTTTGGTGGGCCGTGGTTACTATGACAACTGTCGGCTACGGTGACATGGCGCCTACTACCACGATGGGCAAGTTTATCGGCAGCATTTGCGCGGTTTGCGGCGTATTGACAATCGCGCTTCCGGTTCCGGTCATTGTAAATAACTTTTCATTGTACTATTCGCACGCTCAAGCGAGGCTCAAGCTGCCCAAGAAGCGGCGAAGGCTTCTTGTAAACGCATCGAATGCTCTCAAAGCACCAGCGATGATCGAGAACGGAATGAGCGGGGAGTCGAATGGAAGCTCCGATAGCGGCTGCGGAGAGAACAGCACCGCCAATGGTGGACGAAAATGCAGCCTTCTCATAACAGATGAACTCAATGAGCTCAAACCCAGGCGCCCGGTTAGACGGGATAGTCATCTGTTTAATAACACAAGTACAACTTCTAACGGTGATGTGGCCAACAGCAGACCCACTTACGCCATGCAGAAAAGGACTTCAATGAGGCCAACTGTACCTACGCTACCGGAAGTTGAGTGAACCGAAGTAGAGTGAGGCAGACGACTCAAGGTATGTGGAATCTTGTTGAGCCTTTGTTGAATCTTGTTGAGCCTTTGGCCAAAGTCTTCTTTTCTTTTGGTTGGCGATGGAAACACATAAAATAAACATGGAATTCTGGGAACGCGAATTCTTGTAGTATTTCCATCAAATATGTTAAAGACGTTCATGGATAACGTAATTGATTGGTTTTGCTGTGGTTCAAGGTGGTATCCTGTGCAGATACAACCACTCTCCTCGTACTCTCGATGTAGACCAACAATGCGGAATAAAACATCGTGGTCATTGTCTAGATACGCTTACAGTCACCCAAGCAAGCGAAGCGAAACCTCGACGAAAACGTCGAGGAGATGTAAACGAGACTGCGTACAAGGGTGTCTAAAAAGTTTCATAAACATCTACAACAACCCCAACTATTTTATTTTATTTTTAGCAGGGCAGCAAGAAGTCAGCCCTGGATGAGAAACATATATCTCCCTAGAGGACTCACCCTGAGTACAAGATGTAGCAAGTCGAAAACGTGGACATGTCACTTCAACCTCTGTCGCTCGACCGAAACCACTCCTCACAGGGGGGAGGGTAAGTGGAGTTAGCCACAAAACCGCTTCTGTTAAACCGGCAGCGTCATTGAAAAACAGAAAATCAAATGAAAGTATTTTGAACTGATTAATACCAATTTTATTTATTTTGAAAGATTCAAATGAATTCACCATAGTATCGATTTTCGCAGGCGAAATGTTTTAAAATCAAGATATAACCAATGCACCATCGATCAAGAATGAATGTGTGTAAAATTATTTATTAATTCCTTTATTTATTTGACTTATTTTTGGGTATATTTTGTTACCTTTTTAAAAGGATCAGTGATCTGTTCAAGTTTCTTAGGAAATAAAAAAGCTTCATTAGTCTATTATTTACATGAATCTGGATCAAAATTCGACATTCTTTTATTTTCAATCCCACAGTCTGAATTTACTTTATTTAAAATGGCCATTTAGGGAAATTCGCCACTTCATATTATCCGTGTAAACTATCGGCGATATCACTTCAATTTCAAGGCTTTTTTTAGTTTACCACAGGGAATTAATTACACAGGGTACCCAGTCAGCTCGAAGGCTGGTATCCACAGGGACCCTGTTTATCCTAAATCAAAATTACAAAACGTCGTACAAATATTTGAAATTTACATACTAAAAAAGCTATCTAAACATGTTTTAAACCACTAAATGACTAAATCAAAAATAACTACAATAAAAATTTCGAGTATGTTTAGGAAAAGGCCCAAGGCTTCTAAGGAGCTTATCTATTTATTCTATTTATATTCCGTTGCTCTACCTAACCTAAAAGTATAACATTAAATCGCCACTTAAGTCACGTCAAACGTTAAAACGCCCACCTCAAGTGAGAGCTATTGTACAGCACTTTCTTGCTGTGCGGTCAGCTTTTATCTTTTTAGAATAAGTTTGATCTTGAACTTGAACTGACCTTGGGAAGGCAAAAGGTAAAATAAACTGCATTATTTAACATTAATTAACATTAAAAGGTTATGCGGGGCTCTGGCCCATTAAGGAACTACATGAACTTGAATGTGAAGGCAGACAGCTGGAAAAAAACAAAACAAAATGTTTTTGTTAAATGTTGTTGAATTGAAATTAGTCGTGGGATAATTAGAGAAAATGTTGAATGTTTAAGCTCGGTAATATGGCAAGGAAATTGTAATCAGTTTTTTTTACGAACATGGGACCATAAAGGCAAAATCTCAGCTATTTAACATCCTTTGCCTTTTAGCGGACTCAGTACGATTGTGATAACTTGGTTTTATTAAAGTAGTTGATAAGGTAGATTGAGCATCGTAAAGATGTTTAAAATGGCTGACGTTTTGAGTGCCAGCTCTTCGTCAGAACGAATCGACGAAGGGCTGGCGCTCGAAACTTCAGCTATGCAATCTTTTCAATAAAACTAAAAGTAGTAGACGTGTCTTAATCTAAATAAAATCCTTAAAGGGAAAAGAATTAGAGTGAAGCTTGGAAGTACCGATAAAAAGACGTTGGTAGCTTCGTCGATAAAACAACTATTACGTGGCTTTGTTTCGTCTGAGGCCACCAATTTCATCGTGGTCAGTTGAGTTGCTAGGCAACATGGTGTTTGGGTCAAATTTATACAGAAACGTACAATGATTTTCAACACCTTAAAGGTTCATTTATAAAAAAATGTTGCTTGTTTTTTCAGTCGACTAAGCTACCATTATTAAAAAAATTAATTACAAAGTAAACTCTTTTTTACCCAATTGCCTTGCAAATTTGTTCAATACGTAAAGTAAGAAGTATTTAACCCTAAACCTGTAAGTGGATCGCTCAATGGCTGACATATTCAGCGACTAAAGATGAATATATAATGCCGGATATCTTCACATTCACTCGTCATAATTCGTAAAATCAATTCTTTAGAAGTAAAAAAGAGTTTGTATATTCCACAATGTAAATACTGTAAAAAGAATCTTTAGTGTTATTCGAAGATATTTTCTTAGTTAATAGATAACCACACAATCTAACCAAAAAATCCAAGTTACGTGTTTTTTTTTTAGTTGCCTAGAAGACGTTACTCGTTAATTTAAATAAATCACTTTCAAAAAAATGAATAAAAATGTGTTTTAAATTTGTTTGTAGAAAGGGAGTATGCCGCTGACAATGCTGAAATTATACGTGATTGCTAGACTGCAAAACAGTCGTTTTTCTTTCCGCTGGCTCGCTCGCAAAGGCGCGAAGCGCCAAAAGTCTCACGCGCGAGAGCCTCACACGCCCGCAGGGTGTGTGAGGCGATCTCTCCCCAGTCCCACTCTTCATATTCACCGTCGTTCCAGACCTTTCGTTCAAAGACCGCGCACATTCGTATGACGCAAAAAATACGACTGTTTTGCAGTCTACGTGATTGCATATACAGTAGAACCCCGCTAACTCGAACTCTGAAGGGAAACGAAAATCCGTTCGAGTTAGCGGGGGTTCGACTTATCGGGGTCAGTGAAAAATTTATTTATTTTTGTTAATAATTAATAATAGTGACGATATATAGCGTGAACATAGTTTTATTTTCTACTTCTGTGACAAACATCGCTCAATTTGCGTTTGGTAACAAGAAATTCCAAAGATTATGACTTCGAGCTAAGTGTAACTATGGGTATATGTTTTTGCAATATAAACGAAGTTTACAGTGTATTCCTACAGTCCCACTAAATACAAAACAACATTAAAGAAGTAACCATGTCCGTTTTCCTAATTTCACTGCCGTGGTGACGTGATCAGTCCTAACTTACAATCAGATAACAAGCAGCTTATTTTCTTGATACTGTATTTTGAGAAGTCCTAACAACAGAGTTCGAGTTGTCGGGGTAAATTTGGGCCAAGGGAAACGAAAAATAGTTCGAGTTCGAGTTCGAGTTATCCGAGTAAAAATGACTCAAAAACAGGGCCAAATCCAAGGGAAATTGAACTTAGTTCGAGTTAGCGGGGAGTTCGAGTTATCCGAGTTCGAGTTAGCGGGGTTCTTCTGTAAAACTAAACGATAAATTTTAAATCAAGTTTTCAAGGAGGAGCAAATCATTTTTTTTTAAGAATAGCAAATTATACTTTGTTTGTTTTGTACGTTTCCTAGCCGCAACGGCAGAACTTGAAAACGCCATCCCAATGCTTTCAACTTCTCGCAACCTATTTTTCATCCCCAAATAATTAACAGTTACAGTGCATATGTAAAGCAACTTCTAACAAACCTGGGCCATTATTTTAAATTTTCCATTGATGCAAAAATTATTGTTTTTGTTTTTTCAAGTTACTTAGACTCTTTAAATGCGAATAACCTCTATTTATTGCATGCCATTCATGTATAAGCAACCAATGAACACAGAGGCAAAAAGTACGTCAGAAATGCGCGGGAAAACAGCGAAAGGCGAGCGCGGGAAAAGATGGGAAATTTGAGATTTACGTTCTAAGTGGTAATATAAGTACATTGAACAGAAATAAGCGAATTTTCGCTTGGGTTGAAAGAACTTCACAAGCGTCAGTAAAGGGTACATAGACTACACAAACGAAGCAGAGAGAACGAACATTTTGACAAACACGTGTCTTTATTTACACTAAGAATAGCAAATACTATCCTAGGTTGGAGTAGCCAATCAAAGTGAGCGAAAAACACCATTAACTGATTTAGTATTTAATAACTGAAGTATATAAGGATTATTTTAGTGTTCTTTTCAGTTGGTATTCAAAGATTTAAATCAATTACAAATCCGTTTATTTAAGTAAAACGCTGTAAACGTTCATTTACAAAAACGAAAATTCCTCTTCTTGCTATTTCCTTGTTTACAAACCAAACCGACATTCCTTTTTTTTAAGTGGATCAAAATTCGTCATGAAAAGACTTCCCAAACTCAGTTGCCATGCTTCCAGCGAAAAATTCGTGGCTCGTAATAAATTCGTCTGCTGTCAATTTTCCATCCTGGATAAAATTAAAAAAAGCGATTATGATGTTGGTATTGTTGTTATTTTTATTGATAAGCGGTTTACAGCTCTACTTGAAAGACTTACTATTATCGAGCGGATTTCACTGTGTTTTGAGTGTCGTAAAACCAAAGCCAAAATTATCATTCTGGTTGATCATAACGTACGCAGAACTAATCAGAACTCGAAGCAAATACATGCAGCCGGCGCCAAGCGCGGGAAAACTCGGGCGAGCAAGTCACGATTGATTTTGGTTTTACTTCTGATTGGTTGAGAAGGTGGCGCGAGATTTTCTAACCAATCACAGTGCGCAGAAAATCAAGTCAGTATTGAATACCTTGTTCAAATCGGCGTTTTCTATTAAATGCTGAGCTTCTCCGAGTGCCTTGTTGTAATTTTTTGGTCTTCTCCAATCTTCTACTTCTTTCTGAGAAAGGGAAAAACCATTAAGCAATTTAGAAAACATAATATTATATTACAAGCTAGGATAAACTCTAACGGTAAAGAGTTTAGTTCATTTGTACTGTGTGTAGTGAGCAGTGCATGTTTTTAAACTACTCGAGGTTTATGGAAAGTGGAGAGGGGTAAGCTAGTTTTTCAGGCGTTCGGCAAGAGGAATGGGGTGATACCAATACAAAAGTAATCGATTCCACGGTATTCCGATATTGTTTTAAAAGTATCAATACTCGCACGGGGTATCGGTGATTTGAATGCTATACCCGTTGTAGAGTCGGGACAATTGAATAAAAATAATGGTATTTAATATTTCAATATTCTTATCAGTCCGGTTTTGACTTCTGTTCCGGGTAACCTAACTCATTCTCAGCTTGTCATTTTCTGTGAGACCCTGAAGAAAGGCTGATGAGCCTTACGAAACATTGCATTATCAAATATCATTTCCCAACAGTAAAATAAGTCTTAAATTTTTTATCAAATCGTTTAAACTTGAATCTTGAGCGATAACATCAGAATATGGTGATGTCGTACCGCAAAAACTACCGTATGTCTAACGAAGTATCGTTATCGTATCGTAGAGTATTGTATCAACTAGAAAAACTGATATCGGTTACCCTTAGAGCACTGAACCAATCACGGGGCGCGATAATCTCGGTACAGTACAAGCACGAGTGAGATCTGGGTACGAGATTAGGGGCGCGACTGTTCATATCTCTACCTATAAATCTGCTGTTGTATCGTGCACGGGTCATACTCACTAGATTAAGGTACCCATCGTGGTCGGCATCATGTAGCTCGTTAAATTCTGTGATATACAGCGAATTGAAACCTGGCATGTCGATATAAGCTGCAAAAAAATAAAAATAACAAGTAATTTATTAGGATTGCGTCATCCATTTATCGCAATAAATGATAAGAAGCCACACTTTGTTCGAGATACCGGACATTTGAAATACGCAGGGTACGAGATAATGTGGAATTCAGGCAGCTCGGGGATTTTAAAAGATAGCGAGGGTCTACTATACGTATTTGTGTATTTTAAAATTACAAAATACGCCAGTCTACCTACCTAAGTATTCGTCGAGAGACAGGCGGCCATCTTGGTCTTTGTCATATCGATCCATTAATTCCTACAAATTAAACTGAGTATGTGAACACAGACTAAAATGTTAGAGGCGCACTGAAAAGCGGTATTACATCCACAGACTCAAAACTTAGAACTAACTTGCACAGCAAAATTAATAAACAGCACCAATAGCTTTCATTTGAATGGTCACACTTTAGGAGTTTATCCTGACAGACGCAATTGTTAGAACCACATTGTACGGCATAATAAACAGTACCACAGGAAAGTACTGCTCAATAGCTTTCATTTGAATGGTCACATTTTACGATTTCTCTTTTACGAGAGCAAACCCATAGTTAATACCACTCCTAAAACAAAGAGAGGCGCATCATTAAGTTTTTAACCGCTCCACGTCAAAAAGTTTGTCTTATAAAAACTGAAGCCAGATTCAGCCTATACTGGTTTTAAAAATGTTTTAAAAACAAATCAAACAGGTTCAAAACAAGTCGAAGTTGTTCACTTACCACAGCAACATAAGGCAGCATAATTTCATGCTCCTGGGGATGATGGAAATACTCGAACTCCTGCCTGTTCAACATTCCATCCTTGTCTTGGTCACTGTATCTCCATTTTTTCTTATCGTACAGAACATATTTCTCCAGGTTTGATCTTTCCCACCTGTTGTGCATATCTGTGAAACAGCATAATAGCGGTTTTCAATTGAGTGTCATGACACCAAAACCAAAGTAATCACTCCGGCCAATCACAACAGACGCAGACATTCCAATGAACCAATCAGAACTTGAAGGAAATACATGCAGCCGGCGCCAAGCGCGGGAAAATGCGCGCGAACAAGTCACAATTGGTTTTGATTTACTTCTGACAAGAACCAAAGAACTGAACCGAAGGTGAATAAAAAGAATGAGAGACAAAGTGATAAGCGGGCACGCGCGTATCACGCAAGTATACTGACCTTCCTCCGTGAATCCAAAGGTTCTTGTCATGTACTCTTTCCAGGACACTTTGTCATCGCCATTTAAGTCTCTGTCTCTAAATATGGCGTCAACATCCTCATGTACAGTCCACTTCTGCAGCTTATGTCGGATCCAGATTTCCAGTTCCGCCTCCTCTACGAAACCATCTTTGTTGATATCAATACGAGGTACCAACATTCTGGAAAAATAAAAAGATGACAAAAGTTTTCTAGCGGTATGAAAAATCCATATACATGCACAATAAGGGAGCAAAGGTGGCGCAGTGGTGAGAGCGCTCACCTCCCACCAATTGGCCCGAGTTCGATTCCCGGCCTCGGCGCCATATGTGGGTTGAGTTTGTTGTTGGTTCTCTCCTTGCTCCGAGAGGTTTTTCTCCGGGTACTCCAGTTTTCCCCTCTCCTCAAAAACCAACACTTCCAAATTCCAATTAGATCTGGAAAGTGTCCCCAATTAGTACTCGCGTGCTAAACTGAAATACATTTGACACTCAAATAAAGTGATTTTATATTCTGTAATGATTTGATTTAGCGCCCGGGGTGCTTATTTACTTTTAGTAGTTCAAGGGAGGGCGTAAATTGGACAGGGGGCGCTTATTTCTTTTTTGACAAAAGCAGGCAGGAAATGTACAATTCGCTTAAACAGAACAACAGTAACAACGGTTCGCTTAGTCAAAATATAATTCGCTATTATACCTCAATGTCTTCAATTTCACTTTTTTCGATAAGATAGCTGTGAATAAGTGGCGCTAAAAGCAACGCTCAAGGAGGAGGGGGGGGGGGGGGGGGGGTATTAGAAAGGGGGTGCTTATTGGAAGGAGGGCGCGAAGTCGAATCATTACGGCCATAAACTGGAAAGCACGTTACGGAGGCAAATGTTTCTTCGTTTAGTCACACAACTGACACAAGACATCAGACCTTTCGGAAACAAATATTGCTTCCGAAACGTTTGTTTCCCATTTTAGCCAATTGAAGAAACAATATTTTCTAGTTTTCCAAATAAACGAGGAGTCATTGTTGCGGAAGCAGTGTTTTTTTCCTAGTGCAGCTAAACTGAGAAACATTACTTCCGCTATAATAATTCCGTGTTCAGCCAGGAACTGAGGTAGCCTTTGCTCTATCGTTTACGTCATACTGTCGGATTTTATTCACAGACTCAAAAGTTAGAATCACCTTGTACAGCACGGCACCACAGGAAAGTACTGCTCAGTAGCTTTCATTTTAATAGTGACTGGCAGATTAAGGGTAAAAGGCCAGTACACTAAAATCAGCGTCATACGGCTTCATTTACAAATAGCTTTCGGTGGCTGTGTAGCAGGTTTTCTAACACAACTATTATAAAGGATTACCTGTCAGGACCACATGTCTGTCTCATACTTTCAATAGCTTCTAAACGCCGGAATCTCAGTCTTATCATCGATTTATTGTATTTTTACGTATGTCCAGCAAATTTTATGGCTTATCACCGATAATCTATTAAAGTGAAGAAATCTTTTTAAACAAAATATCACCTTATATTGCTGACGTTAAATACAACAACCAATCAACAAACGACCTGTAAATATATATAACTGGTGACGTATTGAAACTCCGAGACTGGTAACGAAATTGTCATTGTACTGCGCGAACAGAGCGAATTTTGGAAGACGCGTTGATTTCTGGAGTATTTATCCAGCTGCTTATTTGTTCACGGAATAATTCATTTGGTATTATAGCGAAACAAAGATTCCTTTTTTCCTATAGTTTAAATAACCATTGCATGGATCATAAAAAAACTTGCGGAGTTAACTTTAGTTCTCATCGAAAATTGTTGCATCACTCTGGAAGCGAAGCAATTGGACTGTTGCTATTTGGTATTTGAGAATATCGAGAGAACACAAGGTTGTATGGTTAATTAAATAGTCTCTCGTCCTTTGGGGGTAATAAAGAAACATTTTACTGTCGTATAACATTTTAAAAAGGATATGATGGGAAATTTATAAAATTTACAATCTGTTCAGTCAAAGTTCTCAACGTTATACATTTTTTATTTTTTATACATCACAAAATATTGTTTGTTAAGAAAAACATCTTTAATTTTCTCGTAATACAAACGTTTTAACATCGTGTTCGGGATATTCTTTCCATGCTTTTATCTGGAATTAACTGCATTATTTTCGGATTTTTCTTTCTTGATCGTTTGGACGCAAAGCATAAGTCATCATTTAATTTATTTAATGTTGCTGTAATTTTTGAGTTTGTGAATGAAATCCTTTAAAAGTGTGACGCCGATTCAAATGAAAACTAATGAGCAGTAACTTTAATTTCCTGTGGTGCCGTTAATTATGATGTACAAGGTTGTTTCAATTTTTAAGTTTATGAATGAAAGCAAATGAAAGCTATCGAGCAGTGCTTGCCCGTGGTGCTATCTAAATTTATTAAATTTGTACTGTGGCTTTCTAAGGAGGAAAATTATAATAAACTTACCTGAGCCGTCTCCTGGACTCCTTAGGCGTAAGTTTCTCAAACTCCTTCGCGAGCTCTTCTCCAAGAAACGCTACATGGTCCTCATGACTGCTATGCGCTCGCCCGTCGTAGTGGTGTTGTGAATGCGCCAGTGAACATTTGATCAGCGAAGAGACAAGAAGCAGCAGAGAGAGGAAACCCAGCGAGCTCCGCATGTTGCGATCTTAATTCTTGGTGTAAATGATTTGTTAAGGATCAGGATTTTGATTACTCGCGTTGTTTATTTATGCGCCGATGTTTGGTCAGCTGTGACTCGTGGTTGAATCACAGGTGCGCCACGTTCTTTCGTCCCCAGAGCTTCTCGTTCTTTATTACCGGAAAGGATCTCAGCACGAGACTACACAAAAGAATGAATATTTCTATGGCGCAAAGAAGCGAAAAATACTTGTTTGAAGAAAAATACTTGTTTGATATATAGAAGACTTTTTCAAAATATATAAAACTTGTTTAATGCGGGAGCCGATTACCCCTGTTGTTTAAAACGGTGACTTGTTTGGTATATATAAAACTTGATTTTGAATATATATGTGACTTTTTAATATTTCCGTGTATTTAGAACATCTTTTTGATGTATAAAACTTGCTTTGGACATATAAGATTCAGTTACTGTACATAACTTCGCAGTAAAAACCTATATCCGTTAAATAACTGTTAAATATATAGCCTGCGTAGCTATTAACGGTTTTGTTGGCGTGCGCGGCGCGCGAATATCAGCACCGCGCACGCCAACAAAACCCGCCAGCTACGCAGACTATTAAATATATCAAAATTGGGGTCGGATATTGGACTTGCTCCAGCCATGCGCATAGGACTTGTAATAAATCGAAAACTTCTGCTTCTGCTTCTTCAATTTTACTCTTTTTTACCCGATACAATTCAATAATCCAATTGAAGTTCGCGTATTTCCACTTTTTCGTAATGCGCCAACAATCACAGTAATGCTGTAACGAATGTGCAATGCGTTTCCGCCTGGACGGTTTCGATCTAGCCACTGTAAGCAGGGAAATCTATGTTTAGAACTGGCGAACAACTAGAAACTACTTCATCAGCAATCATTTATGTTTTCCTTTTTCAGCATTGATTTGATCTTGTTTGTGGTCCAAATTTTAGTTTCCTAGATTTTGCAAAAACATGTATCCCGCCTTTTCTCGCCTGTTGATGACTGGCATTAAAATGTTCAAAATAACGATACAAACGAGGGAATCTAAAGCAAAAGAGGGGAACCATACCATCCAAACCGCGATAAGCGACGTAGGCGCAATTGGTAACCAAGGCAACAGCTTTCACCGCACGGTGTTATTAATATTTGTGGGAGAGAAGCTTAAGTACGAAAGTCGCTTATCGAGAACGTATAGTCGAAAATCTATTTATAACGCTAAACTGTACGCAAATGTTTTAGGTTTAGTCTATTGTTCGTCTCGTGTTATCCTGAGACGTTAGTTTCGATTCCTCGTGTTTTTTAACCGCAGTGCAGTGGGCAGGAGACAAGAGGGGATTTTTATGCGTTTTTACTGAATAACTCATCGACAAAAAAAGAACTGAAATGAAGAAATCATTGCAGCGAAGAGTGCAATTATTAAAATTTCGAATAAAACCTGTAAAATGTTTAAAGCTTTTTGAACGGGATTTGTTTTAAATGAGTTCTTCTAAAAATGACTTGATTTTGCGGAATAATCATTAATAAGCGTTCTTCTTAAAAGAGTAGAGGGGAGGCTTCACTATGAATGCCAAATTCTGCGAAAATATAATTCCGGTAATTCACTGCAAATTTACTAGAAATAAGGGTGGGGAAGGGGGGGGGGGGGGGGGAAGGGCTCGGAGCCCCCGGACCCCCCCTTCGATTCGCCACTGACCTTGACATAAGTGCTGTTGTAGCATAGTAGCGCTTAGGGACGGACCATTAGAAAAGTGATAGGGGGGGGGGGGGGGGGGGGGTGGGGAAAAAAACCCAAAAAAAATTCGTGCAAGGGAAAATGCCAGGAAAAAAAATTCGTGCAAAGTTCAAGGCAAAGAAAAAAAAATTCATGCAGGAGAAGAAGTCCTATTGTGGTTGTTATTTAGAAGGAATGTACAGGAGACATAAACGCTAACATTTAAAAATATCCTCAATTCAGCCAAGAGAATAAAGTGCTAAAATTTTCAAATAATGCCTTCCAAAGAAACACACGCTTTTATACCTTTGCTAGCGTTTGCGTCGCTAATGAAAACCAACCTTAATGACTTGATTTTGCGGAATAATCATTAAAAAGCGTTCTTATTTAAAATAATAATAATAATAATAATAATAATAATTAAAAGCTGATGAGACAGACTTTCACTTTATGACGTAATCAAAAGCGTGAAACTCAATAACAGGCCGTCTTAACTATGTTTTACCTTTTCGGCCTTTTCGCACGTAAGTTTGATCGCTAAAGTTTCTTAAAATGTCCCTTACTAATATATTTTCATGCATTTAGTAGTTTGGATAATTTGGTAGTAAATAAAGTACCAGGGAAGGCAGAGGAGGGGGGGGGGGGGGGGGGGGGGGGGGGGGGGTTGGGGGTTGGTTAGGGTTAAGGGGGGAAGGACTCGAATTTATCATAATTCTTTTCTTGGCCGGGTATTCTGCAAGCTAGTTTGCCAGTTTGATTGCCAGATTGCCAGCCAAAAAAAGTGTTATTTTAAGATCTATGAAAGATAAAATGTTTTAATTTTTACTTGTGCACAAATCCGGAAGTAAGAGAGAAGTAAGCGAGAGCAGGGCGCGGTTCCGGCCACTTCCGGTACAGTCACGCAATTCCGCAAACCAGCGATGGGTAAATCCCTAATACATCTTAAAATAACCATCCTTTCACGCAGTTTGTTTTGTTAACAAGTTCAACTTAAAGGTCTTAGGTATTATATTCCATGCATTCAGAATCGCATGTAGCCGTCACGTCATCCGTTTCATATGATACCTTTTCGAACCTATCAGAGGATGAATAAAATGGCACTTTTAGATTAATTCATGTAAAATACCGAATTTCATTTTGTTATAATAATACTGAAAAACACCGATAGCACCATATTAAGAAAGAACTGAAGAACTGCTGAAGAGCTTTCATTTAGAGGGTCGCACTTCAGGGTTTACAGACTCAAAAGTGAGATTCACCTTGTACCCCTTGTACAGCATAATAAACAGCCGGCACAGGAAAGTACTGCTCAATAGCTTTCATTTGAGGGGTCGCACTATAGAATTTATCCACAGACTCAAAAGTTTGAAACACATTGTACTGCATAATAAACAGTACCACAGGAAAGCACTGCTCAGTAGCTTTTATTTGAATGGTCACACTTTAGGATTTCATCCACAGACTCAAAAGCTAGAACCACCTTGTACAGCATAATAAACAGCAGTACAGGCCCGGGACTACAGGAAAGCACTGTCCAGTAGCTTTCATTTGAATTTTCACACTTTAGGATTTCATCCACAGACTCAAAAGTTTGAACCACCTTGTACAGCATAATAAACAGTACCACAGGAAAGTACTGCTCAATAGCTTTCATTTGAATGGTCACACTTTAGGATTTCATCTACAGACTCAAAAGTTAGAACCACCTTGTACAGCATAATAAACAGTACCACAGGAAAGTACTGCTCAATAGCATTCATTTGAATATTCACACTTTAGGATTTCATCCACAGACTCAAAAGTTAGAACCACCTTATACAGCATAATAAACAGTACCACAGGAAAGTACTACTCAGTAGCTTTCATTTGAATATTCACACTTTAGGAATTGATCCACAGACTCAAAACAGCACCACGGGAACAATAGCTTCCATTTGAATGGTCAGACTTCAGATACTTTAGGATTTCATGGTTTGACTCGCACAAAAAAAAGAAACACGATAAAATTAATAATAAGTTGTTTTATCAAACGCTGAAGAAACTACACACATGTTGATATGATGTCGATGTAACCACGTGGTCGCGTTTTTAATCTCCTCATTATACCCTCGAGCAAACTCAAGCAAAGTGTCGGCCTATAAATTAGACAATTTTATTTCTTACTTAATTATTATCTGTTCTGTAAAAAGCTAATTAAAAGTACATTCTATATAATGAAAAATCAGTTAAAATCAATGACCTTGAATGCTCCGAAATGTAAGACCTGAGACAGTCCCGGGCCGGAAATATATCGCTTATCATTTAATCAGTGAATACTTGACTTGAGATATCATACCCGGTTTTGGTAGATTTTGGTAAAGTTTAGGAAGTTCCTTTTTTGCGAAATTTGATTTCGTATTCAAGTTGTTTTTTGACGATTTATACTTTCGAATACTCTCAAACGTAAGTTATTGGGTATCTAGCCCAGACAGAAAGTCTGAAAAAGAAATTTAACACCTTTTTGGGAAGTAGATATATTTCCGTGTCTCACGGCATCGAGTCGGTAATTTTTTTATTTGCCTATCATAATTTCATATATTTACAATTACATTTTGTTGGTTAACAGTGCCAAGAGATCTTAACAAGCCCTGGCTTACCAATTTCTGCAGTTGTTCCGAAAGGGAGTTTTTTTTTTAATTAAAAGGATATGGAGTATTAAATTGTAAATTATCCTTATTATTTGCGACTTACTGTTTGCATGGAAATAATGAAAAACTTGCACAAGCTGGAAAATCGGTTTGTTATAAAGTCTCCCGGTAAAACGCAAGCTAAATACTATTTTCATATCAATAATTGTACGGATTCTTGTCTTCCTTCCTCTTTTTTGGCGAACTAGAAGGCTCGTACTAACGTCCGACTAAAAAAGCTTTAAAGTAATAAGCTAATTAAACATAATTTTTATTCGAGATTCGCAGAATTTTATAGGCGTTGTGTGAATTCGTTATCATATGGGAAAAAATATATCGGAAATTGCCATAAAATAACAAACGTGAGTGTGAAACACGCCCAATGTAACATGTTGCGAGCCCGGAAGTCGGAAGAGTTGTAGCTATAGATCGTAACTTTTCTTAGCAGAGATAGCTTGTGTAAATAAAAAAGAAATCACTGATAAATTCTGTAATAAAAACTTTTTTTTAAAGAATTAGACTTTTGTTGATTTCAGCGGCTCGAAGTTTACTTCAATATTATTGTAAAGCAAATTGGAGTGATGTTATTGTCCCACAAGCCGGTTAAAGGAAGTCCGCATCAGCATATGCTTCAACCCTCTTTAACATTGCTAAAACGATTACAATGTGAGGAATTCTACTTTATCTGTGTTGAAAGTGACGTAGATATAGTAGAAGGGGATGAAACGAGAGAGAATAAATTTATCTAGTGAAGTAATAACGGACAAAATGTATTTTCCCGATTCTGGGCGGCACATGAACCAAATTTGGATCACTTTTTCCTATATAAGTGTCGCCATGATTTACTTCTACATTAAGTCCTTGTATCCTCTTGAGAAGACAAAACAACACATTGACAAGTGTGCAGAGAGTTTGAACGTTGTTAAGACCATTCAAATTTATCCGAAAACATGGGATTGTTACAGGTGAGAATTAATTTTGACCAGTTGATATTCTTGGTTGTTTTATGTTATACTTATTTAAGCACTAGAAATGCTTGTACACTTCTTAAAACATGCTAGAGAAATGTTACCACACTGAAGATGGACGGAAATAGGACTCAATTCTTATCGCTGACTGTCATACATTTATTTGTAATATTGTTTAGAGAATTTGGGATCGATTATTAAAATAGAGTACTACTCAATAGGCTTTCATGTCAATGGTTAACCTTTAAAATTGAACCACAGACTCAAACATTAAACTTCTCCACAAGACTCAAAATTTTACTCAAAAACGCACTGAGATAGTTATTAGATTAACTTGTATTGATCCTGTTGTTTTAATTATCTGTAGCTCGTGGTTATTTTTGCTGCCTTTTTGAAACTTGGCAGTGGTCGAGTCATTACGTCAGAGCAAGAGAGCATTCTCCGTTCCATTGACGGGCTGGAAGAATTAACATTAAACCTGGATGAGAAAAATGAAGAAAGCGCTGCACAAAACGAAGTCTCTGGCGAAGAAACAACTTCAGCAGGTCGTGCAATTCCCCAAAATTCCAGCTATGATGCAAGTAGTGAATCTGCTGACGAAGTTTTTGAGGCGGATGTAAGTGTGACCGCGCCTCCTGAAGCAACCGCGAGGAGAGTAAGGAGAAATCCGCCTGCAGAACCAAGCTGTTTGCTGGGTTTTAAAATTCATACGTTTTCCAGTAAGAAGAGAATTTTATATCCTGTTTGTCGTACGACCGCGGACGATCCGGCTGCATGTTTCAGTTCCCTTGCTAACGGCCACGGTAGTCGAAAATGTGAACTGTCCCATTATGTGTTGATACAACCGGAGAATGAGGCTGTTCCAACAAACTGTTCGTGCGCAGCGTAAAATGCGCTGGGGATTAAAAACATACTGTGTCTGGAACACAGAAGTATTTAATTTGGAATTGTAAAACTTGTAATTTAAGAGTATTTAAGAATATTTATAAGGGTTGATTTGAGGAAAGCTGTGCTTTTCTAAGTTTGTATAAGAAAAAGGAAGAAGTCTAATTATAGTCAAATTATATAGATGAGTAATATTGGTTTCACCTTTTCGTTCGTAAAACCAACACCAACATCTAACTTGCTTTACTGCGAAATCTAGCAACGGTTCAGTGAGCGCGGGAAAACCGTCGCCTGAACCGGTACAAAGCGCCGGAAAACTGACTCGTACTCTGAGCGCGGAGAAATGCTCGTATCGTATCGCGGAAGCGGTGTTTCGTGTTTAGCAAATTTGTGATTGCTAGAGCATAAAATAGAAAGACACTTTTAGTCGGCAGTTTCAGTATCCAAGACAATTTTATGGCTCAAAAAATCGGCGTTTTAATTAGTTTCTTTTTTGTTAATATTTATACTGAAGATATGTAAAAATAAATATCAGGGACTTGTCTCCTATATTTATATAATATGGCAAATAGCAATATAAAATGATCTCTTTTAAAAAGAGTTATAAGTGAAGTATATTTATACTTGTACAGTTCTTTATCAGTCTCTTTACTCATGTTATATATAAATAAGATGTATTTTTGTAAAAATATTTTCTCATTACTAGGTTTGTAATTTTTAAGGATCAAGAACAAAATATTATGAAGAGTAATAAAAAAGTAGCAATGAATAAAATGATGCCATTGTGTTATCTGTTGTGTTATTCATTTAGTATCCCGTGAGCTGAATTTTCCCAGTAGTTCCACAAAAAAAGTCTCTAAACTGTTTATATTATAAAGTTTGCTGTTTGAAGAAAATTCGGCCTGTTCTTGTCAAATTGTACCAGAATGCTTCAACAATCGAACAGTCACTGCACGAAAAATCGCCTTTGGCATACACAGACATACATATTTTATTAACTCATCCCTGATGAGGCTTTTCAGAGTTAAATAATTATACTTAAACCTATAAATACACATTCTCAAAATACTATAAATAATAAGTTAATTAACTTAAGGATTTCGGTAAGAGTTGATGCTTTGAGGACTGTCTAAAATTCGCTCTGAGATTTGTAAAGTTTAAGTTTAGGTTTCAGAGAGTTGCAAAGACTAACAACCTGATGATAAAAAGTTCTCTGTTCATTGGCAGATCTAAATAGTAGGATATCAAAAGCTTGTGCGTTTCTAGTAGAGCGCACACCTCTGACATATTTCAAAGGTGGCAAAGGTCGTTTTTGCTAAATCTTTAACACGGGTGTCAAAAGTCGGGCAAAGGCCGTCTTTGGTTTAAGTCAAAGGCAGTGCAACTTGTGTTTAATTGTCAGTACACATAAGAGCGCGCTGCATGTCTTGTGTTGTTTGATTGTTACCGGCGTTAGTGCCCGCTGTCTTGTGTTTGGTTGTTACGCTAGTGCGCGTTGTCTTGTGTTGTGTTTGATTGTTACGTTAGTGCGCGTTATCTTGTGTTGTGTTCGATTGTTACGTAAGTGCGCGCTGTATTATGTTGTGTTTGATTGTTAAGTTAGTGCGTGCTGTCGGTATTAAAGAAATAAAAAACGCGCCGAGTGCATTATTGAGTTATATAAGCAGGCGGGAATTTTTAAGAACACGAGAGAAGTGCACTTCTCTCGTGTTCTTAAAAATCCCCAAGTGCTTATATAACTCAACAATGAACGAGGAACAAGTTTTTTTATTTCTTTTATAAAATAAAAACGGTTATAATGAACCTTACGTCACGCGCGTGCTTTATCGAGTTATAATGAACTCGGTTTAACCAATTATAGCGCGCGCATTTCCTTGAGCATTTTATAAAATAACTCGATAAAGCACGCGCGTGACGTAAGGTTCTTTATAACCGTTTTTATTTTATAAAAGAAATAAAAAAACTTGTTCCTCGTGCATTGTTGGGTTATATAAGCACTTGGGAATTTTTAAGAACACTCGAGAAGTGCGAGAAGCACTCGCCTTTGGCTCGTGCTTCTCTGCACTTCTCGCCGAGTGTTGTTTAAAATTCCCAATGCTTATATAACTCAACAATGCACGAGGAACAAGTTTTTTTATTTCTTTTATAACCTTACGTCACGCGCGTGCTTTATCGAGTTATAATGAACTCGGTTTGACCATTCATAGCGCGTGCATTTCCTTGAGCATTTTATAATGTATTTTATTAAAGAAATAAACTACCAGTAATCAGGGATTATCTGAAGTGCGTTCGAATGTTTGTTATGCGTATTAAAGTTTGCCACATTTGACCTTGAGGGGGCAGCCTGCCAAGCTTCTTTTTCGTTTTCTGTTTTTGTCAATGGCACAAGGGATATCTCTTTGCGACTTCGGTTGAATTTGAAGTCTCTGTGTGAATTATTTTTGTCTGCTGTAGAATCGAATTCTTGACCGATTAGCCAATAGAGCGTTTTCACTCACGTGACCTTCAGTCCCGTGGGACTCAAATGACAAAGGCCATGGCAGCCATGTTGGTGTTCCTAACAAAAGAAGTTAATTAAAATTCTTTTGTACGGGAACACCAATATGGCGGCTATGACGTCAAGTGAAAACGCTCTATTACGATTGTCTTGCGGCTCCGGTGATAACTGTCTTTGCGACTTGCAACATGATTGCATGACATTAGATCTGACAAGTTCGTACGGATTCTACTTTGTAGCTGGAATAAAGGACTTTCTGTACCTTTCAGAAGCAGTAAACAAGTTCCTGATCAAGCTTCGTTGTAAAAACATTGCAGTTACTTGCAAAAATTATTTAGATTAAACTTACCAAATAGAGCAGAAGTGAGAAAAAATGCCAAACACACAGCACGAAGGCACGAAAACATAAAGAAAGACCACTTCTTTGCACGTCGGGGAAAAACGTGCGCGCGCATCTGGACGAGTCTATGAGAGAAAAACATGCGCGCGCACCTTACTGGACGAGTCTATGACGTATTTCCGGTACTTGACCCAACCACAAAATCGAGTTTCTCTCCGCTAAATGTTCGTGCCCAGGCCTCTTGCGAGTTGAGTTTAGGTTGCGTTCTCCGGACGGCGAACGCAAAAACGCTAAACTAGCAGTAATCAGGGATTATTAAGTGCGTTCGAATGTTCGTTGTGGGTATTAAGGTTTGCCGCATTTGACCTTGAGGAGGCAGCCTGCCAAGCTTTTTTTTCTTTTTCTCTTTTTGCCAAGGGCACAAGGGATATCTCTTTGCGACTTCGGTTGAATTTGAAGTCTCTGTATGAGTTATTTTTGTCCGCTGTAGAATCGAATTCTTGACTGATTAGCCAATTACGATTGTCTTGCGGCTCCGGTGATAACTGTCTTTGCGACTTGCATCATGATTGCATGACATTAGATCTGACAAGTTCGTACGGATTCTTCTTTGTAGCTGGAATAAAGGACTTTCTGTACCTTTCAGGAGCAGTAAACAGGTTTCTGATCAAGCCTCGTTGTAAAAACATTGCAGTTACCTGCAAAAATGATTGAGATTAAACGTACCGAATAGAGCAGAGGTGAGAAAAAATGCCAAACACACAGCACGAAGGCACGAAGACATGCAGAAAGACCACTTCTTTGCACGTGGGGGGAAAACGTGTGCGCGCACCTTGCTGGACGGTAGTTGACCCAACCACAAAATCGAGTTTCTCTCCGCTAAATGTTCGTGCTCAGGCCTCTTACGAGTTGAGTTTAGGTTGCGTTCTCCTAACGTCGAACGCAATAAATATGTATTCTGCGCAGCGTAAATTGTAGTTACGTGAAAAAGTGTTAAGTTTAACGCTGTAAAAAGTGTTAAACTTAACACTTTTTCACGTGAACGCAAAAACGCGCCGAGTGTATTATTAAGTTAAGCACGCGGGAACTTTTAAGAACACGAGAGAAGTGCAGAGAAATTCCCAAGTGCTTATATAACTCAACAATGCACGAGGAACAAGTTTTTTAATTTCTTTTATAAAATAAAAACGGTTATAATGAACCTTACGTCACGCGCGTGCTTTATCGAGTTTTCATGAACTCGGTTTAACCAATCATAGCGCGCGCATTTCCTTGGGCATTCTATAAAACTCATTATAAAATGCTCAAGGAAATGCGCGCGCTATGATTGGTCAAACCGAGTTCATTATAACTCGATAACGCACGCGCGTGACGTAAGGTTCATTATAACCGTTTTCATTTTATAAAAGAAATAAAAAAACTTGTTCCTCGTGCATTGTTGAGTTATATAAGCACTTGGGAATTTTTAAGAACACTCGAGAAGTGCGAAAAGCACTCGCCTTCGGCTCGTGCTTTTCTGCACTTCTCTCGTGTTCTTAAAAATCCCCGCGTGCTTATATAACTCAATAATGCACTCGGCGCGTTTTTTATTTTTTTAATAAAGCACGCGCGTGACGTAAGGTTCGTTATAACCGTTTTTATTTTATAAAAGAAAAAAAAAACTTGTTCCTCGTGCATTGTTCAGTTATATAAGCACTTGGGAATTTTTAAGAACTTTCGAGAAGTGCGAGAAGTACTCGCCTTTGGCTCGTGCTTCTCTGCACTTTTCTCGTGTTCTTAAAAATTCCCGCGTGCTTATAACTCAATAATGCACTCGGCGCGTTTTTTATTTCTTAAATAATGAACTCGGTTTAACCAATCATAGCGCGCATTTCCTTGAGCATTTTATAAAAAAATCAGATAGTTAAGATAGTACGCGCGCTCTAATTGATCGATAGGTGTGTTTAGATGAGAGTATGTAAAAACGGTTGTGACTTATCGTTCTTTGTGTTTCCCGGCACAATTTGAAAAACCATTTCAAAGCTTTCGCAAGACTCGTAATTAAAGAAATTTCAAATACAAATATTAGTATAGGTAATCATACGGTTTCGAGTTCAACCGTATGATTACATATTAATAACTAGGTTATCTCAAAGATAGTGATTGCTGCGCACGTACGTGATTAGGCTTGGATAAATTCTGCTCATAAAATGGCTTATCCTGCCTGCCGGCAATGCTCGTAAAAATCGCTCATTCTGCTCGGTACTTGAAAAATTTTCGGTCCTTCTGGCCTTATGTATTTTCGCAAATATGGAAGGGAGCTGGGCCTAACCCCTAATACTAATTACTAGATATTCATTATGCGTTGTTAAATTGTAATTCATTATGACTTCAAAGTATATGATATAACTGGCAGTAATTGGAAATTAGGGGAGTGCGTTCGACAGGGTGGGGTGATGGTACCAGGGGGTGAGGAAGTGGGAGGTGGAGGAGGTGAGGGCCAATAGGCGTTGGTTTAAGGGGGGGGGGGGGGGGGGGGGCAAGGAGTGGCAGTTATCAAGGCTGTGCTCTAAGAGTTATCATAGGGAGCCCGAAAAGAGTGCAACTATAAAATTTAGGGTGCCCAGCAGTTACGTTATGTGCAAAAACTAAGTTTGCTGACTCGAGAGAAATTACTACGTTTAGAAACTCGATAATATTCATTGTTTTCTCTCAAAATGACAATTTTATTCGCCATATGATCGCGACATTAATTCCATTTTAGCGCGCGCTAATACAGTTGCTTTCGCTATAGAGCACGGCACCCCTAAAGGTAACCAAAGCCAACCGTTTTACTAATGCAGTTGCTTTTGCCATACAGCACGGCACCCCTAAAAGTAACCAAAGCCAACCGTTTCACACACGAGCAGCGAGCTGACGCGAGCGAAAGCGAAAGATGAAGGCGTTACCACTTGAGTACGCGTGTTAAAGCTAGGCTAATTGCTATTTGCGAGGCTAATTGCGAGGCTAATTGCGCATCATCAAAGCACAATTATTGCGCATCATCAATTGCGCATGAAATCGAGGCGAGTGGACAGCCAGTCCAAATCTCAAAATCGCATGGCATGCAGCCCAATTCCTCCCACAATCCCCTGCGCCCAGACCGATACCCGACCAGAATAGATAGCGTTCTCCTATCGTCGAACGCAATCATCTGAGCGCGTTTTAGCTAATAATCACATTTAACACAAGGTATTTTCTATTTGTTTTGTATTTAGTTTTCAACTGTTCTTACAACTGTTATGCATATCATTTTGCTTGAAAAATTACATATAAAATCAATTCCTTTCCACCTTAATTACAGTTTTTTTTTGTCATTGTAGACAGCAGTTGCTTGTGTTTCGAGAATAACTTCAATGATGTCGTCGTCCGCAAGTTCATCAAAGTCTTTGTTGATGTTATCATGCTCGTCTTCTTTGAAGAGATTGTATTATTGTTGAATAGTGTGATCAAAAAGTTGTAAAGACATTGATTCGTTGAAATGAAATGAAAACACGCCTTTTAAGACTTCAAAATGAAAACAAAAGTCCATAGGAAGATTTGTATGCATTTAAAGTGGTGGTAAGAGAGCAGAAAGCGTAAACTGGAAAGCGTACAGTGCGAAATTTAAATCTGATTTTGTTTACACGCATAATTGCTCAACCTAATGTGGCCGAGTTTTGGCTTTGGTTTCTTTTAGGGGTGTCTGGCTATAAGCGAAAAACAACTGTATTAGCGCGCGCTTAAAATAGAGAATTAATGTCGTCAAATTGCGTCAGCATAGTACAAATTAAAGTTCAAAAATGAAAAAATTCAAATTTAAAAAGTTAAAAAAGAACGAAATGTCACTCAAAAATTGCGCAAACACAAAATGTCACATTCCGGACATATGTAGTTGCTCTTTATCAGGTTTCTTCTTTTAACCATGCAATTGCTGACTCGAGAGAAATTACTACGTTTAGAAACTCGAAAATATTCATCGTTTTCTCTCAAAATAACAATTTTACTCGCCATGTGATCGCGACATTAATTCGCTATTTTAGCGCGCGCTAATACAGTTGTTTTTCGCTATATAAAAAGTATACCAAAGCCGAGTTTTCTAAATATTTCTCAAAAACTACTGATAACACAAAGAAACAGTCAATAAAATATTTCTTACAAAGTAAATGCACATTCAAAAATGTTATTTCCTTTACCGTAGCTTTTCAATAATTCTTGAAAATTCTTAGAAAAGTCTGCCGAGTGTGAATTCTGAAGGAAGATATGCTCTCACTGTGATAAATCTGGATAAATGGATCCTGACAAGGGCGTAGCTACCTGTACGTACGTACGCATGTGCGTACCTGAAAAAGTCGAAAAAATAAGTAAAAATGAATAAAAGTATACGACCTAGATTTGGTGATTGTGCGTACCTCTCAAAACGTCCTGGCTACGCCCATGGCTGTTCCTCAAAGGACGATTTAATCGCTTTCAGCTCTCTTGCCACCACTTTAAGCTTTCAGCCCTCTTACCTACTAATATACCAAGTGTAAAGAATACTCACCTTCAGAAGCGATCGAGGTCCGACAATATAAAATACTGTTTGCATGTGTTTAACGGAAAGCGAATGACACATAATCAGCATGACGTACGCAAAGAGTTGTGGTACAGCGTTTCCTAGGAAACGATTGCATCTTCAGCATGGCTCGCAAAGGATTGTGGTAAAAATAAAGCGATTCCAGATATTTTCTTGCCTTTCTGGATTATGAACTGCTGCTCCGCTCACTTCGTTCGCTGCGCAGCAATTATACATGAAAATATTTGCATAATTTTTTTTTGCAAAATTTTTTTTGCAAAACATTTTTGCTTTTACAAAACATATTTGCATCAATTTTTTTATTTGTAATTTGCACTAGTGTTACACTTTTTGTACTGGTGTTACACTTGAATTGTACTGCTCTTAACCAATCAGAATTGAGTATTTTTTTCATGTACATTATTAACGACGGGGTTATATTTCAGATACCACGCAACTCTGTAGAACCTCTAATTTCATTGGACCTGGGTATCACGCAGCTCTATTGTTTTCAGGGCTAGGGTCCATTGTTGTGTTGTTTGTTCTATTGTTTTCTCAGCAAATCAGCGAAGACCTTGTAAGAGCTGCGTACTGCCTTACAGTTTTACGCGACCGTCTGCGCAGTAGATTTAGAGTGCAAAAAACTCACAAAAACAACTTTTTCTCGGACTAGAATAACTAGACTGACTAATTTCCGAATAAAATAAACCAGTTGCGTATAGAAAATTTCCCGAGAAACTTCCCTTTATTACAACTTCATTACATCATAACTATTACAATACAATCAGTATATTTGATAAACTAATAAACGTAATTTAATAATACTTTAATATATTTTTACATTACAATAACATTGATACTTAAGATAATAGTTTTTCCATCGGTTTCCACTTACTTAAAATTTTACCTTTGTGATAGAAATAACATGCTATTTATGAATAACTTGACCTTATTCTGTTATTGTACTCTACTATTTTCTGGGTTTCAACAAAAAAAATTATCCCTAGAATCACGAATGAATCACGAATATCCATGCTAGGTTTTTATCTGGAAGTACTATTTCTTTTGAGAATCTCTTGCTGCCCAGTCACTGGGACAGTACGCACATGATACTTTCTTCCTCTTAGATGGAACCCAAAATTTTCTCTCCCAATGCCTAAATACCTTGGAGCTCTTTGGAGAATACTCCGGTTTGAAGGTGAATATGGAAAAAAAGAAAGCTGTGTTTAATTATTACGTTATGTGTGCGCTGTCTCGTGTTGTGTTTGAGTATTACGTTAGTGCGCGCTGTCTCGTGTTGTGTTTGATTGTTACGTTAGTGCGCGCTGTCTTGTGTTTGATTGTTACCGGGGGCCATAATCTGGGATGGAGACCGTAACAACATGTCATTTCTTTAGAGCTGCCCCCTGTCACCATGTAAAGGACAATTTGGGCTATTTTTAGCAGAAATTGGCCACTCCGAAAAATACCATAATACTCTTTTATGTGCAGGCTCAGCCTCGCCGGGGTGTAATTATTCAAGTCTCCTTTGTTAGAATGGCACAATGGAATTCAGAATACATGTAGGAATGCTAGGACGTAGCATTGTGTCTTCGCATACAAATGTGCACTGTATGCAAATTTCTACGAAGTTGAAGCATAGCACGTGCAGTTCGTGCTGAAAACCAAAAAAATTGGAAAAATGAGGCTTACATCAAGTACCACCCAAACCTGCACTTTAAAGAGTATTATGGTATTTTTAATAGTTTCTGGAGTGGGCAATTGCGCCATCGCGTTTGACATGCGCGTGTGTCTGCGCGGACGTCACGTTTAAAAAATCCAAAACAATGGCGGCCGAAATTTGTACTTTTAGGTTGGATTTTTCTCTAAAGTGAGCGCTTTTATAGATTAAGACTCGCACAGAGAACACGATACACTCGATACTAGTTTAGGGAAATTTTGAGTCAAGACATATATCACATGACCCGCACGAAAAGACCGAAAGGCGCCAAAATTGTGGCGCTGTGCCGGGCGCTTAAGGGCCCATTATAGTATTCCGTTGCTAGGTAATGCGGTTGCTATGCAGAGCTAAATCAAGTACAATTTTACTTCCGGTGAAAGTGACAGGCAGTTTCGCGCGAGAGTCCGTACAAATTCAAAAGTGTCCTAAACAATGCCAAATTTGAAGTTCGTCTCGTTCAACTCCTGAATTCTTGGTTAGTACTTAAACTTATTTGAAGCTGGATATTTTTCTCTGGAAAGATTCGTCTTGGACTGTTTTCAAGCTGATTCAAAACGTAGAAATAACTGAAGGAGTAAAAACGCTCAACTGATCAGTTCACAGATATCGGAATTTGCTGAAAGTTTATTTCTACTGCTTCAGTCTTCGTACCGTTTTTTCGTTTCTTTTTGTCAATGCTGACCAGGTCAACTGCCGAGGAATTCTGGACTGAGAAGTTAGAGGATATATCTGGAGTCAACATCATGTGAGTAAGATGTTAACAGTTGCAGAAAAGTGTTCGAGTTTTTGCAATTTCAACGCGAAGCGTAGCGCGTTTGTTTTTCTCGTAGCTACAGTTTTTACGTATTTCTCAGGGCGGATTTCTAGTATAAACTTAGAAGCCGTCAAAGTTGTACAGATTTCAACGAAGTGTGAATGAACAAAGTACAGTGAGTTCAAATTTGTTTGACGGAAATTATTAATAAAAAAAATTATTTTCAATTCGTTTAGTTTTATTACTCATACGTTTTTCCTTCCGTGAAAGATTAACTGCGGGATTAACTGATAAATTGTCATTGTGTGTTGATACGATGCAACTTCAGGCAAAAACTTCAGTGAAAAAATAAAAAAAAAACTTCAAATTTAAAAAGTAAGACAGTGCGTTGTACCTATTGAAAAAAGATGTTTACGTTTTAGATTTATTTTCATTGAATGAAAACAAATTGAAGCATCGATTTAGATGGATTCGGCGCTCTGCTGGTGTTGCATAAGGTTTCTTGTTATTCAAAACACGGACTTCAACCTTGGACTTTTGTCTTTTGACTTCGCCTATTCTGCCTTCCACTTTAATAATAATCGAGTACTTCTTAACTGTTTGATTTCTTTCGAGCTATTCCGCCAAAAATGGCCACTTAACTGAGATAACCGTTTGCACATAAAACAAATTAAACGGCGCATAATTTGGGGCAAACAAAACAAAATAACATTGCATCTTTTCCGTTTCCATCTGTATATGACTTAAAAACATTGCATGTGATAAAATTAGAAGCACAAAACTAATAAGCTTCTGATAAAACAAATAGGACTGCTCTAATGGCTTTGTTGTTATTTTAGAGGGGGAAAATAATAAGAACTAAATTGAAAAAAAATTGTCGATGGAGGATATCTAGTAATTATATTTTTTGCTCCTAAGATTGTCGACTGTTGTTTGAAAAAGAAAGAGAAAGATAAGTTTCTTTCTTTTTTATGTAAGTGCCATACTGCTCTTCAAATTCAAGAGAAACCGTCTCACAGATGTGTGAGTTACCAGAACAATGCTTTGGACGTTTTGGATTTGAAGGCATTTTCCTGCTCACCCATGCCTGCTGAAGTGATCGAAGGCTTGTGATCTGACAGGCACAGGCATGGCTCGTTTCTCCTTGTCTGCAAAGAAAGGCAACTTTTTCGAGTGAAGGTTGAAACGTACTTCACAAACGATAACCATACTCAACAAATCCTAAGAAATGAAGGTCTTACTTCAAGAGATCGGCAGTTTCCAATTTATAGCACAGGAAGCCCAGGCTGACAACAGGCCACCTACTTCCGGTAAAGACAAAGGCGAACCTAACTCGGCGCAAATAGAGGCTAATTTATTTTTAACAAATTCAATCGAAAGATAAAAGATTTTTCGTGAAACGTAAGCATGCTTTTTGCGAAAAATCAAAAAACAAAATATTAAGACGCAAAAACGTGGTTTTAAGAACACATTTTTCCTCATATTATTTTTACTTTTCATCCTTAAAGAAAACGCATGCTTACGTTTTTTTTAAATGGTGTATAAAATCAAATGATGCAAAAAAATTTTAATAAAACTGTAAGTTTCTGAAGTTACGCTCTTTTTTCTGTTTTGGGTCACGTGACATTGGGCGTGGCCTGATGACGTCACAACCCGAACCACAGGTGTACTTAAAGGTTGCTGTTCAAATTTGGTCAAATATAAACAAAAATTTGCCGAGCTAGAGCAAACTGATTTTTCCCTAGCAACGGCCTGAAAAGATACTATAATGGGCCCTTAAGTTGAATGAATGAAATTAGCGAAGGAGTAAAAGTTAAAAAGTATTTTCTGAGCTGCGATAGTCAGCTAATTCTTGCAGTCATTTCAAGCAAAATGGATCCAGTAAACTGCCTTAAAGCTATTTTGTTACGCTGGATTGTTAAAAAAGTCTAACGGACCGACCTGAACTGTTTGAGAAATTTATAATTCAACTGACGATGTTCTTGCTTATTTGTTTGCGGTGTTCATAACGCTGAGATGAAGAAATGGTTCAGTTTGCAGCTTGGAAACAAAAGAACTGACGCATTCATCGCGACTTTCTACAGTGGAAATAGAATTGCTCTTTTCTTCAGACTTGTGTGCAACAGTATGCAAACCGCTAATTAAGCTTTTTTAAAAGCTGTTAAAACATTTCTTCAATAATTCTATGACGTTTCATGCGAAACCGGGATGAATTCAAGGTTTGAATTTTCATCGAGTTGGATTCAGTTCAGTTGGATTGCTTTAAACGTACAGCTGGCATGTCACCTTAAAATAAGGTAAAGATATTAATTCAATGTTGTCATTATTATTTTGTGGTTTAAAATATTTTTATTCACTTGTTCACCTGTTAAACGAGAAAGCGTAGTTTTGGCCAATGATGCACCGCATTTAGAATGTGTTCAGATTCATTTGTTTTCGTTATTCCGTTTGTTAGCCATATCAGTTTTGATTTGTAGCTTGATTGGTGATAATTGTAGAAGTTTATAGCACAATTTTGCAAGCTTTCTATAAGCTTTACTATATTTGCTTCAATAGTATAAACTAAAGCCGTGAGCCTGGTTCACACTAGCGACATAACGACATAAGAACATGGACATAATGACAAAGAAAAGATCAGTTTTTTCCTTATGTCGTTATGTTTATGTCATTATTTTCCTATTATGTCGTTATGTTGTGTTGTTCACACTGGTATCATAAAACATCGATATACGTCGTGTTTTGAATTTGCGTGACCTCACCGTTATGTCGTTATGTCGCTAGTGTGAACCAGGCTTTACTGTCAGGGATATATCAGAATGTATTTTTCATAAGCTGTGTCTTCTACTTCTCAAATTAATAAACGCCAGCAAGTTGTAATAGTATCAAATAAGTTAATGTGTGTTTCAGTGGGTTTTAGCAAACTTGCGCCGGTTGGTGGAAGCGGCCGCGTTGAGAAAATTTCTTATGATAAAAATCAAACCAGCCTGTTCAGGGACTGGTAAGCCACTTCCATTCGAAGTATTTTAGAGCATTTTTGGCTTGAATTAAACTGGGTCAGTTATCAGTGTTTTCATTTGCGGAAAAATAATTGAAGCTTAACCAAATGTCGTTAAGTATTTTTGTCCGGGGAAGGTCTTCTGACGGATGTCTCTTAGTTAAGTAAACAAGTATAAAAAAGACCATCAAATGACTTTTTCGATAATCTGCACGTTCTGTTAAAAAAGTTAATTATGATTAATCTGACACCAGTGTCTATTCTGTTAAGTGTACGGTATATAAAAATTATTTTTGTCGTTTCAGTCACTTTGTTTCAGTAAACTTGTAGCGTCCACGTAAAAACTTTATTTGCAATCAACAAGACCGAAAGACTTTTATTTTCCATATAAGGTAGTATGTGCGCGCGCTCTCATTGTGTCAAGGGTGGCGCAATTTCTGCTAAAATAGCCCAACACGTCCTTAACATGGGTTTGCGTGGGCTCCACGCTTACGGTCTCCCCTGTTGTTAGTGCGTACTGTCTCGTGTTGTGTTTGATTGTTACGTTAGTGCGCGCCATCTCGTGTTGTGTTTGATTATTACGTAAGTGCGCGCTGTCTCGTGTTGTGTTTGATTGTTAGTATAGGTAATTGAAAAACTCACTCGTGCAAATTAATCCCAAATTGAACGAGAAAACTGTATGATTTACTTATTAATAATTATACATGAAAAAATTTGCATCCTTGTTTGTTTGGAATTTTTTTTTCTTTTTTTTGGCAAAAAAAAAGAAAAATTTTTTTTTTTTTTTTCGATTTGTAATTTGCACTGGTGTTACACTTTTTGCACCGGTGTTACACGTTTTGCACTGGTTTTACACTTGAACTGTACGGTGGCCCATATCTGCAAAACACAACAACAAATTCGTTAAACACAAATCAAAATTCACTAAACACAACAACGAATTCGTTAAACACAAATCAAAATTCACTAAACACAACAACGAATTTGTTAATTTACTAAACACAACAACAAATTCGTTAAACACAAATCAAATTTCACTAAACACAACACAGAAGTGATATAATTCATGACATTTATACAACGTGCGAACCCAACATTTGTCAACCGCTGACGCAACGCGCCTAGTAAAGGTTAACTGTTCGGTTACTGCAGTGCGAAGATGGATGGTTTTCTGAAGTGCTTGTATTGCTAAGAAGAGCTTGAGACCACGTTTGGGTTTTGTTTCAGATGTGGAGCAGCTGTCGATAAAGAGGAGGCTCTCATGCGTTATTATTTCGAGCGTGTATGTCATCACTCGGTCATTTTATAGTACCACGCATTGAAATGCCTATGTATGCGGACCTTTCACAACAGACTTCGAGAGTGTGGACTGAGAAGAAGGGATACGAATACTGACGATAGGGATTTACACCAGGCTACCCAACAAGAATTAGATTGGCCGGGTTGTATGAGGGGGGGGGGGGGGGGGGGGGGTACTCCCATATATAAGATATATAGGTATGTGCAGCTGTGAAGGTTTTCAGGCAGTTTAGTCTGGGATAGGGTATACTAATCAGAGATTCTTTGTCTAGAACAGGGTATCATTTTCCGCGAAACTGATCAGTTGCGTGAAGAATTTAGCCAAGACAAGGTTTACTGGCAAATGGCATTTAAAAATCGGTACGGCGGGCAATACGGCATTTTCACTGACCCCTGTTAACTAATAACTGTGATAGTGAACGAGTTTCAGGAAAATAGCGAGTCTGGAATAGGTCAAGGATAGGGTAGGGTTTTTCGGTGTTTAGTCTAGAATAGAGTTGCAAAATGAAGCTAAAATGGGCTAGTATAGGTTGAGGGTCTCAGAGTCCCAGCGGCACACCCCCACCCAAACCTTTGCAGAGTACCCGGCGGGGGGTATCGAGCAATGTGGCACTGCCTTCATTCAAAATTCCCACCTAAGGCTCTCACCCCTGTGGTAGATATATTTCTTTAAAGACTTATAGTCGATAGAAGTGTAGTGAACACTGCGGATGAACTAAGCATACACATGAAACCAACGAAGGGGTCGCCAGTCAGCGACGAACCACTATAAAAGCGGACAGTTTGAGAAAGTCTAGGGTGGAGGTACCCATGTAGGTACTAAAAGTGCCTGTAATTGATGTCGTGAAGAGAAAATAGGCCATTCCATTTAATATCCGCATCCCCCCCCCCCCCCCCTCCCCCATTGAGGAACAATTATGAATTGTACCCCTTAGGAAAAAAGATCAAAGTGCCGACACAGAAGGGAAGATGTTTTTGATTGATAGAAGCTACCGACACAGCTACCCCTTCAGAAATGACTCTTGAACCAGGGGCGTAGCCAGGAATTTTTTAGAAGTACGCACCATCCCTGTTTTTAATTGTTACGTTAAGCTGCTGTTACACGTAGCAATTTTCCCTGCAACTTGTCTCGCAAAAAAATTGTTGCAAGTTGCACGTACAATGTTACACGTTACAATTGTGATGCAACTTGTCTCGCGAAAAAAATTGCGTTAGTTAAAATGACGCATCTGTTAACTAAAGAGTGGCGAAACAAGTTGCAAGAGCCTGCAAGAGCCATGTTACACGTATTTTTGTTGTGCAACTTGAAGAAAATTGTTGCAGAAAGTAGAAAACGATTCAACTTTTCTTGCAACTTAAAAAAACAAAAATTCAGTTGCATGAAGGTGTGTTACACGTCAAAATCGTGCGTGCAACTTGCAACAATTTTTTTTGCGAGACAAGTTGCACAAAAAATTGTTACGTGTAACAGCAGCTTTAGTGCGCGCTGCCTCGTGTTGTGTTTGATTATTACGCAGTGTAGGCGCCAGAAGCAGCATTGCCTAAACGTCTAGTTTCATTTAAAAAATTTTTACAGCGTTAAACTTAACACTTTTTATGTAGGCGCCATTGTTTTTCTCAAAGCTTTGCGTGTATTGACTTGCGTCAGCAGTAGTATTTGTAGAGGGCGCGCAAACTCTGTGAGTCAGCTAACAGGTTTACCATCCTCAGTTTGTGTGGTGTGCTATGCATCTGTTATGAACGTATCGGTCTATTGGACTAGCCTTATTAAAGGCGAAATAAGGGCTCTTAAAACTGCTGAAAATGAAATATAAACTCTCCAAACCTCTTCCATGTTGTTTAGCTTTGTTTTTCTGTGTTTGTTTTGGGGAGTTGAGGCTTGCGAAACCGTTTTTTGAAAATAACGGTTCGACTCGCTCAAAAGTAAAGGAAGAAAAAAATGGATGTACGGGCGGTTGAAATCAGCACTCAAGCTGTTGACATATGTCAATCATCATAATCAAAGTGCAAATTTGCACTTCTGATATGACATAGCTTCTTAGATCGTAAAAGGGAAGCATTTGCTGTTTACGTCTTTTGTAAGAAAAGTGGAAAATACGAAAATAGCACGTCATTTTAACGTGAATTTATTTTTTGACAAAACTTAAAAATACCCACCATCATTTTATTTTAAAAATAGGGTTCCCCTTCCACATTAAACTTCCACATTAACATGATAGCAAGAAAGGAACAAAAAGCTATAGAAGTATCCTTGGCAAATCTATTCTTGTGAATCTGGTTTTTATGCTCTTTTTGTGCTATCAATCATAATTCACTTTTTTATGAAAAAGTAGAATTGCTGGGCCCCTTTTCCTGATTTAAAATAATGTACACCTTTGCAAACCTTCAGCCACCTTTTTAGAAAGGTCAGAAGAGCCATATTCTTTCGAGAAGATTTATGCAGCTGAAGTACCGCTGAAGTAAGCTTAAGCATTATAATTTTTTTTATTTTTAGTTGTCGTTATCTTTTAATAGTCATTTCATTTGTAATATATTATGGTTGCCGATCAGTGAAATAAAATGTATGTTATGTAACATTGCCAAAACGTCGGCTTTCAATTAAAATGGGAACCGCTAAAGTAAGTTCTGATTCGTCTTCAGTTTCACTATTTCATGCTGCCTGAACAAATATAACTTTAAAATCATTAACGAATCGTTTTCTCCATAAAACGATATTTTTATTTCAGTATGTATGTATAATATAATTTTTTGACTATGCATAAAATATAATCTTTTCGACAAAAGTGCCAATGCCGGTCAGTTATTTTGCTGCAAATTAAGTCAGGATTCTCGACTAGTCGGCCATCTGACAGTGGTTGTTTTTAAACATGCAACAGGAGAAGGAAGCCGGAAACTAAATTACCTCCTTATTCATTGGTTTGGGCTCGGTACGTGACGGTTTATCACGTGCGAATCGTCGCAACGCTTACGTTTCATTCAGCTGTCAAGTATTATTTGTGAATTATAACGAAACTACTTCAATCGTTAGGGATGTCAAAAATAATTTTAGCATTTTTCTTTATTTTGAGTTTCACGCCGTGACACGTTGGTTAAAACCGTAGCTTCGCGGATCATGTTAGCTGCCAAGGAGACTGGAAAGAAACGAGAGTTTTTTAAAATTTACTTTCCGTGAATTAGCAATGTTTTGGCTGAATCGAAAACAGCTTAAACGCTTGCAGGTAGAAAATGCCAGTGTGATAATCTCAATGCTTGGTTTTGAAATGTGATTTTTACTACCCATCCTTATCTCCCAGATTGTGGAAGACACGTGACCAGCCTCTGGGTCTTTCTTCCCTCGCTCCCTTGGCTTAAGTTCGAATACGGTGGAACGTTTACTATCTTTTCGCTACTTACATGGGTTTAATGGTAGTACCTCGTAATCTCGTTCACGTTTCAAGCAATCCAGAATCTCTATGCTCATCTCATGAATCTATGTTATGGGTTGTTTTGTAACTTTTTTTGTCTCATGGGTATAGTTTGGGAGGAAATAGTTTTTCTCATAAGAAATATTGATGATTGAATGAAGTTTTCAAATTAGAATTTGTAGTTAACAGTTAATAAATGAACGCCAAAATAGTCCACTATCAACCTGGGGTGCTCTTGCGTGGGCATCAACTGTCTGGTGATTCCAAAAATCATTTTCTTTTTTCTATGCCTTCTTTAAACCTCTTGAAATTTCATTGAAATTCAGGTGTACTCCCGTCTTAAGGGGACACTTCTCCTGGTCTCGGCCGGCAAAATGCTCATATAATCTTTGTAATTATCACCTCTATTAATGGGACACCCCAATAAAAAGGGACACTTCTCCTTTTCTAACAAGCGAGCGTATATAGAGTCTACGTAAGGTCGGTCACCGCTCAAGGTAGAGCCCAGGCCTAAACGAGTCGAAAGTGCCTGGGACAGTGTAATTAAAGTGTGAACGTGTCTATCCCTCAATCTGCAAATTAAGATTTGGAAGTTAGGGAAGTTTTTTTTTGTACTAAAATATCATTTTGTAATGTATTTTTTTGACGGTTTATACTTTCGAATGCTCCCAAAATTACCGGTTATTGGGTATGCATCTCAGACCGAAAGTCTCAAGAAGAAATTTAACACCTGCATGCTAAGTAGATATTTTTCCGTGTCCGGTCACGACATATAATTTCTGCAGTGATTCCAAAAGAGGATACTTTGTTAATTCTAAAAATATCAAGTATTAAATTTTAAATTATCCTTGTGAGCTTTAACTTACTGATGGCATGGAAAATTTAAAATTAAAACTACGGACAAGCTCAAAAATGCGGTTGTAATAAAGTCCAATGATAAAGTCTGTCGAATCAGGCGGCTGTAATAAAGTACTCGTTTCATATCAATAATAGTACGTACTCCTCTCTTCCTTCCTCTTTTATGGCGGCAAACTAAAACAATTCCTGTTAATTCAAAGTAATACGCTTAGCAGAATTAGTGGTCACGGATTCGCAGAATTTTAAGGGCGTTGTGTAAAAAATGTATCGGAAATTCAGTGCCGTGAACTAAACTAAAAAAAGCCCAAAATGTGACATGTAGCGAGCCCGGAAGCCGGAACAAATCTAGCTACAGATCGTAACTTTTCCAAGTAGAGATAACTAATGTCAATAAAATAGAAATCTCTGATCAATCTGTAATAAAAATAAAAACAATTCTTTAAGAATCATATTTTTATGGATTTTGGAGACTTGAAGTGTATATTGTAATATCCTTGACAAAAATGGCGTGAAGAATTTTAAAATAAACTAATGTTATTGGTCCTGAGAGATCGTGCCGTCACTTTGTCGGTCTTTCTTACAAGCCGGTTATAGGAAGTCCCCATCGACATGTGCTTCAACATTGCTAAAACGATAAAAATATGAGGAATTCTCCTTTATTGGTGTAGAAACTGACCCGGTAAATACAGGTCAAGGCGATGAAACGAGAGAACAAATTTATCGAGTGAAGTAATAACGAAAAAAATGTATTTTTCCGATTCTATGCACATGAACCAAATTTGGATCGCTTTTTCCTATATAAGTGTCGCCATGATTAACTTGAACATTGAGTTCTTGAATCCTCTTGAGAAGACAAAACAACACATTAACAAGTGTACAGAGTGCACAAGTAAAGTAGTACTTTTGTTAAGACTATCCGAAAAAAAGAAGACATGGAATTGTTACAGGTGAGAATTAATTTTGATTGGTTAATATTGCTCGTTTTCACAACAATAATTTAAGTTTACTGATTTAAGTTCAGAAGCACTAGAAATGTTAGTACATTTTTTCAAAATTGAAACAATCATGGTTAGATTTTAACTCCTGGAGGAAATGTTACTAACTTGAAGAAGGACAAAGAAAAGGTCAAAAGTAATTTTTTGTGACCTTTTTGCAACGGTCCTGAGAATAAAGTTGCCACAGGCTAAACAGTTACAAGTTCTTCACAAGACAGGACTTAGAGGGTGTTGGATTAACTTGTATTAGTCCTGAGAATAAAGTTGCCACAGGCTAAACAGTTACAAGTTCTTCACAAGACAGGACTTAGAGGGTGTTGGATTAACTTGTATTAGTCCTGAGAATAAAGTTGCCACAGGCTAAACAGTTACAAGTTCTTCACAAGACAGGACTTAGAGGGTGTTGGATTAACTTGTATTAGTCCTGAGAATAAAGTTGCCACAGGCTAAACAGTTACAAGTTCTTCACAAGACAGGACTTAGAGGGTGTTGGATTAACTTGTATTAGTCCTGAGAATAAAGTTGCCACAGGCTAAACAGTTACAAGTTCTTCACAAGACAGGACTGAGAGGGTGTTGGATTAACTTGTATTAACCACGCTTTTTTTCTTATAGCTTGTGGTTATTTTTGCTGCCTTTTTGAACCTTGGCAGTGGTCGAGTCATTACGTCAGAGCAAGAGAGCATTCTCCGTTCCATTGACGAGCTGGAAGAATTAACATTGAACCTGGATGAGAAAAATGAAGAAAGCGCTGCACAAATCGAAGGCTCTGGAGAAGAAAAAAGTTCCGCAAGTTGGGTAAATTCCCAGAATTCCAACGGTGAATCTGCTGACGAACTGGAAGTGTATGTGGCTGCGCCTCCTGAAGCAACCGCGAGGAGGGTAAGGAGAAATCCTTCTGCAGAACCAAGCTGTTTGCATAGTTTTTTTCGTCATGCACTACCCAGTGGTACGATGATCTTACATCCACTTTGTTACGCAACGGCAAATGATCAGATGGCTTGCATGAGTTCCCTTGCTAATGGGCACCCTGGTCGATTGTGCGAACTGTCTCATTTCATTAAGAAGGAGCGCTGGCTTGTTCCAACAAACTGCTCATGCGCATCGTAAAATGTGCTTGGGATTAAAAAGGTGCTGTGTCTGGAACACAGAGGTATTTAATTTTGAATTGTAAAACTTGTAATTTAAGGTATTTAAGAATATTTATTAGAGCGGTTGAGCAAAGAAAAGCTGAGCTTTTCTTAGTTTGTTTTAAGGAAAGGAAAACGTTTAAGAGGCAATAAGGAAGGAATTGAAACTGTGTTAATCAAAAATAATATATGGTGTACTGTTTTTATCTTGGCTATCGTTAAACAATCGCCGACACTTTCTTCAATCCAGTTTTGTACTGATCAGAACTCATCGTGAAATCTAGCAACGGTTTCAAGCGCGAAAAAAACTCGACCGATGCAAAACGCGGGACTTAAAACACTGACATGTTATATCGAGCTCGGAAAAAAGTTCGGAAGCGATGTTTGTTTTGCAAATTTGTCGTAAAAAGGACTGGGTGCTAGAGAATAAGGTAGAAAAACATTTTTAGTCGGCAGTTTTATCCAAGACACTTGTGAAGTTCTAAGAATCCGAGTTATAATTAATGAATGGGGTTAGTTTCTAGAGAAACTGTGGTGCTGCGTCGGTGGGGGGATGAAACACGAGAATTTAGTTTTATCGACTGAGTCGATAAGGTAAATTGACCACCGTAAAAAGATTCAAATAGCTGACGTTTCGAGCGCTAGCCCTTCGTCGGAGCGATTCGCTCCGACGAAGGGCTAGCGCTCGAAACGTCAGCTATTTGAATCTTTTTACGGTGGTCAATTTACCTTATCGACTTAGTCGATAAAACTAAATTCTCGAGTTATAATTAGTTTCTTTTCCTTTATTTTGTCAATTTATTTATTAAGATATGCTTGTATAATATATTTATTAAGATATGTAAAAATAAATCTGAGGGACCTGTCTTGTATATTTATATATACAACGCAAATAACAATGTAAAATGATCTCTTTTAAAAAGAGTTATAAGTAAAGTATATTTGTACTTGTACTGTTCTTTATACTCGACCTATACAAGGCACGAAAATGTCAGGCTCTTTAATTACGTTATTCAAAAGGAGTAGTTGTAAAACTATTGCTTTATTTCTAGATTTATAATTTTTAAAGACCAAGAACAAAATATTATGTAAAGTAAGAAAAATCTGGCAATTAATAAAATGATGCCATTGTGTAATCTCAGGTTGTGCAAATCATTTGTTTCGTGAGCTGAATTACCTCATCAGACCCACAAAAAATCCCTCAATTGTTTACTTCTTTATTATTACGATAATAAAATAGCAAAAGAAAAAAATGAATGAATCAATGAATGAATGAATTAAGGTGTGCGAGGAGATTACATTATAGGTGTTGAGTTCGCACTTTTCGCCTCTTGCATGATGTCTTTCTATTAGAGTGAAAGAAATGAGAACGGGCGTTTTCGAAAACGCATTAGTGTGCGGAAGCACGAAAACGAAGAATTTTGAAATGAAGAATTTTCTTTTAGGGGCCGATTACATGGCGAATTTCAGCCCGGGCTGAGATTTAAGCCCGGCTTCCAAACGGACTGAAATTCGCCATGTAATCGCATAATAATTTCAGCCCCATTCTCGACCCCAGGCCCTTCTTATTTCTTACTGCACATGCTCGACGAAAACGACGACGACGACGTTGGTCCAATATTGTCCCCTCACTGAGCGCATGCGCTCTAGAGACCATGTAGCCACGAACTAATTAGCATACTCCGGAGTTTCCCAGAGCCCTTCGTTTTCGTCGAGCATGTGCAGTAAGAAATAAGAAGGGCCTGGGGTCGAGAATGTTTCAGCCCGGGCTGAAAAGTGAATTTGGGCATGCGCAGTGATTATTATTGATTCTCGTTATCAATCTTCCCGCGCAATTACCCCGCGCAATTTCAAACTTGAAAACGTTAGTGTGGATGCAAACATTTTGCTATATTTTCGCGAAATGAAAACGCAGACTTTTTGAAAACGCATTAGCGTGGACGGGACCTGAAAGAAAAGCGGGACGTTTTCGTGCGGATCTCGCGCATGAAGCGCGCGTAAATGGAGCGTGACGTGAAAAGAGCCTGGGGCGAGAGAAAAACTGCAATGGCGGACTTGTCGAACCGCGATAAGTTTTCGGCCGAATATTCCAAGGTAATTGCTTTCTTTTTATTTCCAATACTTCAGTATTAAAATTATTGGACTTAAGGATGCATTCAACTAAAGAAGAATTGCTTTCTGTATTTGGTTTCTTCTTAGGTGAGGATTAATGTGTTTTATAACAATTCGTCGATATTTTCAAACATCCGATTGACCGGTTTGGAAACATTAAAAATATTATCAACTTAAGCTTAAATAAGGAGTAACTCTAGATAAGATACAACTTATAAGCTTAGACGAAGAGGATAATAAATCTAGCACAGAAAGCGATCTTGAAAGATCTGATTTATGCTACAGGATTGTATTTCTATATGAGATGTAGAAAATGGCTCCGAGGTGAATGCTATAAAAGCTTTAATTTTTTTTTGTCCACGTGTCTGTTTATTGAGGATGAACAAACTTTGGCTCGTCACCCACTCTTCCCCAAATAACGTCAGAGTGCATGTTGCTGAAACAGCTGAATTGGAAACCGCTGAACGAGCGTAGAAAGATTTTGCAATTAATTTTATTTTACAATGCAATTCATGACAACGGCGGCCTGGCTCTTCCACATTATCTCATAAAACGTAGAAGACATTTAAGGAACTCTATTCAGAACAAGCTTATCGAACTATCACCAAATAGTGAGACCTACAGGAACAGTTATTTTTGTAGAACTGTCAAGGCCCGTGTGCCAAGGCCCGGGTGTCGAGGCCCGGGTGTCGAGGCCCGGGTGTCGAGGCCCGGGTGTCGAGGCCCGGGTGTCGAGGCCCGGGTGTCGAGGCCCGGGTGTCGAGGCCCGGGTGTCAAGGACTGGAACGCACTACCAATTGAAATTGTAAACATTGAGTCCGCTGACCAGTTAAAAAAACATTATTCGACTATTTTAGTCAGTGATTTAATCTTACCTAATTATATTTCTAAACAATCTATCTTAGGATACTCATTTTGTTATTATTATTACTTTTAATTTTTAAATTGTGTCTTGCGTGATGATCGCCCCTTGCAGGACTATGAAATTTTGAATAAAGGTTGAGCCAAAAGAAGGTTTGCATCTATAGGAGGGTGAATAAACGTTCTACAAAGTACCAACCAATGATGTTAAACAATGACTTCTAATTGTTTGCCAGGATCCTGAGCACCCAAGAAATCTTATCCCTGAGCTGTGTCGGCAGTTTTATCACCTGGACTGGGTCACAGGGACTGGAGGGGGAATAAGCCTTAAATATGGGTCAGTATTGCATACAGTGTAGCTGCAGTAAATATGAGTCAATATTACATAACATTAAGGCGCCATTTATATAACCTGCAATCAGGCATCCTTTTTTCAAAGCGCAAATTGGTGGAAGCTCAGGGATGGAAAAAAGAATGCCTTATATATTTATCTAACAAGCTGTCTGCTGCCCCCAAATTAAGAAATCTGACAACAGCTGTGTTATCAAATTACTGGAAAAATGTACATGTAGCCAATCAGTTTTTCCTGCAAATCATGTTGCTTGTTGGTTTCAGTTGGAAAGAAAGTACATGTTAAAGGCAGGAAGTCTGCTGCTAGAAAAAATGTTTGGGGTCTGATCAGTAAAAAATGGCAAGTTGAGATGTTGCTAACAAAATCATTGCACAAGCACTGCTGCTTTTGTTACGCCAGATTAACCGCGAGTGCACTGTGGAACAGCTGAGTTATTTTATCAGATTTGATCAAGTGCATTGGAATAAACATCGATTCTGCAACAGCAAGTCTCTATCCAGTTTGCAAAAAGTGTGCCTGAAAAATTATTAATTGTTGTACACTGTTCTATGTAATGAAGGGAGAATTCCTTGCCATTGAACCCTAAGACTACTCCCAGCTCACAGGGAGAAGCAACTGACAGTGCAACAAAATGGCTCTATAATAATTTGCAAAACAGATTGACTCTAAGTTCAAAGAAAGCGAAGAATATTTTGTGTAAAAAAAAATTAGTACCTAGAGGTTGGGCAAAGAAAATGCTTTACAACTATACAACATGTAGGACCCTGGTGGAAGTAATCCAATATGGAAGTTGTTTTTATCATGCTTTGTTTTCTTATAGAAATGAGATATTTATTGCACCCTCTGGAGTTCAAAAGGAGAGAATAAAGGTTGGTTATTCAGGGCTGTCACTAATTTTTGCTGGAAAAGTAGAAAACATTACCAGGGAAAACGACAGGTCTTTTGGTGCATATATTGTCTTCTTTGTCTATCAAAGTAGCCCCAGGGGTCACAAGGGGATTAGCCCCAGGGGTGACAAGGGGAGTAGCCCCAGGGGTCACAAGGGGAGAAGACCCAGGGGTCACAAGGGGAGAAGCCAGGGGCATTATTGACAGCCCTGCAGGGAATTATTGTCATGGGAAACAAAATGTTGTCTTAAAGAGAAATATATCATTATATTTATACAGCAACTGAAGAAGTTGCAATTTGAGCCTGAAAAATTGGTGCTTAATATTAGTACTATTTACAATATGAGTGGCGATGTTGTATCGGATTTACAATCTCGAGCCGAAGGCGAGAGATTGTGAATCCGATACAACATTGCCACGAATATTGTAAAGTACTTATGATATTTTACACTCCATTGTTATGCAAACATTTTCTATTGTTTCTGAAAACCGACGTGGATAAGGTTATGTAACACACTGTTAATGAACAAGCTTTTTTTTTTTTAAACAACACCAACGTGGATTTGGTTATGTAACACACTGTTAATGATGAAGCTTTTGTTTTTTTAAACAACACCAACGTGGATAAGGTTATGTAACACTCTGTTCCTGAATAACCTTTTCTTTTTTAAACAATAGTGTTTTGTGGGCGAAAAATCGAGACAAATTTGAATATTCACTTCGGTATAGCTGTTCAGCCAGAGGAGTCGTAACAAGCATGGCTCGTCAGTTTAGGAAACCAAAAAGTCCTAAAGAGGAGGAATCTTGGTTGAAAGAAACTGTTCCTCGTAATACTAGGAACAGCACTAAATGGAGTGTTAAAATATTTGAAGAGTGGCAGAATACTCGTAAAAATAAAGTAGCCAAAAACGAGTCGGTTGGATTTCCCTGACGTTCTAGCTAACATTACTTTGCCATCGTCATCAAGTAATTTTGATATTCCAGATGACGTTCTAGCTAACATTACTTTGCCATCGTCATCAAGGAGTTTGCCAATGAATATTGTAAAGAATGTTGCAAGCAATGCAGTTTTTAACAACTGCACTATTAATTTCAATTTCAAGTAAAGTAAGATACATTTGTAACAATAAAGCAGTTCAGTCAAAAAGTTAAATGTGGATTTTAATTGCGAGCTGTTCTGCATCGTTCATACAGAAAAATCTATTAGTATTCTGTTTATACAGAATACTAATAGATCTATTAGTATTCTGTATATACAGAATACTAATAGATCTATTAGTATTCTGTATAGAGCAGTTTTCAATTGAGTGTCGAAAGTAATTACACAATTGCTTTGGTTTTTCATTGCTACGCTTTGTGATTGGCTAAAAAATCTCGCGCCACTTTCTCGACCAATCAGAAGTAAAACCAAAACCAATCGTGACTTGCTCGCACGCGTTTTCCCGCGCTTGGCGCCGCCGAGATGTAATTGCTTCGAGCTCTGATTGGTTCATTGGATTGTTTACGACTGCTGTGATTGGTCAGAGTAATTACTTTGGTTTTGGTTTTACGACACTCAATTGAAAACTGCTCTATATACAGAATACTAATTAAGGTCATTATTTATTGTATTAATTCATCAACCCCAACATTTCCCTGCTGACTATTCAAACCCTCCCCGTGCTTTCAACTACTTGGGATTATTATCGGGTATACAAGTATGTTCACGTGAACTTAATGCTGCGCAGAGATTGGACAGAAACCTTATGAATTATTAATGAATATTATAAGAATAATTAGTATTAGAATAATTAATATTAGTAAAATAATTAGTACAATGTAATTTTGAGACATTTTGTAGGTATCCACTTCTCTTAGGATAACACCTTTTTTGTGGTTGCTTACAGGAAATTTTTATTTTTAATTAAGTTCATGTTTTAATTTGTTTATTTCTTACAGCCTGAAGACATGTTTGTGTGTGATATGGAAGAAAATGAACTTTTTTCACCTCCTCCAGCGTAAGTGCAAATACATGTACTTTGCATTTAACTATGTTTTACAGTGTACAGAGGCCCTGTTATGGAGGTGTGTGTACTGAGGCCCTGTTATGGAGGTGTGTATACCCCCTGTGTGTTGCTGTCAGAGTTGCATGCACTACCATGCTACAAGTTTGCAATTTTGTGTTGCTCGTCATCATTTCACTTGATGCCACTGTTTCAATGCCATGTTGGAATTTACCCTAACAGGGCTTCAGCATAACATGAACCATTTACCAGACAGTGTCAGTATGTTGTAGGTGACAGTTTTGTTTCACTTTTAGAAAGAAACTCAAGAAAAGCCAGTGTACTCCATTGTTTATGAATGCTTACACAATGAGAGGTAATCACAACAAAACCTACAGTTTATTATCTTCTTGTGACCACACTTGTAAGGGACCAGCTCTGGTCAGCAACCACTCAACTCACCAAACACCATATTTAGCTGAAATTCTCAGTAAAATTCTGTGACAAACATACATTATTTTAATTGTCCTGTAAGAGACCAGCTTTAGTTACTACAATGAGTTCAAAATCCCTAAAGCAGTTACTGTATTTATATTTTTGTATGCCATTATACAGTGTATTTGGTACAGTGGAATACCTGTATAGTTGTGCAATGGTACAATGGTACAAATGCTTGTTCTTACTCTTGACCGTAAGTGACATCCTGTAAGTCACCACATCCCATAAGTGACATCCCGTAAGTGACCACATCCCATAAGTCACCACATCCCATAAGTGACCACATCCCACAAGTCACCACATCCCATAAGTGACCACATCCCACAAGTCACCACATCCCATAAGTGACCACATCCCGTAAGTCACCACCTCCCATAAGTGTCCACCTCCCATAAGTGACCACCTCCCATAAGTGACCACTCCCCGTAAGTGACCATATCCCGTAAGTGACCACATCCCACAAGTCACCACATCCCATAAGTGACCACATCCCTTAAGTCACCACCTCCCATAAGTGTCCACCTCCCATAAGTGACCACCTCCCATAAGTGACCACATCCCGTAAGTGACCACATCCCGTAAGTGACCACATCCTGTAAGTGACCACATCCCGTAAGTGACCACATCCTGTAAGTGACCACATCCCGTAAGTGACCACATCCCATAAGTGACCACATCCCGTAAGTGACCACCTCCCATAAGTGACCACCTCCCGTAAGTGACCACCTCCCGTAAGTGACCACATCCCGTAAGTGACCACATCCTGTAAGTGACCACATCCCGTAAGTGACCACCTCCCATAAGTGACCACCTCCCGTAAGTGACCACATCCCGTAAGTGACCACATCCCATAAGTGACCACATCCCATAAGTGACCACATCCCATAAGTGACCACATCTTGTAAGTGACCACATCCCGTAAGTGACCACATTCCGTAAGTGACCACCTCCCATAAGTGACCACCTCCCGTAAGTGACCACATCCCGTAAGTGACCACATCCCATAAGTGACCACATCCCATAAGTGACCACATCCCATAAGTGACCACATCCTGTAAGTGACCACATCCCGTAAGTGACCACATCCCATAAGTGACCACATCCCATAAGTGACCACATCCCATAAGTGACCACATCCTGTAAGTGACCACATCCCGTAAGTGACCACATCCCATAAGTGACCACATCCCATAAGTGACCACATCCTGTAAGTGACCACATCCCATAAGTGACCACCTCCCGTAAGTGACCACATCCCGTAAGTGACCACATCCTGTAAGTGACCACATCCCGTAAGTGACCGCATCCCGTATGTGACCACATCCCGTAAGTGACCACATCCCGTAAGTGACCACATCCCGTAAGTGACCACATCCCGTAAGTGACCACATCCGTAAGTGAATAAGTGACCACATCCCATAAGTGACCACCTGCCGTAAGTGAATAAGTGACCACCTCCCATAAGTGACCACCTCCCATAAGTGACCACATCCTGTAAGTGACCACCTCCCGTAAGTGACCACATCCCGTAAGTGACCACATCCCGTAAGTGACCACATCCTGTAAGTGACCACATCCCGTAAGTGACCGCATCCCGTATGTGACCACATCCCGTAAGTGACCACATCCTGTAAGTGACCACATCCCGTAAGTGACCACATCCCGTAAGTGACCACATCCGTAAGTGAATAAGTGACCACATCCCATAAGTGACCACCTGCCGTAAGTGAATAAGTGACCACCTCCCATAAGTGACCACCTCCCATAAGTGACCACATCCTGTAAGTGACCACCTCCCGTAAGTGACCACATCCCATAAGTGACCACATCCCATAAGTGACCACCTCCAATAAGTGACCGCCTTAGCTTTGCCTTTCGGGTGGTCACTTAAGGGAGGTGTAACTGTATTCAATAATTGTGAAAACAGAAATAAAGAAATAAAAATTAAACAAAATTAAAAATAATTACAACCAGGTACACTGTGTTCAGAAGCAGGGGCTGTCATTCACACCCATTCCAAACACTGTGTCATGGTAACCATGGTAAACAATAACAAAAATACTGACAACCAGGTACACTGTTTTTAGGAGCTGGAGCTGTCATTCACACCCATTCCAAACACTGTGTAATGGCCACTCTGTTGTACCCTGGCAAAGAATTCCGTATCACTCACCAGGAGATGATCAAAGGAATGAAAAACGCTACAACAGGCATCAATTACAGGTGGGGTTCAGCAAAGAATCTTAGGTATTTACTGGCCAAAAGGCATCAATAAATTATTTTTAAATAGGTTTTCCCCAAGCTGGCCCTGATCTTTAAGTAGAATTAACCAGTTGTCTTGTTCCCTTGCAGTACAGAATGAAGACTGTGCAGAGTTGTTTTTTGTGGAACCCACTTTACTCCTAAACTCAAAATTTTGTTCCTTTTCGGTCTGGATAAAATCCTAAAGTGTCACCATTCAAATGAAAGCTACTGAGCAGTACTTTCCAGTGGCACTGTTTATTACGCTGTACAAGGTGGTTCTAACTTTTAAGTCTGTGAATGAAATCCTACAGTGTGACCATTCAAATGAAAGCTATTGAACAGTATGTATCTCTGGTGCTGTTTATTATGTTGTGCAAGGTGGTTCTAACTTTTGAGTCTGTGGATGAAATCTTAAGTGTGACCATTCAAATGAAAGCTACTGAGCAGTATTTTCCCTGGTACTGTTTTTTTTTGCTGCGCGGTTTCAGTTATTAGAATTCAAAAGATACCTTTTACTGAGGTCAGTAATTTTGGTTTCGTTTAGGTATGATGAAGAACTTATGATACCTATCATCGAAAACACCCCAGAAGAACAAGACTTAAAGGTGACTATAAAATTACTACATGCATTTTCCTTTGCATATTGCGAGCAAAATCTTGCATTGCAAGTTGCAAGAAACGTTGCCTTGTGTAACAGCGCCTTAATCGGGTTTCATCTGTTGCCAAGTGAAAAGGTGGGAAAACCCTTCACTCTGTGAAAGCGCGGAAAACATGCAATCGGGTGCATTGACTGCATTCGCAGGAAAACTTAAAGCCGGGTAATAGCGCAGAAAAGAAGCGTGCTCACAGCAAGTTTGGTTTTTGTTTTACTTTGCACTTGATTGGCCAAAAAGAAAATATATTGACTCGGAGTGGTTAGACGACAGTGCCAGAATTATAGCGAGTAGCAATTTCAAAACTGAAGCATGAGTATAACACGAGAGGTGCCCTATTTTCTTTATGTTTACGTTTTATTTAGTCTTTGCAACCTTATTTTGGATTTGTATGAATTTTCTTGCAGGAAAGCATGGCAAATGCCATGGAGGAATACCCAGACTCCTGTGCGGTCCTTGTTCGTCGTCATGGCGTGTACGTTTGGGGGGATACGTGGCAGAAAGCTAAAGCCATGTGAGTAAAATACAATAATGCTGTTTTGTTTTGTGCACCTCAGTACCGGTCAGTGTAATAGGCCATTTCCGAGTTGCCTTTAGCCTCTCTATCAAAGCGAGGCTAGGTGCGAAACCTTTCATATGGAAATGAGTTTTCATTCACATGCAAAGAAGTTTTATTTGCATGTGAATGAAAAGCGCGGAAATGGAAATGAGTTTTCATTCACATGCAAAGAAGTTTTATTTGCATGTGAATGAAAACTCATTTTCATACGAAAGGTTTCGCACCTAGCCTCGCTTTGATAGAGAGGCTAAAGGCAACTCGGAAATGGCCTATTCTTGAAATGCTAAAAAAGGACCATATATTAACATACACTTAGTGAATATTTTATTTTAAGAACAAAATGACCTATATTTACCCTCGGTAAGTGTTTACAGCACAAGTGATAGTGGGGCCGAGCATTCAATACTTCACATTGAACATATCACTCAGTTGGCTATATACAACTGTGGCCGAGGAGTTGAACTCGGGTCTACCGTGAAACAACTCCAGCTAGTGGTCAAAGCGGGGCTTGAACCTGGGACTTCTGGATTGCAAGTCTCCCGCCGTAACAACTAGACCAAGCTCCTTCCTGCCTCCGGAATTTTTTTAGGTCCGATTGACAAAGTCAGCTTTCCATGTCATGACTGTTTTAAGTAATACACTTCCGCCAGCTTACATTCTTCCATTAAACGGCTTCTCACCTTAGCTGCTCTTTAGGAAACCTCCCATAAACCTCCCATTGCGGGGGGGGGGGGGGGGGGGGGGGGGGGGGGGGGGTACTCTATTATCTCGCCTTAATGGGTACGTGCCGCTCGACAGGTCGAGTGCCCCTGCACTCACCCCCCTCCCCCCTTCCCGGCACGAAAAGCTTCACATGCTTCTTATAATTTTCTACTGTTTTGGAGTACATTTAATCGCACGATCGCCGAAATATCATCCTTTGTAATCGCTGACGTTCCTAGCACCTGTGTTAACGCGATTATGTTTTTTTTTTCTTTTGACCAGCGTTGATGTGAACTAGGATAAGTAGAGAATAGTTGTTGATCAGAGGTTTAATGATTGGTGTTTCCAGGTGTGAATGTTTAGATTACCTGTGTGATATCGCTACACGGATGAAGCTTCATGGCTTAGATCCCACAGTCAAACCTAAAGAAAATATCGACAATGGAATGCGATGAAAACATACGAATGTTCACCTGATTTAAAGTGGAACTGGAAATAAATCGGAGCCTGCTCTTTTGGAACTCTAGGAAACATGTAGTGAGAGTCGTAAAGGCCTGTGGGAAGGCTTAATCCGTGGGCGCTTGTGGGAAGGCTGCAAAAAGGTGCTGGCGTTGCTTTTCTTACATGGCTTTGAACAGCATTGTGAAGGTGACTTACGCTCAGGTCATGGATACGGCGGTCACCAACAACAGTCCTTTTAAGGACTAATCTCACCAGGATGAACACACCACATAGTTCTGGGCTCAAACATTTATTATACTCTCGTTATAAATTGAGATGCAGGAGCGAAATAAAGTTTTTCTTTTAACCTCAGTTTGACTTCCGCAGTGGTCGAGTTGGTTAGAACCACCTTGTACAGAATGATAAACAGCACCACAGGAAGGTACTGCTCAGTAGCTTTCATTTGAATGGTCACACTTAAGGATTTCATCCACAGACTCACAAACGTTAAAACTACCTTGTACAGCATAATAAACAGTACCACAGGAAAGCACTGCCTGCTCAGTAGCTTTCATTTGAATGGTCACTTTCATCCACAGACGCATAAAGTTAAAACCAAGTCAAGTGGTGTTGCTGTAAGGCCTCGTCCACACGTATACGTTTACGTTCGTGAACGCATATCTTTTTTTTATCTAAAACGCTCCCGTCCACACGAAGCCAGCCATCGTTTACGATTCGTTTTCACGTGTCCACACGTAAACGCTAAAACAGTACGTAAACGATTCAAATCTGCGTTTTCGAAAATATCCACTTTGGAGAGCGTTTTCGAAAATATCCGTTTAGGGTGACCGTTTTCATCGTTTACGGATCTTTACGTGTGGACGGGAGGCCTAAACGCATAAAAAAATATGCGTTTATGAACGTATACGTGGGGACGGGGCCTAAGAGTGACGTGATACATGCTACTGTTGAGAATTTCGCAGTTCATCCAAATAACATCTCCCAAGTTGACTGTTTACTTTGTTCCAGTCACCTGCCATCTATGTCTGGTGTATATTGATATTTAAAAGATGAGAAATATAATATATTTGCTATGTTGGGATGTACTGCAGACAATATGGAAATTCAGTATTGTCTCAAGCGAAAGAAATGGTCTTTAGGTCAGCATGGTCGCAATTTTAATTGGAACTTTTTTACGAAAACACATTTTCATCCTTTTCTTTCTTTTAATTATTTCAATGGTAAGGGATCGTTTTCTAATATCGAGGTGCGTTTGATTAAATTTTTGCGTGCAATTATTTCTATCACGCAGGCTTTATTTTTGATAATGCAAAGGTGACATTTGCGACTTTAATTCTTTCCTTCTTTACTCGTTTCCTTTCAATTTCCCCGTTATTATACCATCAGAAGATCAATAATGAAAGTTAATTACAGTGGAAGTCATTAGAGGATTTCCATGGAAATTATCACATTAGATATTTCGGTTCGAGAACAAAAATAAAGATCACTTGAAAATGACGGCGATTTTATTGTTACGAGGGTCTTAACATGTTGAGAGATCACAATAAAAGGTTCATGGTAAGTGTCTTGGAACGGAAAATGATTAAAGTTTTCGTCGAATGTATAAAGCCACGGATCTAAATAAGAAAATTCAAATTTCTCTGTGACAGCTTGCCGGCCAAAGCAGGTTTAATTTGAACACCTTTGTAGCTTATGCAAATGGTCGTAATATAAATTGAAAATATAAGCCCCCTGGGTAATAAAGGAAAAATATAGATTATCAGATTTGGGTGTTTCTTTCAAGCATCTGGGGTGTTAATTACTTCCTTGGATAAGAAAGAAAAAGCGTTTAAGTTGTCAAAGCGGTAAAAGCAGAGAAAACCAACAAGAATGGCCATATTGTTATAGCTCACGAAGGCTGGAAAAAATCAAACTCGTTTCTTTTTAAACGCTGAATTCTTATATTGTTCATGAAAGGCGTCAAGTTTCTTCAATTTTCTCCAATTTGCCCCACACGGGTTCAAGATGAATCTACAAAAGAGGAAATTAAATCGACTTCGCATTCGTTTGCGGCTCAGAATGAAGACATAACAATGAAATACGAGGCTCTTTTCGAATTAATGGAAGAACGGATGAAACGGGAAGAATGCATTCTATCTACAAGTCCCCATAAAAAGGTAGTTAATGCCATTCGCTATGCGAAAGCTGTAAACTCATCTCTGGACTCCAATCTCGAGAAAACGTTGGAGTTGCTGCATCGAGAATTCGAGCAGGAATTTCGTCGCATCCTCGATGTACAACAAACAGCGTGTAAGGAATTTCCCGCGCTTGAGCGCTATTCACGTTCGGTTTATTCTGGAGCTACAAACAAACAGTTTCGAAGACGACTGAGCGAAGCTTTGGCAAGTAAAAGGCGAAATGAAGAGTTTAAACGAACGCGTACTCGTCTTTCATTACCAAGTTTATCACCCGTTGAACCTTCCGGTCGAGAAGACAATGTGTATGTTCCATTATCCCGCTCGAAAAAGGACAGCGAAATTGTGTACCTTCCGCCTATATGAGTGAAGATGCTAAAGACGTTTGTTTTATTATAGAATCTTTTTATTCTAGACGGAGTAGTTGTGTTATGTGAATATGGCTCGAACGTTTTACTCTTCAGGATAAAATCCTGATCATTTCAAGTGATTTTATTTATTGTCTTGTACAAAGTGGTTGTAACTTTTGAGTCGGTGGATGAAATCTTCAAGTGCCAGCATTCATAAGTAAATATTGAGCGGTGTATTCGAGAGATGATGTTTGTTTTGATGTACAAGGTGGTTCTAACTTTCAGTTTCTGAGTTGAATCTAAAGATGTGTCCATTCGTTCACCGACTCAAAAATTAGAACAACCTTGTACAGCATAACAAACAGCACCACAGGAAAGTACTGCTCAATAGCTTTCATTTGAATGGTCACACTTTAGGATTTCATCCACATACTCAAAGTTAGTACTACCTCATATGTCATAATAAACAGCACCACAGGAAAGTACTGCTCAGTAGCTTTCATTTGAATGGTCACACTTAAGGATTTCATCCACAGACTCAAAAGTTAGAACCACCTTGTACAGTATAATAAACAGTACCACAGGAAAGTACTGCTCAGTAGCTTTCATTTGAATGGTCACACTTAAGGATTTCATCCACAGACTCAAAAGTTAGAACCACCTTGAACAGCATAATAAACAGCACCACAGGAAAGTACTGCTCAGTAGCTTTCATTTGAATGGTCACTCTTAAGGATTTCATCCACAGACTCAAAAGTTAGAACCACTTTGTACAGCATAACAAACAGCACCACAGGAAAGTACTGCTCAGTAGCTTTCATTTGAATGGTCACACTTAAGGATTTCATCCACAGACTCAAAAGTTAGAACCACCTTGAACAGCATAATAAACAGCACCACAGGAAAGTACTGCTCAGTAGCTTTCATTTGAATGGTCACTCTTAAGGATTTCATCCACAGACTCAAAAGTTAGAACCACTTTGTACAGCATAACAAACAGCACCACAGGAAAGTACTGCTCAGTAGCTTTCATTTGAATGGTCACACTTAAGGATTTCATCCACAGACTCAAAAGTTAGAACCACCTTGTACAGTATAATAAACAGTACCACAGGAAAGTACTGCTCAGTAGCTTTCATTTGAATGGTCACACTTAAGGATTTCATCCACAGACTCAAAAGTTAGAACCACCTTGAACAGCATAATAAACAGCACCACAGGAAAGTACTGCTCAGTAGCTTTCATTTGAATGGTCACTCTTAAGGATTTCATCCACAGACTCAAAAGTTAGAACCACTTTGTACAGCATAACAAACAGCACCACAGGAAAGTACTGCTCAGTAGCTTTCATTTGAATGGTCACACTTAAGGATTTCATCCACAGACTCAAAAGTTAGAACCACCTTGTACAGCATAATAAACAGCACCACAGGAAAGTACTGCTCAGTAGCTTTCATTTGAATGGTCACTCTTAAGGATTTCATCCACAGACTCAAAAGTTAGAACCACTTTGTACAGCATAACAAACAGCACCACAGGAAAGTACTGCTCAGTAGCTTTCATTTGAATGGTCACACTTTAGGATTTCATTCACAGACTCAAAAGTTAGAACCACTTTGTACAGCATAATCTACAGTACTACCTGAAGAACATACTGCTCAATAGCTTTCATTTGAATGGTCACACTTTAGGTTTTCTTTCATTTCACAGACTGTAAAGTTATAGAACCATATTACGTAAGTTTAGGTTCCATTTGGGTAAAAATATAAACAAATGGAAGGTTCCTACATCCTGACATGTAGAACAATTAAAAAGACTTTAAAAACCCATCATTCACTGATTATTTTAGGAAGACAAGTATTGCTCTAAGAGAACAATTTTAATTTTTTTCTGCCGGAGTATTTCTGCTTCTTTTAATCTCATCTGGCAGTAAAATGTCCTAAATTGTGCTGTCAGGCGTCATTGATGGGGATTGTATCTCACTTGGATATGAACCACTCATTAAAAAATTTAATCCATTTGCATGTGTCATTTCATTTCCTGAAAAATATTTTTTTGTTTTTCCAATTTACATTTACGATATTCTAGTTAAAATATATATTTTTAACCTACAGCATTTGAATCAAGTATTCCCCTTACCCCGTTCTCAATGTTGTTTTAGAAATTACTTCCCCTCGACTGAGTTGGCATTTCCAACATTGAGAACGTGGTTTTCCAAACACAATTCTTATTCCGCGTTTGTAGCTAAAGCATCCCTCTCGTGTTACAAGCCAATCTTGTTTCCGTCGCGCCAATTGCAGGCAAACACGATTCTTAATGTCATTGCCATAAAAAAATGTCATTTATCCTTTTTTCGAAAGATCTGACAGAAATGCCTGTCAACTTAAAAGTGCGCCTCCATGAAACAGCAATAATCATCAACAGATGCTTCATCGTCTCCTAGTTTCACTTCCCGTTATCTCCCGGTGATATTCGGTTTTTCTAGAAAACCTTTGGGTTATCTTCTTTACTTCTGCGTGTGATCTTCGGTAATACTCGGGAATCTTCGGCTTATCTTCTTTACTTCTCGAAAAACATCGGTTACCAACGAAAGCCTTTATTCCAAAGTTCCGGCAATGCCCGGATGATCTTCGGTGACACTCGGGAATCTTCGGGTTGTCTTTTTTTTACGGAAAGCATCGATTGCCCGTGGAAGTCGTCTTCGTAAAAAAAGCCATTCCGTTTTCTCAGTTTCTCAGACTTCGACGTCTATGTTGTGACGACTCTGATTTTTCCAACAAATCAGTTTTTCAAGAAACGTGGGTACCCTGACTCTATTGTTAATACGGGCCAACAACGTGCACAACAGATCGACAGACAATCAGCACTACAAACGTCGCAGAAGGAAGAGAACGAGAGAATTCCATTCACCCTCACTTTCCACCCAACAACACAGCCAAAAGCATCATTTACAAAAATTTCAAATTACTCCAAAACGACTCCGAAACTGGCAGAATTTTTTCACAACCCCACTAATTTCATTCAAACGTGACAAAAACATAGGCAACTTTCTAGTTACGAGCGCACTGAAATCTGACGATGAACCGGGAACTTTTAAATGCGCACGCACACGATGCAACACTTGTCCTTTCATTCACAACGCGAACAGAATAACGGCAACCAAACGATCTTTTAAAATCACTGATCGTTTCACATGCACCTCCGTAAATGTTATCTACTGCATAACATGTACTTTTTACAAAAAGATATACATTGGCGAAACAGGGAGGAGACTGGGCGACCGTTTTCGTGAACATCTCCGAGACGTTGAAAAAATGACAAAGACGCATCCAAACCAGTCGCGCGTCATTTCAATCTTACTAACCATTCTAAACAACACATGACAATCTGCGGCCTTTCCATGGTACACCAGGGTAACACAGAAAGCCGTAAAAACTTAGACCAAAAAATATCTTTTAAATCGGCACTCTCAAACCCCACGGAATCAACGAACGCTTTTCTTTCAACTAATTTACATTTGTTTTTCACGTCACCAAATTTCCACCAATAGTGAACTCCACCACTTATATAAAACCACACACTACCCACAATCCCTTGATTCGCTCCGACGAAGGGCTTGCGCTCGAAACGTCAGCTTTCTCGATTCTTTTTACGGTAGCTAATTTGCCTTATCGACTCAGTCGATAAAACCAAATTCTTGTGCTTCACCCCCACCGACGCAGCACCATTGTTCCTCTAGAAACTAACCCCATTCGGATTTATGAGTTCCGTAATGTCTGAGCTATCTTCGGTAATTCTCGGAAGCTTTCGGTTATCATAAGTGGGGATAATTTGGTTACCCACGGAAGCCATTATTGTCTTCGGGTTTCTTTGAAGATAAATCGGCGCGGCTACTGCAAAAGCTGTCACCTTGCTGGAGTGTTTAATAGTGGAAAAAGAATAAACTGATAAACTCAAAAGATACATTGAAGAGTCTCACCGCACATTGAGGAATGCACTTTTCCCAAGACGTCGGCTTTTGAACAAAAAAATGTCGTGTTCAAAAAGGACACTCTCCCCTTTCACTGACCTTATGTGATGTTATATCGCCAAATGCCACGACATATACAACTTAAAAGGATAAAAAGATTCTATAAAGCAAAACAAAACCAATAGTTTTGAGATAAAGTGCAGGATTGCAAGGATGGAAGTGGATTACAGGCCATCAAATTTGATTCCGTGACAGGCGGTTAAGAAATCAAAACTTGTCATTCTTGTGGAATTTTGACTTGTTAGCAGTTATTTTGTCTCTTTGATTTATATTTCTTTGCTTTTATCGTTTTTGGCGACTTTTTCTTCCCATTTAAAGATAGTAAAGCAAGCGCCTGTCCATAATCAATCATAATCTAACCGCCTCCTGGTTAGCTCAGTTGATAGAGCACCGGTCTGCAGAGCGGGAGGTCTCGGGTTCGAACCCCGGCCGGACCAACACTCAGGGTCTTAAGGTGTTGCCTTTGCAATGACATCGGCAAATGGTTAGACCTTCATGTGGCTCGGATGACCACGTAGAAATGGCGGTCCCGTCTCCACATGGGTGGGGTGGGTGAGATGAGATCAACAATGGACCGATAGGGGCTGCCTGTGGCGCCTTCATAAGCTGACGTCCGATCTCATTGTCATAAGTGTATGTAAAGCGCCATGAGACATGTGTGATATGTGCGTGAAAACACGGTATATCGGCCGGGACAGTGTCCCTTGAAGACAGTTAACCGATACCGATACCGATACTGATATGGCGCACTACAACTCCACGTTTTGCAGAAGTCTGGTATTCTCAATGGTTTCTACTTCAAAGTGTGCCGTTTTACCGTGAAAGGTAACAAAAGCACGTGATAGGAATCCCATTAGATTCCTTCCGGTATACTAAATGGTCGAGCCGCCGGCGGTAAAACTCCGCTCATAACACTATCCTCCAGTCTCCCCTTCACTGTTATAAATTCGTTATTCTTGTTCTTTGCGCTTCCGCGTTGTCGTGTTTACCCGGAAACAAGTCTCGTATTAAACCTAAAGTGCTTTTAATTTTAATTAGTTTCTGGGCTGTGTATGGTGGCCCAGCATAGTTGTGCGATCAGTATTTGAGTTCCCCCTAACAACGGTTACAGCGGTTTCCAATCACACGTGACCCATCGCAATTCATTCAAAGCGACCAAAGTTGAGATTGATGGATGTCAATCAAAGAAAATTTGTTAAAGTTCTCTAAAATGCCGACAAAATTCTTGAACAACAGAGGGAAATATTGAACAATTTAACAGCTGAGAAGAAATATTTTACGAAAATCGAATTTTAATCCAGTCACAATTTTAAAAAGATGTCTACCGTTAAAAATAAAAATAAAAGTTTATTGCGCCGTATGGTTTGACTTTATTACGGGCTTAAGCTGTCCTTGTATCAGTAAATTTAACCTGCAGTGGAAATTTAACTTTTTTTATTTCAAACGCTATCTTCTTTTTTAAATTCTAAGGGCTTTTCTTTGCACCAAAACCAAACTTTGGTCACCTTGAGTAAATCTAATAGAAAATCTTTTAACAAACGGCGTTTTTCTTAACTCCATTCCCTATTGGTTTAAAGCTGATAAAAACATACACAAACCGTCCGGCATTGTCGATCATTTTTCACCGCCAACATTTCGAACCATTCTGTTCAGTCCCGTATAACGAAATATTTTTTCACGTGCCTCGTCATCAAGCGGAGTTAGTTTTCATGCAGGCCGTTGTTTCTACGCTTCAGTGGCGAATTCAAATGGATTTCTCGTGTTTTTTTCGCGCCTTCAATAATTTAACGGGTTTTCTTCTAGCGGGTGCAACCTGTTGATCACAAGCCAAATTAGGAAAAGAGGCTCGTTGGCATTTGTAAACGAGCGAAGACGTCGTCGTTCGGTTCTGTTTTGAAAGCAGCTGTAGTCAAGTATATTTTCTCCAGCCGATGGCGTGTTAACCGTCTCTAGAACATTTTTGTCAATTTCACAAGGAATGGATGTTGTTTGTTTTTCGCCAAGAAGTGTAGCGAGGACCAAGGGATAAAGAAATATGGGAATTTCTTCGCAAGGTAAGATACGAAAGTTTATGGTCTGTCATGACGCCAATGGTCTATTATGGGAGCGAATAAGTCGATTATCAAAGGTTTGGGAGTAAATTATAGTTGGATAAAAGACTCGAACGTTACTTGTGCGTTGCGATATTGGATATATAAACGGGACGGTTAAATACTGATATACATGGACTTAAACTGGCTGTCTAAAAAATATTTGATACTATCTCAAAAGATTTATCTGACCACTCAGTCCTTTTTACATTTTTTGGTAAGAAAACAATTTTAATAGAAAGTGGTTTTTTCCAGTTGCAACGTCGAAACGTTAAGTTAGTAAAATAGAATGCGGTGATTTAAAAGTCGTAATCGAGGGAAATGACTAACTGAAAACCGAAACAAAGGTATTTCATAAATAAGTAATAAAGACGAGTCATTGAAAATCACAAAAGATCTGAACAAAAACGAACTGGTAAGAGCACCAGAAAATGAAGGCGGTTGGGGGAGTCGCCAAATTTCTTCAACGATCGAAGCTTTATTTGATTGCATTTTATTTTAAGTTTTATGTGGATTATCAATGTCGATGTCCATTTTTTTTTAAAGAAAGTGCGTTTTAAAAATAAAAAGTTTTTTTTTCAGGAGAGTGTAAATTGAGATTATGCTCTGAACTTCGTTAGATTTTGAAAAAAGGGGGAAAAACCAAACATAAACAGAAATTGTCACAAGATAAATCAGATGAATTAAATCCAGTAAATTAGATGAATTATGTCACTAAGCAATTGTTTTGTTTAATTTTGTTGATAAATTTCTAAAGAATTTCACTCAACTATAAATGCTTTTTCTTTTTTTATTAAATTATTTTGTAATAAGAGTTTAATATACTTTTTCTTCCCACTCTTTCTTGCAAAAATACTGCTCATTAACTTTTATTTGAATGGTCACACTTTAGGATTTCATCCGGCCCCCAGATTCAAAAGTTAGAACCACCTTGTATAGCATATAATAAACAGTACCACAGGAAAGTACTGCTCAGTAGCTTTCATTTGAATGGTCACACTTTAGGATTTGATCCACAGATATAAAAGTTAGAACCACCTTGTACAGCAAAATAAACAGCTCAGTAGCTTTCATTTGAATGGTCACAATTTAGGATTTCACCCACAACCTTAAAAGTTAGAACCACTTTGTACAGCGTATAATAAACAGCACCACATGAAATAACTTCTCAGTAACTTTCATTTAAATGGTCACACTTAAGAAGTTCATCCACAGACGCAATAGTGAGAACAATATTATATAAGAGGAGATTAAAAATAACTGGCTCTTAATTTAACAAATATGACAAAGGAATTTTTCGTTTACACCGTGGATCCTAGATGTTTCAATATCGCCAATAGCTTTTAATTGCTATTGTTAAATAGTCCTTTAATAAAAAAAATGATAAAGCCTTGGTGAAAAATAATTTGATTGATGCACAGGGAATTAATGTAACACAACTTATGAAATGGAGTTAATCCATTTGTCTTTTTTTTTCTTAAACTGAGCAAATACTTTTGTATATCGACGTAAGTATTTAACGCTATTTTCAATTGTAAAGAAGTGTTAATTTGCCGAACCTAAAGCATAAAATCCTGATTCAAAATATAATAGAAAGTTTGGGAAGTTTTAAAATAAACAAAGTATTTTTACAATCAACTTTATCGATTTATGTTTTTACCAAAGGCAACCCCAAAACAAGGAAACGTCCATTTTCACGTAATACCGGGCTATTTAAAAGGGGTTAGTTTCTAAAGAATCCGTGGTACCGTGTCGATAAATTAAGTGATAAAGTTTGACAAATTGTAGTGACAAAGTTTTCATATCTTTCTTCAAGACGTTCACACAATTCTCACAATGAAAAAGCTTTTGATCGTTGCTCACATATTTTCGTCCTGGTACCCGTCGTGACCCCAAAATCAATAGAGGTAACTATTTTATTTCAACACTCCATTGCGGGTCTTGCTTTCATAGCGAGCTGGTAGACAGCTGGGAAGTGTTTCCTTGAACACAGCTTTAACTGCGAAATATTCATGGAGAGCCGAGAAATCCTTCAATTACGCTACACACGACATGGGTTTATGAACTGTTAAGGTTTTAGTCGAGTGAGTACAGCAGATTTCAAATGATTTTTACTCCAGTTGAGTGCATTAAGACCAGGATGAGAAACCGTGTGAAGTTCTTTATTAGGTTTCATGTTGGGTTGAATTTGTTTTTCATTTGTTTAAAACAACGAAAACTCGCAGAGTACCTGATTTTGATTTGACAGAAAATCAAACAAAAAACTGATCTCCAAGTTTTCAAGAAAAAATATATATATTACGGGTTTTTAGTGATTTTTAGTGAAATCATGACGCGTTCAGGATGGTCAATCAACCGAAATCATTTTCAAAAGCGAAATAATCGTTGTTTATGAACCACATGATTCCAATAAAACGTGCTCGCCCTTTTGAAAGGCAATAGCCTTGACTTGAAACCCATATTATCTTACTTATAAATTTCGTTTTTTTTTTCTTCTTGTAGATTATATGGCTTCATTTAGAGGTGTTCCTAGATTAATGGTTCTCAGAACATTTGTTCTTTTTTGTTCAATTTATTGGGCTGGTGCACAGGATGCCCAATTTGCACAGAAGCCCCACATTATTATGATTGTAGCAGATGATTTGGTGAGTGTAGTGACTTTTTTTTTAAAGAAAAAATATACAAGATAGTGATAACATTACAGTTATCAAATTCAGTTTTATAAAACTGAACAAAGACACCAAAATATCGTCAATAAAAGACCTACTGTAGCTTTTACCCAAAAAACTAATGTTACGCCAGTTTAAACATTTGGGACCCCGTTTGTTCAGAAGCCAAATAATTGTAGTTCAGGATTACGTAAACTCCTCAAGCAAAGTTTTTTGTTTTCTCGTTAAAAACGATTCCCACTTTCAAAAAATTTAAGCTTCACTTAGTGGTTAATAGGCAATTAAAAACGGAGGACGTCTATTTTTCAGAAATCGTTATTGACAATGTTAAACATGAAATCCAAGTTGATGCTAATCATGAATTAGTGTAATCGTGCTTTAACTTGAACAACCAGGCTCTCACAAATTCATGTTCTTATGTTGACTACACTGTCTATATTGAGGGGTTTTCAATCAAGTGTCGTAAATAATTTCCCAATTTCTTTGGTTTTGCATTGCTCAAGGAATCAGAAGTAAAACCAAAACCAATCGTGACTTGCTCTCACGCCTTTTTCCGCGCTTGGCGCCGGCTGCATGTGTTTTCTTCGAGTTCTGATTGGTTCATTGGATTTCCTGTCTCTGTTTTGATTGGTCAGAGTAATTCCTTTGGTTTTGGTTTTACAACACTCAGTTGAAAATCGTTCTATCTCTTTTCTCTTTTTTATCACAAGGGTTTGATAATACTGCTTTTATTTCTTTGTTAATTTTAATTTAATTACTACCCACGTAAATGTAACTCGTTTCTTTGTTTGCTAATGATTATTTCGGTTTTCAAACTCTTCTTTGTCTTTATCAGGGTTGGGATGACGTCAGTTTCCACGGCTCGCCCCAGATCCCCACTCCCACTCTGGACGGCTTGGCGAACTCTGGAGTAATCCTGAATAATTATTATGTGTCACCCATGGATTCGCCTTCAAGAGCAGCTTTCATGACAGGAAAATACGCCCTGAATTTAGGTAATAAACAGAATAGAACATGGTATTTTTGAAAGCAAAATGTTCGAATTTCAAGCCCCCGTTTAATTGTAATCAGGTGACCTTGTGAGATTTCTGTGCTACACAGGGCACCCTCAAGCTTGGTACAACATTGGAAATCCCCCCTCTTCCTACAATGAAAAGGAAGTTCAGTCGTGAGAATTGTTAAAATTCCTTGTAACAGACTCGAGACGCGTTTCGTTTTGTTTTTCACCGAGCTAATGGCCCATTTTCCATTTCCTTTAACCTATTTTTTCATATAGATATCACTTTTCTTTCACATGCAAATAAAACTCAAGTTCATATGAACAGCTGAAGTTGCATTAGGCTTTGCTTTGAAAAAGGTGTTATAGGGGCTATGTCAAGATATCTGACTAGTCAAAGCTCTGTTAAAATTACTGATAAGTACCTTCAGTCAAGCAAATATGTTTGTTTAAACCATAAAAAGAACATATCAATTGAATTCTTAAAGGGAGAATGAAACACAGCAATTTTATCGATTTTTAAAAGATAAGGGGAAACAATTTGAAAATATAGGCAAAGTTTAATTTTCTCTTTGCTCCTTTCAGGGCTTCAACATGACACAATTCACAATAAACAGCCCTTCGGGGTGCCGCTAAAGGAAAAACTTCTTCCAGAATATATGCGGCAATTAGGCTACGCAACCCATGCTGTAGGAAAGGTAGGCTTTTACACATACCGCCACAAGAGTGTCTAAAATCTAACTTCTTATACTAATATATCATGTTATCTTATGTTTATATTTCAGTTGTATTAGTCAATCATTAACCACTCATGAGCCGTTAAAAGTATTTTCCTTCAGTATAGTCCTGGCCCTGAGGAAGGCTAATTTTGTTAGCCGAAATATTGGCCGCTAAATAAATCAGCCCATTGCCGTAGAGCCAGCCTTGCATTCAGTTTGTTTTGTACACTTCAAGTGACGTCTGACTAGAGCATCTCTACATACAGATCCGGCAAAACCGCTGACCAGTGCATTTTACTTACGCGTTGTGTGGACCTCGTTTCTATCTAACTTCTCCTTACAATATAAATACATCGTCAAACGGAGGGGTGGGGAGAATAACGTAAATTATCAACTTGGGAATACTGTGTTGACAACCTCGTCCCCAAAGCTGACTCCACGCTCAAAGAAACCCCTGGACAATAATGCTGTAATACTCCAATAATCGTGGAGTATTTTGTCAGACACACGATCGTTCGTGATTGGCCGAGTCCGTGTTTGTTTTCCAGGTTTTTTTTGCAGTATTTTGGCAGCTTTGTCCAAGGGTTTTATTCTCCCGCCATTTTGAACGCGGAGAAGGCTCTGGGGACGAGGTTGACTGTGTTGATGTACCATAAAATTCTAGTGATCAGTATCTCATTTCTCCTTACAATTTCCATACATTGTCAACCAAACGGGTAATGAGAATTAACAGGAGCCCATCAGGAATTAAAGAAATCATCAACTAGAAGATATTGTCTTGATGCAGCATCAGATTTTTATGTTTTGTCCTCGCAGTGGCAGCTGGGATTTTTCGCTAAAGAGTTCACCCCCACCTACAGGGGATTCGACTCATTCTACGGCTTCTGGACTTCCGGTCAGGACTACTTCAGTCACGTGACCTATGACGGAAGTTACGGGCTGGATTTGAGAAGAGATTTGGCTGTGAGTATTTTAACTCTTTCTTTTCTGGAGTCAAATAAGGTCAAGCACAAGTTAGCTACATGTTTTCTTTATTACCTTTTGCTACAAAAACAAAGAAGATGAAAAAAAATTGAATGTATTCAATACGTCAGTGTAAGGCTAAACCTGCACATTCAAGACTATTTTGGTCTTTTTAGGAAAGACCTATTGCATGACTTGCGGAAAATATTCGCATTTTGGACCCTTTCGGAAAATGTCGAGAAAATTCTGAGTATTATAGTATCTCCGGAAGTTTTTCGGAAAATGGTCGGTAATTCCGTAGACACACCGCAGTTAATGTATATTTTGTTGTCGTTTTCAGGCAGTGTACAATGAAACAGGTACTTACGGTACCGAGCTGTTTACGCGAGAAGCAGACAAAGTCATTAATGATCATGACGGCTCCAAACCTTTGTTCCTGTACTTCGCACAACAAGCGGTGCATGTCGGGAATGAGAATGAGCCGCTCCAGGCCCCTAAGAAATACCTCGACCGCCTCGGTTACATCGGAGATGAAAAGAGGCGAACGTTTGCAGGTATGAAGGGAATGTGGTTCATTTGTGTTTAATTTGTGTTTAGAGGGGTAAAGTTTTTTACATTGACTGTTAACTAGACTATTTATGCTGTGTTCACACTAGGGCGCTTTAGTCTGATCACAAATGAAACATGTTTCACTGTGAAAAGTGTTCACATCAGGCGGCGTATGGCGCGAATCATGATCGAAACATGTTTATTCTGAGCACGATTGAGCTATTTCACGAGGTAGTTTCGATCTAAGCCAGACGAAACACGTTAGCACAAATGTCGTTGTTAAAACATTGAATTGCCCTTCGTTCCCTTAGTTTTTATTTGGGGCAGTTAAACCCCAAAACGTCAAATCCCCATCACGTAGCTCTTGAATTTTCCCTAGTTTTCCAAAAACAATTTACACCTTAATCAAAGTTATTGCTTCACTTTAGGTATGGTTTCTGCTCTGGATGAATCAGTCCGCCAAATAATAACAACTCTAAAGAGGAAGGGACTTTACGACAACTCCATCATCATATTTACCACTGATAACGGAGCAGCTGCTGGTGGACTCGACGCCAGCGCGGGCTCGAATTATCCACTGCGAGGTGCCAAAAATACTTTATGGGAGGGAGGAGTGCGTGGGGTGGGTTTTGTCCACAGCCCACTTCTAAAGAAGAGAGGTAAGATCTTTGAGTGTAGACATTATTTATGCTTTCTGTTGCTTTGGTAACGGGCCTTTTTAGGTTTATTCATTCATTCATTCATTCATTCATTCATTCATTCATTCATTCATTCCTTCGTTCGTTCGTTCGTTCGTTCGTTCGTTCGTTCGTTCGTTCGTTCGTTCGTTCGTTCATTCATTCATTTATTCATTTATTTTGTCATTAACCACATTAAAAATATATATAATAATAATAATACAATACACTAGGAATTTATAATAACTTAAAAGACGATAGACTACAAAATGTTTAAGGTGGTAGTGACAAGGAAGCCTATATAGAAGCCGGGGGCTTATGATCCATAGGCTTCCTGACAAATACCTAATTCATAGCATGTTAACAAGGTATCGTCATAAGAAAATATGATGTGTTTAAGATTCGAAAACATATTTCGACAGAAGCTTCTGTCATCTTCATCTTGATGATGATGCATTTATATAGCGCAATATTGTATGTATATGTTTAACTGCGCTTTGTAATTATAACGTAGGCGTCAGATAGGACTTTGGCTGTAAAGTAGACACAAATGCCGATCACACAACATAAGTCCATACCTCCAAGGGTAACTCCAATAATTGTATTTTTCTCTCAACTCTCAGGTCGCGTTTCAACTGCCTTATTACACGCTTCGGATTGGTTCCCAACCTTCTACGCGCTGGCTGGCGGCGACGTGAAGAGCCTGGGTGCCATTGACGGTTTCAATGTCTGGGATGCAATTTCGAATGATGCCCAGTCCCCGCGATACGAGATCCTACACGGGCTGGATTCTCTGAAAGAGAGAAAAGCAGCTCTAAGGATTGGGGACTACAAGATGATTGTTCATCAAAATCGAAGTTTCTATAGTGATTGGTACCCCCGACCTGAAAGTTTACATGAATTAGATCAGGTTCCTAAGCCGAGTCTACTCAAAGACGCGTCCGTAGATTGTACAGTTAAACACCCACATCCCCTTCTGTACACAAAAGCACCGATTTGCAACCCCGAGAAAAAGCCTTGTTTGTTCAACATCAAATGGGATCCCTGCGAGTATCATAACCTGGCCGATTTTATGCCCAACACTTTGAAGGTTATGATAGATAGGCTGAAATTCTATGCTCGCAAATCTACGCCCGCGTTGTATCCGCAAGCGGATGAAACTGCAAACCCTGATCAGCACGGAGGAGTCTGGGCGCCATGGCGGGAGAAACCGGATGTTGATCAAACAATGAACGACTATGTTTATCCAAATTCGTATTATGACGCTCCCAAAGCGGGCCCTAGCAGTCCCACGAAAAACCAGCTTGACCAGTTTATGAGAGATCAGGGACTCGCTAGTAGTAATAACGTTAATGTTAAACCGGAAATAGAAGATATCATCATCAATTTCCGGGATCCTAACAGGAATGAACCTAAGGAGGTAGTACCAACCACCGCAACCATAGCAACCACAGCGGCGCCAGCCGTGACCACGGCGTCAACGGCATCAACGGCCAGTACGCCAAGCACGGCACCGCCAGCGGTAACGACGGCTTCCACTGCCGCGCCTATCAACACTGCCGCCCCTCCACCATCTATTCCACCAGCTGTGGTGTCCAAAGTCTCACCAAAGCTGGATTATTCCGCTCAGAGACCCAAACCCTTCCGTCCAACAGGAAACCTCAAAGGCTTCTTTCAGCATCAATTCGCTGGTCTTCAAATTACTACTCCTAAACCATTGGCGGGCGGTGCCAACTTTATTCCTGACACTGTGAAAGAAATTGAACAGATGGTCGCGAAACCCGTCAAATATATTAACCCGCTCAATGTCCGACCTACCGATAAAATGCCCGCGATACACGCCTGGCCTACTCAGCAGTCGCTCGTGCCAAATGACGTACAAAGCGTGGTCAATCAAAACGGCTTTTCTAAGCATCTCGCCTCGAGTCACGTGGAGGAAGTTTCTATGCTTCCTCCTGTGAATTCACCATTGAAACCTACTAACAAACAGACCATGTTCGGTTCACACCCACACAAGATTAACACTCTGCCTGAAATTCTCGATATAATCGATGAATCAGCGGTGCCGAATGCCTACGCCGCGGGAGGCAGCGGCCAGGGGACAATTCCGAAGATTTTCGATATCATTGACGAAGCTCATAACGAGCACAGCCAGGTGAAGGAGTTATCTTCACATAAACAAGGGCCAATAGCAACTAGCAAACCACTGACCAGCAAAGACGTGGGCTCAGGAATGGGCGTGGGTCTGACGGGATTACCAGAAGGCATTTCGGTCTTCGGTAAGTTGGGCGATCAGAAGATTCTGTCTCAATCTCACGCGACTGCGGGTAAAGGAAGAGAACATATTGTCGCAAAGGAGAAACCGACGAAAGCAAGTAAGAAGGCGAGTGTGCACAAATTCATCGGTAATATTACCATCGACGGTCGGCGTTATCTTGTCGTTGGAACCGAAACCGAGCAATCGGATTCAATCTCATCACACATGGAAGGTAACACAATTACGCTGCATCTTCCCAAATCAAAGAAAACCAACACTCACAGCGAAAAATCGAAAGACAAAAGCAAGTCAGCCGAAAGCGCAGACAGCAAGTCGGAAATCGGTGGTGCACGTGGCTCCAACGAACCTGGAATCGGTGAAATCACTGATTACATCGACGATGACGAAGATGCCAACGAGAAACCGACAAACAAAACACTGGCAGCCCATAATATCACAGCAGTGGTGACCGCTGGCAACAACACTAAGTGCGAGAAAGTCGTTCAGCTGGATACCTCCGATAACGCTGTCGTCGTGTCTTCGGTTGTGATCGTCGTCATTGCTTCGGCAATGGTCGTGGGCGTTGCGGTTGTTGCTATGGTTGCAGTGGTTGCTAGGCACTGTCAAAACGCCAGAAGTTGATTTCGTTTCATTTCATTCGATTGCTATTTTTTTTTCGCAGAGAGTTAACACATTTTTATTTTTAACTAATGTGATTTGAAATGTACAGAGAAAAGTAGATTTAATAATGGTGGTAGTGACGATTATTTAAAACCAAATAGTTTTACCATGACATGGATTTTTCAGCACGATTTGTGCTTCAAGTCTCTGGCATATTTGTTAATCATCTTTCCATCTTTATTTTCCTCTTTCAAGTTAATGATGTCCAAGAGATTTAAAAAGTATTTAGAAGCATTGTGCAATTTTGCATTTCACAAGACGCTTTTTGACCCTTTCTCTCCCAGAGTCAATTATGGAGACATGTAATGAAGTTCTAACTTTTGAGTCTGTTGACGAAATCCTATGGTGTGACCATTCAAATAAAACCCCTTCGGTAGTTTCTTTTGCATTGCCATGTTTGTTTTCAATATTTTCCAAACTTAATTTTAGGATTTTTTTGGAATTTTGATGTTTGGCACTCTTGGGAGTTAAAGGCTCAAAATAACATTCCTACAAAAAAGTAAAACAAGTTTAAAGCAGGTTTGGCTTAATCCAACTCTGGCGTGCGTAGGGCCCGAAAGCTTATACAGTTCCTTTCAAATGATATGGTGGTACAACTCTCAATCCGTTAAACAGCCCGACTTGTTTCGCCAGCCTAGGTTTTTATAATTTAGCTCTCATAATAAACCAAAATTGAATCATTTTTGGTGAACACACTGCAGGTAACATAGCTTATCGGGCCCGAAAGGTTTTCTTGACTTCCGAGAAACGTATGCCAGGTATTTGTGTTACGTTAAATTGGCTTTTCTTGAAGGCCTGGGTTTCACAAGCAACGCAAGCACAGAGCAAGCCAAGCATACAAAAGGATCAGAATATTTTGATCCTTATGCTTGCACTAGCATTTCTCTGTGTTTGTTTGGAATCTTGTAGTGTGCTCGTGTCGCTGGTAAAAACCAGGCCTAAGGTTATGTGCAAGGAGACATAGTATGTTGTAGTATTTTGCGTTGACACAGACCATATAGCAGTTTTCTATTAATGTCGGCAAACCAGAGTAACTCATCTGGTCAATTAGAATTCAGACAACGTAATAAACCAATCAAAATGCAAAACAAAACTGTGTGACCACGCGTTAAGCGCGGAAAACATCTATAACTGGTATTAAGCGCGGAAAAACACGCAACTGTAACCGGGTGTCAAGCGCGGGAAAACGGACGTAGACAAGTTATGATTGGTTTTGCTTGGTTGTGATTGGTTAAAATAACAACATGTTTTCTCTGATTGGTTAAAGTCTGTCGAATGACTATCGCTAGCCAATGCTTAGCTCGGCAAACGCAAATAGTTTCAACAGTCATGCAAAACCGCTACATTATTGGATGACGTACCTTCACAAAAGTCACAAAAGTCACCCGAGTTTATTCGTATTAGTTTATTTTTATTTTTATTAAGAAATCAACCGACTCAAGAAAATCATGCTTGCAAGGAATCGTGGGCACCATATAGACAACAACTGCATGGTGAACCTTTGACATACGTTTTTTTCTTCTTTTTTTCAAAAGATTTCTGCAGCTAGGAAAGTTTGAAATATTCCATATATGTCTTACGAAATAATGCAGTCTTGGAAACTTTTGTTTCAGAGTGCAGAAAACCTTAGCCCTTGAAGCCCAGATAGTGATCAACATCAAATTTCTCCTTGTAATATCAATGCTTAATCGATTAAAGAGGTTATGAGATTTAACGATATAATCAACCGAGATGAATTGCCTTGATATTTTAACAACTTCTCCCCACTTCTACTGTAATAAATGTATGGGGACAAAAAAGGAGAATTTGTATTTTGATATTTGGAATTAAAGGGTTCAGCGCAGTGTTTATGGACATTTTACGTGTTCTGATTGATTATTGTAATAAATTGTCAGAGAGACTAATAAATGTGTTGTACGTGTTGGCTTGTGCGCTCTTAAGGCGACAGCGTCTTGGCTGATATATTGACAGTGTCTTGGCTGATATATCCACAGTGTCTTGGCTGATATATCGACAGTATCTTGGCTGATATATCGACAGTGTCTTGGCTGATATATCGACCATGTCTTGGCTGATATATCGACAGTGTCTTGGCTGATATATCGACAGTGTCTTGGCTGATATATCGACAGTGTCTTGGCTGGTATACACCAAATTGAAGAAACGTTGTCGGGTGAAAAGCATAAACCATGAACGATGCGACCCAAAGGTTTACTGGGAAGTTGGAAACATTAATCTTCGTCTGTCACAGAATAAACATTTTATTAACGCAGAATGCATAATTCCATGCTCTTAAATATCTCGAATAAAGAAAACATATTGATTATCAAGAAATGAAATATTACTAGCTTGCCAATGCTGTCTACCCAAAATCCCATTCGGTCTCATAGTTCATGGTTTATGCTTTTCACGGGTCAACGTTTCTTCAATTTGGTGTATCGACAGTATCTTGGCTGATATATCGACAGTATCTTGGCTGATATATCGACAGTGTCTTGGCTGATATATCAACAGTGTCTTGGCTGATATATCCACAGTGTCTTGGCTGATATATCGACAATGTCTTGGCTGATATATCTACAGTATCTTGGCTGATATATCGACAGCCTTGGCTGATATATCGACAGTGTCTTGGCTGATATATCGACAATGTCTTGGCTGATATATCGACAGTGTCTTGGCTGATATATCGACAGTGTCTTGGCTGATATATCGACAGTGTCTTGGCTGATATATCGACAATGTCTTGGCTGATATATCGACAGTGTCTTGGCTGATATATCGACAGTATCTTGGCTGATATATCGACAGTGTCTTGGCTGATATATCGACAGTGTCTTGGCTGATATATCTACAGTATCTTGGCTGATATATCGACAGTGCCTTGGCTGATATATCGACAGTGTCTTGGCTGATATATCGACAGTATCTTGGCTGATATATCGACAGTGTCTTGGCTGATATATTGACAGTGTCTTGGCTGATATATCGACAGTATCTTGGCTGATATATTGACAGTGTCTTGGCTGATATATTGACAGTGTCTTGGCTGATATATCGACAATGTCTTGGCTGATATATCGACAGTGTCTTGGCTGATATATCTACAGTATCTTGGCTGATATATCGTGTTTTCCTGATTATGGCCAAGAGCTTGCTTTTTTATTTTAAAATAGGAAGAAAAAATCGCCATAAGCAACAAAAGCAAACAAACATCAAGTAAAGAGATAAAACGACCGCATAAAGGTCAAAATTCTACAAAAATAGCAATTTCGATTTCTTGACCGCCTGTCACGAAATCAAATCTGATGAACTGTAATCTACTTCCATCATTGCAGTCCTGCGTTTATCTCAAAACTACTGCGTCTGTTTTGCTCTAAAGAATAATTTTTATCTAATTAAGTTGTATATTTGGTGGCATTTGGCATTTGTCGGGGGAGGGGGCAGGGGGAGGGGGGATAGGGAAGCCCGCTCACCAATCCCCGTCCCCCGAGGCCGAGAGCTTGCTCGCAGTCTAGTTTCATGTTTTTAGTTTGCGACTGACCGAAGCACGTAGCCGCCAGTTATTTGTCATGAAATATCCGGTACTTGAACACAATATATATCTGGAATTTATTCAAATCGGTGAACGTTACAACTTCTTGACTTTCGGATAAGCAAATAAGGCATTGTTCCGGCCTTAGGAATCATAAAAATAGTGATTGAAAGGATCTAGTTTTCAAATACTGAAATTTCCCGGAGAGCACACCTCCCAACTCTCTCCGATGGGTTTTGAATTGCGATGCTCGAATCTTCCCGGCGTATCCAATCGAACAAAATCGAACCAAAAATCAATTGAACCCAATCGAACACCAATCGTTCGATTGGGTTCGGTAATCGAACAAAATCGAACATCTATTTTGCTGTGAGTTCGATTTTCGAACCAATCGAACACAATCGAACACAATCAAACTCAATCGGATTCGATTTTGTTCGGAATCCATCTCTTGATAAGTAAATCACGCAGGACTAATCATAATCAACTTTTATTGAATGGAATAAATATAAAAACGTCCAAATATCGAATTGAATGTCAATGTTTAGTAATATATATTTTGTAGCAGAGAACAAAACGACGGTGAAATAATGAAATGCACTTTCGTTTACATTTCTATATTAGAAGGAAGGATATGGTTTCTGCCCTGTTTGTCACGTGGCTGACTAGTGTGCACGTGGCTATCGTGCAGACAATCGTCCTATCCCGGGGTATGGCGAATCGCCAAAAAAAGGATTAGGGGGACGGTGCACCGTACAATATGTCCGCAGTATAAACAAACAGGAGTTCGGTAATCGAACGTTCGATTGAGTTCGATTGATAGTTGTTCGATAATCGAACGTTCGATTGAGTTCGATGGTTGGTTGTTCGGTAATCGAACGTTCGATTGGGTTCGATTGTTCACTGTTCGGTAATCGAACGTTCGATTTTGTTCGATTGACCAAATTTTATTGTGAGTTCGATTTCGTTCGATTACCGAACCCAATCGAACGATTGGTGTTCGATTGGGTTCGCCGGATTACCGAACGTTCGATTGGATACGCCGGGAATCTTGCGAGGCACTGATTCCAATTTAAAACATTTTGGAAACGATCCTGTATTTTGAAACTTAACCTAAAACGATGTTAAATATCATAAATACTTTGAAATAATAAAAAAAACATTTATAGATTACTAAACCGCAAATAAAGATCCAAAAATTTCAAGTTGCACATTCTTCGTTTATCCGCCGGTACCGTGACTTAAAATCTTTCCTCCTGGATTAAAGCAACATAAGTTAAATTTCCGCTTGGCAGAGAAATGTCCATTTTCTAACTGCATTGTCCCGGCTGAAATATTGTGTTTTCTTGATTATGGCCAAGAGCTTGCTTATCTTGAAATAGGAAGGAAAATCGCCAAATGTGATCAACGTTTAGAAATATGAACTGAAGGGACCAAAAAAAAAATGGCTAAAAAAACCTTCAAAATTCCACCAGAATTACAAATTTAATTTCTTGACCGCCTGTCACGAAATCAAATTTCAAGGCTTCCATTCGTGTAATCCTGCACTGTTTCTATAAACGTTATCTCCAAAGTGTGACCATTCAAATGAAAGCTACTGAGCAGTAAGTTCCCGTGGTACTGTTTATTACGCAGTACAAGGTGGTTCGTACTTTTGAGTTTTAAAATGCAGGTATTCAAGTAAAACCTATTGAGATTTGGAATGGTTTATCAGTTGTATCATGCCAAGTATTTCTGGGTGGAGTCCTTATACTCATGAGAAAAGACAAAGTTCTCTGCTGGACTTCATGAGTATGCGTTTTGTTTCGCTTTCTAATTAATTTAATTTAATTTAATTTATTCCATTTAATTTATTCCATTTCCATACCTTGTATGCATATTTTTAGGCTGATGATGGCATATTCCATACCGAAATATAACTTTTTCCATCTTAGTTTTGTCATTTGTTGTCTAAAAATTTTGACACAATGAACATACTTTTATTCTCTTTCATTCTCTATGTACAAAACTATCAGCAGGTACTGGGTGTTACACTCTTCAGTAATAGAACTGAATTATCCAGCAGTTCTTTTCTGTGGTGCTTTTTGATGTTTACTGTTTTGCAAAATGAAATCTGGAACTCTATCCCTGTTTTTTTAGTTTGGGCATTTAAGGAATATAAGGTACTTGTCTGATTTCTTTCCGTTATGATAACGGAAGGCTGATCGTAAAATCTTTCTTCCGTGCGTACGATGATATTTCCTTTGGCTACAACTCAAAATACAAGTTACTTTTGGCGCTAATAACTTGTTTATACGAGAGAAACATTTCTGTCATTGCTTCTATTCAAAATTTGACAGCATGATGAAGTGAATTTGGCGCACGGACAAAATCAGAATCGGGCAAACGGAAATAGAAGATGGAAAATAATTAGACAGGAAACATCTAGCCTTGGGAAAATTACTGAGGATGCTTTTTTTAGACGAAAATTGTGGCTAAACAAAGATGGACACGAAGGAAAAACGCGAGAGGAAAATGACATTGTAAAGTGTGCGTGATAATCTATGGCCTCTGCATTGCTAGGAACAAAGGGGCGTGAAAAGGCGTGATACGCCGGATAAAATTAACTTTTGCCGTATTTGAACGAACTATGCCAATGTTATGACCCTCAATTTCATCTTTGCTGTATATAGATGTAACCAACTGTCGCATTTCTGATCTCCGTGTCCCTTTCGCATACCTAATTTTGAAAGGTTTTGTTCCTTCCAAGCTAATAAACAAAATGTACATAGTAGAATATCAGTGGAGGATTACAGGTTTGGTGACTGGTGAACGTGAGGATCTGCCGTTGAGAGGGATAACGATCAAATGCCATTTTTGTGCTACTCGAGATCGCTTTTATGGATGTAATCCACAAATGCTTTTACTTAGCCTGTAGATCAATGTTATGTGAAGTTTTGTGATTTTTTTGGGGTCAATTTTAGGAATGCGAGAGAGGGAAAAAAAACCCCGGATTTTTGAAATTTAGAAAAATAAGAAATATTAGAGAATTAATGAAGTTTTAAAATTAGGTTTTGAAGTGAGTAATCAGTAAATAGGCACCCAAATAGTCTGCCATCCTGAATCTGGGGTGCTCTTGCGTGGGTATCAACTGTTTGTAGGTCTTATACAGTGTAACCATTCAAATTAAAGCTACTGAGCAGTACTTTCCTGCGGTACTGTTTATTATGTGTACAAGGAGGTTCTAACTTGTCAGTCTGTGGGTAAAAATCCTAAAGTGACCATTCAAATGAACTGAGCAGTGCTTTCCTGTGGTTCTGTTTATTATGCTGTAATCTATTTTAAGATAAAGCATCTTGTAAAAATGTAACGAACGTGTTTTGTGCACGAGAGCCTTCAACCGGCTGTCGAGACTTAAAATAGTTGAAACCGCACGTCAGTCAGCGGTTTGGCCCCTGACATCTACCGAATTTCTTTCATGTTATTGCATGTTCAGTATGTTCGTAATTGCACGCAGAAATTCCATTCAGCTGCTTGAACTTCTTGAAGAGAAACATGCTCATAAAAGAAGGTGTCGATATTGCTTCTGCTATTGCTCAATAGCTTTCATTTGTACAGTATAATAAACAGCACCACAGGAAAGTACTGCTCAGTAGCTTTAACTTGAATGGTCACACTTTAGGATTTTATCCACAGACTCAAAAGTTAGAACAACCTTGTACAGCATAATAAACAGCACCACAGGAAAGTACTGCTCAGTAGCTTTCATTTGAATGGTCACAGTGTGGGACTTCATCCACAGACTGAAAAGTTAAAACCACCTTGTACAGCATAATAAACAGTACCACGGGGAAGTACCGCTCAATAGCTTTCATTAGAATGGTCACACTGTAGGATTTCATCCGCAGACTCGAAAGTCAGAACCACCTTGTACAGCATAATAAACAGCACCACAGGAAAGTACTGCTCAATAGCTTTCATTTGAATGGTCACACTGTGGGACTTCATCCACAGACTCAAAAGTTAAAACCACCTTGTACAATATAATAAACAGCACCACGGGAAAGCACTGCTCAATAGCTTTCATTAGAATCGGGTCACACTTTAGGATTTCATCCACAGACTCAAAAGTTAGAACCACCTTGTACAGCATAATAAACAGCACCACACGAAAGTACTGCTCAGTAGCTTTCATTTGAATGGTCACATTGTGGGACTTCATCCACAGACTCAAAAGTTAAAACCACCTTGTACAATATAATAAACGGTATCACAGGAAAGTACTGCTCGATAGCTCTCATTTGAATGATCACACTGTATGATTTCATCCACAGACTCAAAAGTTAGAACCACCTTGTACAATATAATAAACGGTATCACAGGAAAGTACTGCTCGATAGCTCTCATTTGAATGATCACACTGTAGGATTTCATCCACAGACTCAAAATTAAGAACTGTTAACAAGATCAATATTAAAATCATTGGTTGGAGTCAACTAAGTTGCCCAAAAGCTCTGACATGCCAAAGATAAAACAAGATGTACCCAGTGTATGTAAGAACGTAATTGAATTACTAATTTAATGACAAGTGCTCGACTTCAATTGTGATAATAGATAAATGAAAGACTTAAAGTTAATTATTTAATTTATAGAGTAATGATAGTTAAGTTAATTGGTAAAATCAGATATTTCTGACCGGAAGCGTCTAAGTAAATTAATGGATTTACCATTATTTACAGTGCATGGTAGGGAATTCTTTTGTTCTAAGGGATAGTGTCACGGGTGATATATCGGGTGATATATCGTGATTTCATGATTATGACCAGGAGCTTGCTTCATCATTTCAGTAGCAGTGAAAACCTAAAAGTAATAGTCTAGTTATATGAACAGGGATGGCGCAGGTGCAGTGGACCACTCGCCTCCCACCAATGTGACCCGGGTTCGATTCCCAGACTCGGCGTCATATGTACATACATAATGTGGGTTGAGTTTGCTGTTGGTTGTCGTCCTTGATCCGAGGGTTTTTCTTCGGGCAGTCCGGTTTTCCTCTCTCCATAAAAACCAACATCCATCTCGTGGATTCCACTGAAATTCCTATTTATTTATTTATTTATTTATTTATTTATTTATTTATGAGTTTTGTTTAATATTACTCTACTAGTGGTCTAAGAGTAAACATAATTGTCTTGGGCTGCAGATGAGCAGGAGGGAAATGGATTGCAACTTGAAACAATTAGGCTTATGTCTTTTCATGTTTGTCACCTTGTGTCTTAAAATTCAGCTGATATCTTCCTGTTAGTGCTCTATAAGCATTTCGTGTTTGGCAAAGGTGTTAAGTTTTAATGTGGGAAGTTTTGACCTCAAAACGTCAAAATCTTCATAACATAGCTCCTGTACGCCACGAGAAGTCCTTCAAATTCTGTCTGTGATGGAAAGTGTGACCATTCAAAAATGACAGCTACCGAGCAATACAAGCATTACCGACCTCTAATTTTCTGGTATGAAACAGATGAAAGGACTTAGGTGCAACTGAACACTTGCAGGGGTCTATCCCCCTGACTTGAAATTGACAAGAATGTCGAAATCACTACGCCTATCTTTTACTGAGTTGTTTTGCTTGTCCTGTGTATACCCGCTTCGAATTCGATTGAACAGCGGTTTGAACATTTGATTTGGATATTCAATACGAAAAGAAAATGGTGTTGACTTATTAATTAAAAGGAAATGGTATGAGAATGTTTAGTTGTGTTATCTCTTGTGTTGTTATACAGCTGTTTCGAGAAAGGTTGTCGCAAAGGAGAAGTGAACTCGACAAGACCGAAAGGTAGTATGGATTATATAGTAGTTTCGGTCCACGCATTCAATACTAATTACTCAAACTACTCGACAGCAATTGTTTGTGAAGGTTGTTTTTTTTTTGTTTCAAAATGGGTCGACATAAGCAGATCTTTTAATATCGAATCTGCAATATTTTGCTGCTGTACTGTTTGTTAAGCTGTACAATGTGGATTTAACTTCGGTTTATTTTTTTAACTGTTCATCTATTTTAAGATACAGGATCGTATTCAAAAATGTATTTCCTGATTTCACTTAGTAAGTTCATAGGGCAATCGACTTCTTCATGCTTCATTAAAAAGTAAACTGTCTGATGTTTTTAAAAGTTTTTGGAGTTAAAATGAAATTGAAGCCACGCCCCGAAAATGGGTTCATTCATTCATCCCCGTCACTTTTATATTGGAGCCCCATATTCCCTCTGGGGTGGGGGTGGGGGGCGGGGATGGGTTCACCCTGAGACTCAGCAAATTGATCAAACTTCACTTCGGCTGGTTCCTAGCATTTACTGCCTCTACGCCTCTACTATCTCCGTACAAAACAAATTAAACGCAAAAATGTTAACGTTCCATTAAGAAGATAATAGCGATCAATTGAATTTTTTTTCCAGATTAAGCCGATCTCCGCGTATACGCGTAATCTTCCAATAGACTTTTCAAAAATACCGTCTGAAGCATAAACAGTACTTAAAGCATTCTCATATTTCACGGCACTTATCTCGTATTTTTAAGAAAAGATATTTCCCAATGAAACTTGATGTTATCGTATTTACAGCTTTACAAAACGACATTTAATACAAAAGTCTTATTTCCTTGTTTTACAGCGAAAAGCCAAAGTGTAGTGGCTTCATCCGGTATCATAATTAAAGAAGATAAAATGAAAATTAACAAATTAAAGGAGAACGTTCAAAAAATGAGACTTTGAAGCGGCTTAGAAAATTTGATGGCTTTGTAAAAATAAGTCTTAAAAAGAAAACATTGCATTTAACAGCAAAACAGATTAAACGTAAGAATTCAGCCAAGATGTTAATTATAGATAACTTGTTTAAATTAACAAAGATCTTGAGCTGCTTTGAATATTTCGTGGCGTGGGAATAAAAAAAGTTATGCAATGCAATTAATGATATCAGATATAGCTCAATTTTTATCATCGGGTTATGGATGATTTGTGAATGTTGCCTAGAATAAATCGCTCTTTATATCTATTTAAAAAAACTCGATAAGGAATTTCAAAATTGCGTCACTCAACACATATTTGAAGTTTTTGATCATCCTCTCGTACCCGCTGAGTTTTTCAGTCTGTATCGGTGACCACTTTCTATGTTATCTGTCATCTAATATCAAAATTTTTAACCTTTGTCATTGATCGGCGATCTCAAAGAAAAATCTACCAAGACGGCAAGAAAATAAGCAACAATCATGTTACACGTCAAAATTAAAGCCAGAAAAAGCTAGGAAAAAAAACAATGCATAAATGCCGGAACGTAATAAATAAAATTCCTTTTCATGGATTTTTATTAATTCGATATCCCACTGTGTGATACGTATAAATACGGAATAGAAAAACACGTCTATATAGAGATTAATTTTAAGAGCGGGATTTTTTCGTAATTCTTTAGTAAGTAGCGCTTCCAAAAACATTCCATCTTGGAAAGTGTGTAAAACCGCAAACATTGCCGCTCTTTTTGGAGCCACAATTTTGTGTCATGAAAAGAGGCGTGATTGTTTTTAAAAGGAAAAGAATGTGTTGACAGCCCCCGACTTTCCAATGCAGTTTAAATATAGCTTTCATTTCAGTGAATGGTCACACAGACCAAAAGTTAGAACCCCCTTCTACAACACAATCAACAGAACCACAGAAAAGTACCGTCAATAGCTTTCATTTGAATGGTCACACTTTAGGATTTCATTTACAGACTCAAAAGTTAGAACCACCTTGTACAGCATAATAAACAGCACCACAGGAAAGTACTGCTCAGTAGCTTTCATTTGAATGATCACACTTTAGGACTTCATCCACAGACTCAAAAGTTAGAACCACCTTGTACAGCATAATAAACAGTACCACAGGAAAGCACTGCTCAATGGCTTTTATTTGAATGGTCACACTTTAGGATTTCATCCACAGGCTCACCGGCAAAAGTTAGAACCACATTGTACAGCATATAAATAAACAGTACCACAGGAAAGTACTGCTCAATAGCTTTCATTTTGAATGGTCACACTTTAGAATTTCACCCACAGACTCAAAAGTAAGAACCACCTTGTACAGCATAATAAACAGTACCACAGGAAAGTACTACTCAATAGCTTTCATTTAAATGGTCACACTTTAGGATTTCATTCACAGACTCAAAAGTTAGAACAACCTTTTATTTCATACTTATTGAGATTTTCTACTGAAATTGGGAGTGTGAAAACTGACCCCGTTCGGGGTTCGCAGCATATCAGAATTGCGAAACGACTTAATTTTCTCACACGTGAAAAAAGCGTTTCGTCCAATCACAAATCTCAGTATTTCTGATACGAACCAACTCGTTCGTAAATACCGTACGCCCGCCCTGCCCATGAAGTAATCTATATGTACAGCATAATAAACAGCACCACAGGAAAGTACTGCTCAAAAGCTTTCATTTGAATGGTGGCACTTTAGGATTTCGTCCACAGTCAGAACCACCTTGTACTGCATAATAAACAGCACCACAGGAAAGTACTGCTCAGCAGCTTTTATTTGAATGATCACACTTAAGGGTTTCATTCACAGACTCAAAAGTTTGAAACACATTGTACAGCATAATAAACAGTACCACAGGAAAGTACTGCTCAGTAGCTTTTTTTTGAATGATCACACTTTAGGGTTTCATCCACAGACTCAAAAGTTAGAACCACCTTGTACCGCATAATAAACAGCACCACAGGAAAGTACTGCTCAGCAGCTTTCATTGATCATTTGGATGGTCAAAGTTAAACTTTCATCAAGCGTTAGAACAACCTTGTACTACGCAATATTAAAAGATTTCCACAGGAAAATGATCAATTTAGTTGACCGGTTGTTAGAACTCGAGGTGGCAGATTTTTCAGGAAGAGAAGACTAAAGATGAGTGCGATTCAATTGTTTGCTACAAGCCAAAATATCGTGCTTCAGGCAGAAAGCGCTATGTGCCACTATCAAAACCATTAGAAAAGGAAAGAACTATATTTAAAAAAGAAAAAAAAAAACGGGATTTTTTTTTTTCAGATGGAAACCTTCACTCCCACCTGATATCCCTAAACGTCAAAGACTAATCAATAAGAACCTGGTTTGATAATGATAACATTCCATTAAAAAAATGCTTTGTGTTTGTCTGTAAATAGAACATGGAGAACCGAGTAATTTTGCTTTCGATTTCTGTATGCAACCGATCTTGTCTTTAAAGTATTCTTGGTCAAGTTGTTTATCATCGTATCATTGAACAGTGAAACAGCAACTTTGTTGTAGTGTCAAAACCGTTTAGATTTCTATTGTTACGTGGGATATACACACGCTCGAAAGGGCGTGAGGTTACGAAAACACTGATACCACTTTTTATCGTATAAATGCTAAATTGACGCATCTTGCGCGCAAATCCATTATTGTCGCAGTCTAGGTTTACACAGTGTACTGTGGTGAGCCCAATTAAACGCTTAGGATCGTGTGAAATTTACAAGTTGATATCTAAAAGTAGAAACAAGTTAAGCGTTATTTGATCCTTACATCACGATTGATGAGCTTCCTATTCACCTAGCCGCAAACAGAGTGGAAATGTCTACACTTCATAAAGACCATATACAAATTCTCGCTTGAAGAGCGATAAGTGATTCGAATCAAGGACATTCGACACATACTGATTCAACTAATTAACCACGTAGCTAGACAGTCGTTATCTAGCTATAGTCGTCGACGATATTGGGTCCACACTCTGGCAGAACAGGGCTTTGGAATTTTACAAGTTTTTTTTGCCAGCGGATTGAACCGCATCATCAAGTTATTAGTCGAGATTTGTGTTAAGCTTTCAATTAACGCGTAGTTTTGGATCAAAGCCGACAAACACTGTCCCCACATTTACAAGCTTTGGTTTTGAAAGCAAGCGAGGAACACAATGAATTTCTTTGATTTCCACTCATCGCTTGTTATTGTTATTCTGCTGTTACATATAAAAGGTTTGAGTTGTCTTCTGTTTAGCAGCGTTTCTAACCCTTTGAACCTTTTTCATTAACACGCCTGTTATAGTGTGTTGTTTTTGGATTTTCTTTTTGAATGCACAGCTGTTTTTACGTAGGGAAACCAGCGTTCAGTACAACTCAATTTTCGCCTCACCTTTCGTGTTCGGGTGTGATGCCCTAGATCTGTTAACATGGAAGAACTGAGAGCTGTTGTACTCATAATTCTTTTAATCACTTCTCAAACTAATGCGCTTCAATGTAATTCAGTGTTGCAGTGTGCAAGCAAGGTCGAAGTGGAATTGGATCTTGACACAGGCCGAGTCATACCGTCAGCACAAGCATCAACGACACAAGTCAGTTTCATCCACGGTCCAACAGCCTCCTCGCAGCCAGGTCTGTGCGATGGCCAAGCTGTCGCTCGGTTAGATTTCAGTGGTCCTTACAAGAAGGCTAAAATCGAACTTATTTACGGTAGAGAACCGCGTCTTTGGAGTGCAACCATATCCGATTCGGAGATGAGCTATGGTTTCGGATCCAACCATGGGTTTTCGAGCAACTGCGCCTCGGCGCAAGTATACAATCGTCAGTTTCGCATTTACAGCAATAAGTTGCCAGGCTACATGTACAAAACCATAGACGGTGATTCTTTAATGAAGGTCCTGGACGATGTGGTGGAAGAAGGGGTGAACTTGACAATTGATGTTTCAGATGAGTCAATCAACTGGAGAACGCACTCTGTTAACTGGACGAATTTATATGAAGACTCAAAACGTCCATTCCGTAACAACCAGTACCTTTTCACTCTGTCAGGACAAGCTCCGATATACGGCCCCCCGCCAGACAGCTATGTGTATGTGGGGTTTAATCGAGTCCCGTATGGAAGCTTTCACAACGGCTCCGGGCTTTGCAGAGTGAAGATAACCTTCAAACGGGAGCTGGGAAAAGGTAGGGAAAAGCTGACACCATTTCGTTTTTCTATTGTATACTGTAATTAACGCGTAAATTCAACATGGTCTTGTTTCTCTTTGTTTATTGTGTCCGGATTAACCCGTGAATTGCTTCTGTCTGTGTTTACTTTTTATTTACAAAACTCTTCGTGAAGCAGAAGGAGAGATAAACTTTTTATGTGCGTGGGCGGAATTTATATTAGCAAGGACGTGATAATTTGCAACGATTGATATGTGGACACCCCTCCACATTAAGTTTTACATTAAGCTTATCAGAAGCTTGGTAATTTTATTTATTAAAATCCTCCCTCTTCGCTAAACTATGCCTTGCACTTTGATGACTTTCCTTTTGCATTGTAGTTCTTTTGCACTGTGTTGGATTCTGTTTCATGCACTCTTCGCTGATTTGCTTTCGAGTGCTTGATAATGGCGCTAAAAAGCTAGAAATTTGACGCTTAAGTAAGATAATTGATGGGTTATTTTACATGTTGAATAAAGAAAAACTACCTGGTTCAATTTCTTTATCTTCTGCTTTTTTCGGTGGTATTTTAATTTTTTGTATCAAATGTGTCCGTGACCCTGCCTCACGCAAACAAAGTTATCCTGCTGTTTTAAAACTGATTCCCCGTGCAGACAAATCCGGCATCGCTTGATTATCTCTCAACATTTGCGGATCACTTGAACCGTTTGAAGCCATTATCACTTTTAGAAGGATCATACAAAGGGACTGTTCCGACAATTGCAATAAACGTCGTTTTTTTTTTTCGGTTCGACTTCCGGTAACAAACAATCCTTTTGGGGTGTAAATTTCCGACAGAATTTGCCAAAGAAAACCGCCTGTAAAAAATAGCATCTTAAGACCAACTGGGTGACATGCAGATATAAATTAATACCATACTAGACAGATGAACTAAGAACTGTTTCTTGGCTACTGCTTCATAGCTACTGCCAACAGTTAGTATTTTTTTCGAGAATGTCTTTTAAAACGATCAATATTGTGTTTTAAACGTTGGTGTTTCGCATCGGGACTAGTAATTCCTAAATAAAAGGCTCCATTATTTCACCATACACTCAGGAAATATAATCCGCTGAGAAAATTACATTTTAAATCGATATTTTCTTTTCTATTATGTTGTACTTAGCGGTATCGCCTGCAAACACGTCATGTCATGCTGACATGGCTAATTACTTATGCATGTCGAATGAGTGAAAAATAGTTATCACATTATTCAAGGTCAGACAAGTCAGGCACATTCCAGCTTGATGAAATAATTGATTTTCAAAGCATGCAAAACACAGCGTATTTCATTCCGTTTTCCAACTGTGTTGAATCATAATTTCACAGTTAGGTAATAATTGATGTTTTCTCTTGAACATTGTCCATTCGACATAGTTGGAATGTGTGGAAGTCCAACACTTTATTGAATGTTTGCCATCCATTAGCTTGTTTCTACACTATCTTTTGAAAGGAACAATATAAAAAATGTGCTGCGGTTCTAAGTTTTGTACTGCTTAGTAGCTTTCATTTGAAAGGTCACACTTAAAAATTTCATCTACAGATTTAAAAGTTGGAACCACCTTGTACAGCGTAATAAACGGTACCACAGGAAGGTACTGCTTAATAGCTTTCATTTAAATGGTCACACTTTAGGATTTCATCTACAGATTCAAAAGTTAGAACCACCTTGTACAGCGTAATAAACAGTACCACAGGCAAGTACTGCTCAATAGCTTTCATTTGAATGGTCACACTTTAGGATTTCATCCACAGACGCAAGAGTTAGAACCACCTTATACAGCATAATAAACAATACCACAGAAAACTAAAAAGTACTGCTCAATAGCATTCATTTGAATGGTCACACTTTAGGATTTCATCCACAGACTCAAAAGTTAGAGCCACTTTTTACAGCAAAACTTGGTTCCTTTTCTCAAACACCAAATGCCTCTAGAACATCAAGTGAATTCTTGAAGGTTAAACAAACCATTATCGCGTTTTACCGATTTTGCAAGACACAGGGCTGACAGGGGAGTAACGTGAAAACATTTGGCCCAATTTTTGAGGCCGCAACTAATCCGTTTCAGTGACGATCCCTTGTGGCCCAAAACACTTTCATTCACTAGCAGAATAATTTTAAACAGAAATTATTTTGGGGTTTTCATTGGTGTAATAACGACTTGCTGCTTTTTTTAACGGTCTCGCTAAAAACAGGCGAGATAGCCCCAGCCGTGTTGAATGTTGAAATATGCCATTCATCATGTCGAACGAAAATTCATGAAAAATACCAAACTTTGTTTTGTAACTGAAACCCTGACAACACAAGCAGAACCGAAAGAGAGAACTGCTCAATAGCTTTTATTTAAATGGTCACACTTAAAGATTTCATCCACAGACTCAAAAGTTAGAACAACCTTGTACAGCATAATAAACAGTACCACAGGAAAGTACTGCTCAATGGCTTTCATTTGAATGGTCACACTTTAAGATTTCATCCACAGACTCAAAAGTTAGAGTGACCTTGTACAACATAATAAGTATAATAAACAGTATCACAGGAAAGCACTGCTCAATAGCTTTCATTTGAATGGTCACACTTAGGATTTCATCCACAGACTCAAAAGTTAGAGCGACCTTGTACAGCATAATAAACAGTATAACTGGAAAGTACTGCTCAGTGGCTTGTACAGCATAGTAAACAGTACCACTGCAAAGTAAATCTAATCGTTTTGTAATTTTTCACAATCTTCCTGACTATTATGACATCTTGGCTTTTTTCCACGTTAGTAAGTAGTTATATATTCTAGGCAAAATCTACTTAAAGGACGAGGGAAGATTTTTGGTCAAAACTGTGCTAAAACTATTTATAAGTGCTTTCGATCATTGTCACAATTTTCTTCGAACTTGAACTCTTAAAGGGAAAACGAACCACGTCAATTTTTACCATTTTTTTTAACCCTTACACTTTGCGAGTCGTGTAGACAGTTATGGGGACATGTAATGTTGTTGAAACTTTTGAGTCTGTGGACCGCGAAATCCTATGGTGTGACTATTTAAATAAAACCTCTTCAGCAGTGCTTTTGTATGGTACCATTTGTTCTAACTTTTGAGTCTGTTGATGAAATCCTATGGTGTGACCATTCAAATGAAACCTCTTCAGCAGTGCTTTTGTATGGTACCATTTGTTCTAACTTTTGAGTCTGTTGATGAAATCCTATGGTGTGACTATTTAAATAAAACCTCTTCAGCAGTGCTTTTGTATGGTACCATTTGTTCTAACTTTTGAGTCTGTTGATGAAATCCTATGGTGTGACCATTCAAATGAAACCTCTTCAGCAGTGCTTTTGTATGGTACCATTTGTTCTAACTTTTGAGTCTGTTGATGAAATCCTATGGTGTGACTATTTAAATAAAACCTCTTCAGCAGTGCTTTTGTATGGTACCATTTGTTCTAACTTTTGAGTGTGTGGACGGCGAAATCCTATGGTGTGACCAATCAAATGAAACCTCTTCAGCAGTACTTTTGCATGGTACCATTTGTTCTAACTTTTGAGTGTGTGGATGAAATCCTATGGTGTGACCAATCAAATGAAACCTCTTCAGCAGTACTTTTGCATGGAACCATTTGTTCTAACTTTTGAGTGTGTGGACGGCGAAATCCTATGGTGTGACCAATCAAATGAAACCTCTTCAGCAGTACTTTTGCATGGTACCATTTGTTCTAACTTTTGAGTGTGTGGACGGCGAAATCCTATGGTGTGACTCAAATGAAACCTCTTCAGCAGTACTTTTGCATGGAACCATTTGTTCTAACTTTTGAGTCTGTTGACGAAATCCTATGGTGTGACCATTCAAATGAAACCTCTTCAGCAGTACTTTTGCATGGTAGCATTTGTTTTTCAATATTTATGAAATGACATTTGGATTTTTTTCCCTGAATTTAAATTTGGTACTCTTGGAAGTTAAAGAGTTGAAGACACTGGGGAAGAAATTTAGCGTCAATTGTTCAATTCGCAATCCATTTCCATCCTGGGTTTACCCAGGCTATAAGGTCTTTTGACACTTAAATAAAGTTTCTATCTATCTATCTATCTATCCGCTGCTAAAAGCACACATCAATAGTTCCAGTGCACAACTTGTTAACGCAACTGGACCATGATTTTTAGATTTCCTTTGATAAAAATATGTCTTTTGGCTTCTCAAAGTGATATCCAAATCTGGTGCCATAGCCGATAGCAGGCGATAGCATGACTGAGGCCAGTAATAACAAATTAGATTAGATGATTAATTGTTGATTGCGGTAAAATAGTACGAGAATTAGCAAATAAGCCAAATTGAACAAAAACCACAAGATTATTAACAGGAACTAAATGGGATAATATAGTCTTTGCGGTAAAAAGGTGTTTTTATTATGTTTTGATTCAAAACAATCTCAGTGTACGAATGCTTTGATTTTCAACCTTTCTCTAAAGCAATGGCAATGGCAGCGTGGGTTAAAGCCCACGCTTCACGCGAGAAATCGAGGCTTTTCCTCGCGTGTGCGCGCAGTTCACGACAGGCGCCCTTGTGGGAATTTCTAGAACGGCTGCCAACATCACTCGATATGTTATTACAGTTGAAATGCTGCAATCTCTTCGCCCAGGGGTAAAAAAAAAACCTTGCCAAGTTTTGAGAGCTGGGTCATGCTATTTTTAGCGCCCTAAAAAAATAGCCGTGGTTTAGCCAAAATAAGACACGAGTTTTTGTTTGTGATTAAAGACTGCAAGGATTTTTTTAATGTGTTAAGTCCGAAGCGTCTAGACTTTAGAGTGAAAACATTTGTCACTTTAAACTACATTATCTTGATGAAAAAGCCAGATAATGAGCACCTAAAACATCCTTGAAACGGCCGGATGTAAACAAACAACTTAGTACGTGTTACCTGTCGCGTCTTATTTGGAAGAGCATATGCATATCCCAAATTTTATCTAGCAAAAACAAACGGCACATCATGAAAATTTCTTCCAAAGAGAAGAGATTTCTTTCAATGTTGGATTTTCATCTAACAGACTTCCAAGAAAATGAAGAACTTTGTGCAGCATAATAAACAGTACCACAGGAAAGTACTGCTCAGTAGCTTTCATTTGAATGGTCACACTTTAGGGTTTTTTCCACAGACTTAAAAGTTAGAACCACCTTGTAAAACATTACAAACAGATGGTGTGACCTTTGAATGGTACCATTTGTTTTTCAAAATTTTACAAAATAAAATATGAGATTTTTCTCGAATTTTGATTTTTGGCACTCTTGGGAGCTAAATGGTTAACGATAGAACCGTAAGTTTTCGAATGACAAACGTCAGAACGACATCGCAATTCTCAATATTCAGTTAAACCCCTGGCAACCAACTAGGCTTAACAGAATATTAACACAAGAAATCGTAATTTTTATGTTATGAATACTTGATGGCAGGAATTCAGGGACTCGACTACGGTATATCATCATTCGACGGCTCAATAAACGTGCGATTAATACCGTTCTTATAATATTCAGTGCATGTTCTATTCTTCTGTTTTACGGAGTATTGTACAACTTTTGCGATCATTTTTTGTATTTTGCTCTATGATTTCCTTGCATTTTGTTTGTGTTTATCTTCATCTTGATTATCTAGAGAGGTTTCATTTCACGTTTTTAAGCCTGAACATCTCTTGAAACAGCTCGCGTGTCCTTGCCCCGTTAAAATCGTTTTGCGTGATTTTTAAACCCACTTAAAATTCTGCATTTGATAGTAAAAGCTGATTACTCAGCGAGATCTTGAGTAGAAGATTAAAACTACGCTAAGTTTTCCTGCTCTTTTGAAATTTGGTAAACAACATTTTAACCCTTAACTCCCCGAGCCAGTTATGGAAACATGTAGTGTAGTTCTAACTTTTAAGTCTGTTGACGAAATCCTATGGTGTGATCATTCAAATGAATTTTTTTTCGGCACTACTTTTGCATGGTACTATTTGTTTTTCAATATTTTACAAAATGAATTTTGGGATTTTTTTCTAATTTTGTGATTCACTTAGTGGTCACGTCACCAGACGATAAAATCGCATATCCACGAAGTGGTTAAAATTGACGTTTTGTGGTCAAAACTGCCGCAAATGAAAACTAAGTACCTTTGTCAGACACGAAATGAAAAAAGAACACTAGCCGTACCATCCCCTCGGGGAGATGGTACGGCCATCCCCACGGGGGGATGGTACGGCTACACGTAGGCTAACAGAACACTAAGAGGAAGACATGAAGTGAATTTCTGAAGAGAGAATCAACCATAATCCGAGTTTTAGCGAGTTTTTTTTTAAGACAAAAGGCGATAAACAATTTTTTCTAGTTGCAATCCATTTCCATCCTGGCCATCTGCAGCCCAACACACTTATTTTTACTCCCAGAGCACTAGTAGAACAATTTGAAACAAAACTGGACCATTTTTGTTGGGTTTTCACTGATATAAATATGTCTTTTGGGCTTCATAAAGTAACACTAAAATGGTAACATAGCCCCTTAAATAAATGAACCTTAATTAATACTGCCCATGACAATTAGGTAGTTCTTAACACCCGTTTACACATGCGATTTTTGATGCGATTTTTGTCGCGCTCTCCAATGCAACTTTTGTCGTAAAGTGTAAACTAGCAACAGGAGCCTGCTAGCGGCGATTTCCTGTGCGATTCGGGTGCGACACTGATTTGCTTTGATTTGCTGTGATTTCCCAAAAATCGCCGCCAAGTTGCATCAGGTTTCGAACATGTTCCAAACCTCTGCGACATCGCGTGACAAATCGCACCCAAATCGCACTGAAATCACCGCCCGTTTACACATACGATTTAAAGATGCAACTTGCGCGCGATAAAAATTGCATCGACAAGTGCGACAAAAATTGCGCAAAAAATCGCCTGTGTAAACGGGCCTTTATATTTCTGGGTGGAATCCTGAAAATTCAAATGAAAGCAGTTTGTCAGCAGTACTGTCTATGCCGTTCTTTGCTTTTCAGAATTTTAACAAAATTTAGGTGATTACTCTATTTTGCATTGCTTGAAATACCGTGAAGTCTCTGAGATGGATACACTTGGCTCTAGCTGTCTGCCTTCTGGAGAGTTGATGTAACCTAGACTAGACATCTGTGACGTCAGAACTGAAACAGAATCGTTCTCATTATCTTAGAGCTTGAAATAGTTAATTGATAAGAGTCAAGCAAAGTGTTTGAAGTGTTTTGTTCCCTTCAAAAAGTCATATTGCCGTTAAATGGTGCCTCTTATTAAAGAAATTAAAAACGCACCGAGTGATTATTGAGTTATACAAGCATGCGGGAATTTGTAAGAACACGAGAGAAGTGCAGAAAAGCACGAGCCGAAGGCGAGTGCTTCTCGCACTTCTCGAGTGTTCTTAAAAATTCGCAAGTGCTTAACAAACTCAACAATGCACGAGGATCAAGTTTTTTATTTCTTTTATAAAATAAAAACGGTTTTAATGAACCTTACGTCACGCGCGTGCTTTATAGAGTTATAATGAACTTGGTTTGACCAATCATAGCGCGCGCATTTCCTTAATACGCAAGTTAACGCTAACCCAGGATTAAAACTTAGCCGAGGATGTCATTTCTCTTGTTACAAGTGTTTTCAAAAGCTAATTAAAAGTTACATACGAAGACAAGTCAGAGACGAAACTAAAGGGCAAAAATAGTTTGGAAAATTTTCCATTGATTAATTATTTAACAGGAATCAAAATTGATGCTAACCCTGGGCTAGCTTAACGGCGCTTTGAACAACCCAGCCCTGAATTGTTTAATAAAAATGTCCGCTGTCTACCTTAGAGAGGTTTCCAGTCCTTAACCCTTTAAGCCCCAAGACCCACTTTAAGCACTACAAGACCCACTGCTTTTAAAAAATTGCAACTTTATCAATCGCGCGAACATTGCCTCATCTATCAGTTGTGAGCATTGACTAGAAAGTTCTTCCAATTGAGATACCCAATAAACACAAAAAAATCTGCGATTCTGCAAAATATTAGCGTTTGAATTTCGACAACAACAAAAATGACCGTTTTCAACGTCACAGAAAAACAATAAAAATCACATTTTTTCCTTCAGCTTTTTTTATTGAAATCTTCGTTACAAGCCCAAAAGTCAACATTCCCAGCAAAATTCAGTCCTAGTCCTAGCTTAGCAGTGAATGTTTTTGTTCTTATTCGTTGCTCGGGCCGAGCTACAGCCTCTCGTTCTAGTTCATACTGACTTTGCCTCGATTTTCAACATCACCACCGCACTGCATGCTGGGAAATAGCCACAATTTTTGAAGCGTTCGCTCCTTTCCCCACACATTTCATATCTATACTAAGTCCACAGCCACTCCGACCTACCACCGAAATTTCGCGCTTGTTGTGTTCTTCAGTGGTCGCAACTTCCAAAATATGCCGTGGTAGGTCGAGAAATTCATCTAGAGTCGAGTCCCAAGGCTACTTCGTTTCGTGGCGGCCATTTTTCCCGTTCAACGAGCAACGATCCAAATTCGTAAACGAAGTACAACACCTAACTCGTTTCATTGAGAAAGTGGACTCTGAACTACCTTCGAGCTAAATGATGCTCATCGGGCAGCTACTAAAGATGAAAAATGGCTGTGAACTTACCAAAAATCGCAGATACAGCATATTTGAGCCTTAATTGCAATTCAACAAAGCAAAATGACAACGTCACAATGACGTTTCCAGTAAACTCGAGCCTTCGGTGTTTTAGAACAGAAGCACTTTCCATGCTAACTTTAAATATGGAGTCATGAAAGCCCATGGGGCGTGTGTATCCAGAAAATCGCTCAAAAACGCAAAAACCCTTGGGGCTTAAAGGGTTAAAGAGAGTTTAGTTATAGTCAAACAAATGAAATTCGGCCAGGACCAATCATGTCCAGCTGACAAGGGTGTCTACCTTACGAGGGTATCTGCCTTACAGGGATGTCCACCATACAGGTGTGTCTGTCTTACAGAGGTGTCAATCTTATAGGGCGGTCCACCTTATAGGGGTGTCCACCTTACAGGGGTGTCCATCTTACGGGTTTGTCCATCTGACAGGGGTTTCTGCCTTACAGGGGTGTCCATTTGATGAGGTGTCCATCTTATGTGGGTGTCTATCTTACAGGGGTGTCCATCTAACAGGGGTGTCCACCTTAAAGGGGTGTCTATCTGACAGGGGTGTCCGTCTTACAGAGGTATCCGTCTGACAGGGATGTCTGTTTTACAGGATTGCCTGCCTTACAGGGTTGTCCATTTGATGAGGTGTCCATCTTATGTGGGTGTCCATCTTATGTGGGTGTCCATCTTATGTGGGTGTCCATCTTACAGGGGTGTCCATCTAACAGTGGTGTCCACCTCACAGGGGTGTCCGTCTGACAGGGGTGTCCGTCTGACAGGGGTGTCCGTCTGACAGAGGTATCCGTCTGACAGGGATGTCCACCTTACGGGGGTGTCCACCTTACGGGGGTGTCCACCTTACGGGGGTGTCCACCTTACGGGGGTGTCCACCTTACGGGGGTGTCCACCTTACAGGGGTGTCCACCTTACAGGGGTGTCCACCTTACAGGGGTGTCCACCTTACAGGGGTGTCCACCTTACAGGGGTGTCCACCTTACAGGGGTGTCCACCTTACAGGGGTGTCCACCTTACAGGGGTGTCCACCTTACAGGGGTGTCCACCTTACAGGGGTGTCCACCTTACAGGGGTGTCCACCTTACAGGGGTGTCCACCTTACAGGGGTGTCCACCTTACAGGGGTGTCCACCTTACAGGGGTGTCCATCTTACAGGGGTGTCCATCTTACAGGGGTATCCATCTGACAGGGATGTCCACCTTACAGGGGTGCCTGTCTTATAGGTTTGTCCCTCTGACAGGGGTGTCCGTTTTACAAGGGTCTCCCCTTTTGTTTAAGAGAGTTGACTGTAAGTGGCTGTTTCCTCTTAAAGGAGCACAGGCAGGTCTCTTGGTCCCAAATACCAAAATTCATACAATCTCTACCTTTGTAACACGGACACCTTTTCTCTGTCCCGTAAGTGTCTGTATTATGAATGTTCAGCTGTGTCTTTGGGACCAAGGAAACTGTCTGTAATAGAAAGGTGTCCGTATTATAGTGGTGTCCGAAAGGAGAGGTTCCACTTTATTTCTATAAAATTGATTTTGAAAGTTCTTGACAGCGAGAGAATAGAATTTGTTATAAACAAAACTACTTGTGGTTTAATAATTGCAGATTCATCCTGTTCTACTGGTTCGCATGATTGCCATAGACACGCCATCTGCATACCGACCACCAAGCGGTCTTACAAGTGTAGCTGTGTGCCTGGTTATCGTGGTGATGGGAAGAAATGCAATGGTAATTACTCACTTTATAATTACTCTGAACAAGGAATTATGGGATCATTTGGGTTGGTGGGGGATAGTATGTAGAATGTTTAGGGGGAGTGTAAGCTTAAATTTGTCCCAGGGGGATTGTAATCTGTACATTTTTGGGTGACGATGTGCAACAAATTGAATTAGCATCCCTACCCTATCCCAGACTAGGCACCTAGCATCCCTACCCTATCCCAGACTAGGCACCTAGCATCCCTACCCTATCCCAGACTAGGCACCTAGCATCCCTACCCTATCCCAGACTAGGCACCTAGCATCCCTACCCTATCCCAGACTAGGCACCTAGCATCCCTACCCTATCCCAGACTAGGCACCTAGCATCCCTACCCTATCCCGGACTAGACACCTAGCATCCCTACCCTACCCTATCCCGGACTAGACACCTAGCATCCCTACCCTATCCCAGACTAGACACCAAACATTTCTACCCTATCCCGGACTAGACACCTAGCATCCCTACCCTACCCTATCCCAGACTAGACACCTAGCATCCCTACCCTACCCTATCCCAGACTAGACACCTAGCATCCCTACCCTATCCCAGACTAGACACCTAGCATCCCTACCCTATCCCAGACTAGACACCAAGCATCCCTACCCTATCCTAGACTCGCTATGTTCCAGAAGCTCCATCTTCATAGCAATGATCAGTTTGAGTTTCCCGGTAAATGATTCTTTTTGATCTCCATAACCTATCCCAGACTCGCTATGTTCCAGAAGCTCCATCTTCATAGCAATGATCAGTTTGAGTTTCCCGGTAAATGATTCTTTCTGATTTCCATACCTTATCCCAGACTAAACTGTTTGAAAACCATATCCTTCACAGCGGCACATACCCATATAGATAGGTTATATATGAGAGTACCCCCCGTTGGGATTTCGTCCCCATACCGTAAAATCCCGGTTATAAGCCCCCCCCAGGATATAGGCCCATCAGTTTGCTAATAAAACATTTTCCCGGTTGTACCCCATCCGATATATAAGTACACCACAGTTCCTTAACAGCAATTATTTACAAAAATATGCACCAAATTAACTGAAACAACGTTTGTTTATCTCACTAATATTTTTTTCTCCAAAAAAGCCCTACGAAGTTGTATAAGCCCAGGGCTTATAACCGGTATTTTACGGTATCTCGCAATATTTGCAGACAAGCCGTTCGTCCGCTAAAGCAAAGGCTGTAATAAACTTTCTAGAACTGTACACGGCTGCTGTCTATATGGTTATTTTGGATTTCGCGTTCTAGTTTTTTTTTTACACATTTGTCAAAAAAAAATTAACTATTTTTGATTGGCTATTCACTTGTACCTGAAACTCATAAGTGGGTTAACGTGTAACGCGCATTCACAGCTTCCAAATATTCAATTTTTGCTTAGTACCATATTTGGAAAACCCTCGGTCCCTCGAGATTGAAAGCAAGTTGTTCTAGCGAATTGATTGGTTAATATTTTTGTCTTGATTTTCCAAATATGGCTGTAACAACTTCTTAGCAAATTGAATAATCGGAAGCTTGTTTTGAAGCGTACAAGAGACAGTTGCACGTTTCAACCCACCTATGGGTTTCTGCTTGTATGGTAAAAAATAAAACAGTTATTCACCTCAGTGGCGGGGAAGGCTGGTGGATATTTATTAATATTCACATCCACTTCAGTGAATAATCAGTGCGTGTAAGCAGTAGGCAATTCTCTATTGTTCCGATGCATTTCGCTTTCCCCGCATAAGAATGTTTAGATTTTCGTACTGAGAATACGTCAACCTATGGACAACATGGTTTTGAAATAAAATTTACTGAAACTTTATTTTAAAGCGATGTTTCTTTTGTGTTACAAGATTTCATCCAATCGTGAGACTCCAAAGCAATGGCCAAGAAAGACTTCTAATTTTCCATGTTCCCCACATAGAATTTTTGTTGCATTAAAAATCACAATAGTTTTCACTAAAAGGGAATCAATTAGTAAACTAGAGATAAATAGATGCGCTGCCTGATGAAGTTAGAGTAGATTTTCATGTTTTAGCCAATGAGGTGGACGGTTTCAACAATAGCACAATTCACACCTTTCTACATTCCGTGGATTTGGGTTGCCTACTTCTTACACGGATTGTTACTTAACTAGTCAGGACTAGCTACAGTTTTAATTTTATTTCGTTCTCGTTTTACTTTAGAATATGATCCCTGTTCGATTGAGAATGGCGGATGTGATCACAATTGTCACAACTCTGCAGGACAAGTGTCGTGTACCTGCCGTGAAGGCTTCAGACTGCACCCCAACATGAGAAACTGTCTGCGTAAGTTTACCTCGGGTGTTCTGCTGTCTCATAGAACAGTTTTTAATATTGTATGAACTGATACTGAATTGAACTAAAATGTGAAGTTTCGTTGATATCTGCTTTACATTTGAGGAAATAAAAGAAAAAAATGCGACTTTTACAAGAAATGTATGACAGAAATAAGACACGAAAGAAATGTGTGTATGTGTGCCCGCCAGCCATACATTTTTGTGTAAAAATCGTGAATTTCAAATTTTTATATTTTCTTCGGTTTTCAGCAGATCTCTTCGTAACTTCTCATTTTTGCTAAATTCTTCTGTTTTTCATTTTATACAGTACAAATGTCAGGCTGTTTTGAAAAAGGGCTCTTCATGTTTGCTCTGGTTTTGCAATATTACACTTTGTGATTGGTTGAAAAACTCAAAGTGCTTTCTTAACCCTTTCACTCCCAGAGTCAATTATGAAGACATGAGGTGTAGTTCTATCTTTTGAGTCTGTTTAACCCTTTCACTCCCAGAGTCAGTTATGGAGACATGTAGTGTAGTACTAACTTTTGAGTCTGTGGACGAAATCTTATGGTGTGACCATTCAAATGAGACCTCTTCGCCAGTACTTTTACATGGTACCATTTTTTTTTTAATATTTTACAAAATGAAGTTTTGGATTTTTCTTGAATTTTGATCTTTGGCACTCTTGGGAGTAAAAGGGTTAAGGTGCTGCTACACAAGGCAATTTTTCTTGCGACTTGCAATGCAACGCTGACGAAAGCATTGCGAGACAAGTTGCAGTTTATAGTTACACGCGCGCAACTTGCCACGCAACGTTGCGAAAAATAGAGAAGTGTCTTTTCTGAAACTCGTAACGCAATTTTTCGTTGTTGACAAGTTGCGAAGAGAGGAGTATTACACGCGCAATTTCATCCGCAACTTGTCTCGCAACAGCTCTCGTCAGCGTTGCGTTGCAAGTTGTAGGAAAAAATGCATCGTGTAACAACACCTTTAGTCACCTTTTGTAACTTTTTCGAACACGTTCTCCCGTGCTTGGCGCCGGCTACATGTATTTGCTTCGGTTTGCCTGCGGCTGTTGTGGTTGGGCAAAGATGTTATTTTGCTAATGGTTTTACGACCCTCAATTCACAACTGCTCTAACGCATAACATGGAGACCATGACATAAGGTAGACCCAGTATTTGGCCTGCACCAGTCACCTCCTGGATTGAAAAAAAAAAATGTTGTCATGGTTTCCAGTTCGTTTCGTTTCAGTCAACAACTGGTTATATTAGCTAGTTTCCTTTAGCATCATCCTAAAGTGTGCCAATTCAAATGAAAGTTACTGAGCAGTACTTTCCTGTGGTACTGTTTCTTATGCTGTACAAGGTGGTTCTAACTTTTGGGTCTGTGAATGAAACCCTACAGTGTGACCATTCAAATGAGCAGTACTTTCCAATCGTATGATGCTGTGGTTTTCAACTGACATTGAAAAATAAAATTCTGTCATCCCTTTGCGCTTCCTTCACCAAAATTCTGTCTATCATTGTTTAAAAACACTTCCAGTTCGTGAAAACACTGACTAACCCGGTTTTGTGTATTTGCAGTTCAGGAAGAAGTCATTACTATAAGCAAAAGAGTGCGCGTCAGACTTGAACAAGTATCGCTCTGCAAACATAAAGAAAAAGGAAGTGAAGTGAAGGAAAAAATTCTCGAAAAACTTCAAAAAAAGTTTCTCAGTCAAGAGGTGTGCAACTTCCCATGCAAAATCTTTAACCTGCAGCTACGTTGCAAACTGAAGCGAGGCGAAAAAGTATCCGTGTCGTTCGATATTAAACTGAATCAAAATGTCATAGCCACGTCAAAATTCTGTAACGACACTTGCATGAAGTGCCAAATGGAGAAACGGCTGCAAAAGATGATCAATGTTCTGCGTACCCTGGCGGATAACAGCAAGTTAAACGTGTCTGTTTCTGACCAAACCTTTACCGTCACGAAAAGGTCTCTGCGAATCCTAAGGGAGAGTGATCATTGCCACAAGACCGAGAGAACACGCCGAAAAGGTAAGAGGCCGGGTGAGTTAACTGGATCATGAATGGTATTTTCATCAGCCGTAAATTGCACCGGTTGCACGTTTTCCCGCGCTTTACGTTGGTGGTTGTATATGTTGTGGTGCAATTTTGTCCTTGGTGCAAATTTTATTTTCTATTGTTTTTGGGTATGGTAATGTATGATAATGAGTTTTAAACAAAGGAAACTAAAATTTGCACCAAGGATAAAATTGCACCACAACATATACTTTCCCTTGTTTGGCACCGGATACATGTTTTCCCGCGCTTGGCACGGGTTGAATTTTGTTTTGTTTTGCGCGTGGCACCCAGAGCCTACGGTTTCCATGACCGCGCAAGACCATTCTCGTCCCCAGAGCCTTCGTTTCGTTTGGTCAGCGGAAAAAACGAAGGGCTCTGGTAACAGTGTCTTCCGCAATGTCGTAAAATCCACGACATCCGTTAGCGCATGCCTAATGCATTAATGTACTATTGCGCTTGCTCAATGCCAGAAACAGGAATAAAAAAACCTTTCGTGTGTGCATTCTCGTCCCTAGAGCCCTCGTTTCGTTTGGTTGAGCTCTGGAGACGAGAATGTTGTGTGTGTGGAATGGCGTTCGAAGGGACTGTACATTACAAGACTTAAAAATTATAGGAAAACATCGCGCTAAAAAGGAAAGAAGAAAAGCTTTACGTGCTGCTGTTATTTAGAAGAAAGATTGTCTTTGTATTTTGCCTACTGGTTTTAGAAATTCCTCGATAAGTCAACCGATTTCTTTCGTTTGGGAGCCGTGTATTTATCGTTTCGCCACTGAACGCTATCATATCCGACCAAATCAGTGGATGGCCGGGACAGCTAAGTTTGTTGATGGACACGCTGTGGTCATTGATTAGGCTTATTTCATCGAACAGTGGTAAGAAATATCGAGGAATTTTTGTTTTGCATTCGTTTCATGTTATTTTAATTGTGCGTCGAGTGACCTTCGTTTCCCTAGATTTGTTTTTCAAGTTGTAGCAAAGAGTAGTACCTAATAAAGAAAATATAACTTGCTTACGAGAGTGCTGATAGCGTTGTTGTTGTTGTTATTTAAAATGGGTAACCTAGTGGTAATATTTCTTTTCACCCTTGGGCTTTCTTCAGGATTTCTGCCTCTTCTTTTAATTAATACTCGTCCCTGTTGCAAGCAACATACTTCTTTAATATTCGTGGCCGCTTTATATAGCTTCGTCTTCCAAGACACATACTGATTATTTTCGGAAACGAATCGCTCATATTTAGCGACAATTAGATCCCGTTATACTTTGAAATATAGCAGCCGTATCTTTACCTGCTAAACCACACAAAACTGGGTGACATTGGTCGTTGGATGCATTGAAATTAAAACGTTGGTTTTGTTGATGTGGTCATAGGACTTCAACATTTGAAATTCAACCGGAAGTAAAACCTTATGCGTAGAGGCGTAAAGTTTTTTACCTTGTTGCGCATTCATTTTTAAACGGCCAATAAAAAAATTCAAATTTTTGTCCGTTACCAGAGCTACACGAGACGGAATTTAAAAAAAAAACCGTGGAGCTCTGGGGACGAGAATGGCAAAGTTCTAATCGGAAAACCAATCGGACAGTTTCATGCGCCAACACATTTAAAGCTTTAGGCTAAATGAACCAATCACATCATTTCATACAATCACTATGGTAATCATTTTTCTGCATATTTCAATGCCAGTGATAAAACGTTTTCGATTCATAATTTCTTCTCATATTTTTTTTTCATGTTAAGTAATGGTCCTAGTAAGAAGTAGGCAATCTAACGGCAGGGAATGCAGAAAGGTGTTAATTATGATATCCGTCCACCTCATTGGCTAAAACGTGAAAATCTACCATACCTTGACCAGGTAGTGCATTTATTTCTCTCTTGTTTACTAATTGATTCCCTTTTAGTGAAAACTATTCTGAGTTTTAATGCAACCAAAATTCTAAGTCTTTCTTGGCCATTGTTTTGGAGTTTTATGATTGGATGAAATTTTGTAGCACAAAAGAAACCTCGCTTTAAAATAAAGTTCCAGTACATTTTATTTAAAAAAACATGTTGTCCATAGGTTGATGCATTCTCAGTAAAAAAACCCTAAACGATCTCATGTGGGGAAAGCGAAATGCCGCGGAACAATAGAGCATTGCCTACTTCTTACACGTATTGTAACTTAATTTGTTCTCGGAAATTGTAATGGTTATGATCAATTGTTAATAGGACTTCGTGTCGTCCAATTCTGTCTGTAATCATACTCTTGATTAACAAATCGGACTCCCGATATACGGTCGTCCGATTTTGTTAATCACTAGTATGATAACAGACCGATTTAGACTCCACTCAGTCCTGTTACCATTATGTATAAGTATCATTATTCTTTCTAACGCTTGTCTACATTTCCCCAGCATCCCGATGTTACCGCGGGGAATATTTCGATGTGTTTCTCAGCCGATGCGTGAACTGCTCACGTGGAACGTACCAGCCAAACAAATCAGAAAACTTCTGCTTCCGTTGCCCTGGCAACAAGACCACACTGTTTCGTGGGTCGACCGACATCTCGCAGTGTGTAGGTAATTATGCAGCTCCGGCGCATACATCCACATACTTCTGCAGCTCCATGTACATCTACATACTTATGCAGCTCCACAAACATAGGTCATCCATACAATATCATTAGCCAGGTGGTAAAAATACAGTAAAAAAAAATCATAGCTAGCAGATGTTATCTCATGCACTGATTCCATAAATACTATGTTTATTACGTTGTAAGAGGCAGTTTAAACTTTAAATCTGTAGATGAAATGTTACAGAGTAACCATTCAAATGAAAGCTACCGAACAGTACTTTCCTGTGGTGCTGTTTATTATGCTGTACAATGTATTTCAAACTTTAGTCTGTACATGTAATCCTACAGTGTGACCATTCAAATGAAAGCTATTGAGCAGTTCTTTTCTGTGGTACTGTTTATTATGCTGCTCGAGGAGTTTTTAACTATCAGTTTTCGGATAAATTAAATGTACGGATATTCATACTGTGCTGTTTTTGCTTTTAAAAAATAACTTTTCCTGATAAAAAAATTCAAATTTGGTTCTTCATTTGTGCTGATTGGCAGATTACATCACTTTGCTTTTTGTTTCACCCTGATTGTTCAGCTGAAAAACCCCGCACCATGTACTAAACTTGCTTTTACCCTGTTGGTTTTTACTATTATTATTAATATTATTATTATTATTATTATTATTATTATTATTTTTAGAAACGACATGTGGTGGAAATTTAACGTCATTAACTGGAGTCATCACCTCGCCAAATCATCCCGACCCGTACCCCAAAGGGATCGAGTGCGTGTGGCGTATTCAATGTCCTAAGGATCGTGGTTTGCTCATGCTCATACCAAACATATCAATACCGCTGACCAACGTTTGTTCGGATCACCTGATCATGCGCGAGAATGCCAGCCGGTACTCGAAGACCACATACTACAAATGCGAGTCTTACTCGAATCCAGTGACCTTTATTGCAAGAAGCAAGGATCTTTATGTCAAGTTTAGTTCGAAAAGCAGCAATGAAATGGCGGATGGATTTAAAATGTTCTACGTAACTTTTGAAGGTGAGCCGTCAATACTGCGATAGTCGTAGCACTATTGGAGATAATTCAATTTTTTCTAGCTAATGTCTCTCCAGACCTCAATATTGATCCCACATCTTATAAATTGGAAAACTGGAATCAAGCCAAACCCTTTTACCCCGAAGAGTGGTTCTAATAAAGAATGCTCTTTCTTTTCTTTAACAGAAAAGTATCGCGAGTTGGTCACTTCAATTGTTGAAAACGGTACCTTATATGGAAACAGCAGCCTTCAGAGAATCCTCAAGGTAACAAGTCCATATATTTCCACTACGGGTATCAACGGCGCGTATGCAAAAGACTTTTTGAACTGATAGATATCTAAACATACTTATCCAGTTTTGTCAACAATAACTACATTTGTGCACTGAAACTGTTAATGTGTCACCATTTTTAGTGTTCCTTTAAAAAGCCAAATTAATTTTTTTCTATCACTAAATACCCGAAAATAAGGGTTCAGTTTTGTTTAAAATTATTCTACTTGAGCTCTAAGAGTAAAATTAAGTGTTGGGTTGTAGATGGCCAGGATGAAAATGGATTGCAACTTAAAAACTTTTCAGGTTAAATCTTTCAAGTTTCTCCCCGGTGCCGTTGAAAAATCGATAAAAAAATGACTGTGGTTCGATCTTCCTTTATTTACCTTATCATCGTGTTTTCATGATTAGAGCAGTTTTCAATTGAGTGTGGTAAAACCAAAACCAAAGTAATTACTCTGACCAATCACAGCAGTCGTAAACAATCCAATGAACCAATCAGAGCTCGAAGCAATTACATGTCGCGGGCGCCAAGCGCGGGAAAACGCGTGCGAGCAAGTCACGATTGGTTTTGGTTTTACTTCTGATTGGTCGAGAAAGTGGCGCGAGATTTTTTAGCCAATCACAAAGCGTAGCAATGCAAAACCAAAGCAATTGTGTAATTACTTTCGACAGTCAATTGAAAACTGCTCTATGGCCAGGAACTTGCTTTAAGCTTACCTGATTATCTTGAAATTGGAAGAGACCATCGCTAAAGGTGATGAACACAAAGAAATATGAACTAAACAGACAATAACGGCTAGAAAGGTCAAAATTTCACAAGAAAGGCAAGTTTGATTTCTTGACCGCCTGTCAATAAATCAAATTTCGTGAACTTTAATCCACTTCAATCCTTGCAATCCTGCACATTATCTCCAAACTACTGTATTTGTTTTGCTCTATAGAATCTTTTTATCCAACTAAGTTGTATATTTGGTGGCATTTGGCGATATAACGTGGAAAAAAGGTTAGCGAAATTTTGCTATTTCGGCGGGACAGTGTCCAGTTTAACATTGATCTTTTTCCTCTTCACATACCAACGATTTCTATCCATGATTTCAGAAAGGAACATTTGAATTGACGCTAATTTCCAAAAATTGCCATGAGGCAGCACATTGCTTTAAATGGCTTATTGTGTGTTTTTGTCTTTTCCAGAATGAAAATCTCATCACTCAGATCCTTGGCATTATGGTTCATCCGCACAAGTTCTTTGAATACAAGCCTGGAGATGCCAAAAACCAGCTTCCAGAATTTTACGCCTTCGTCGAGAAAAAAGTTACCGACTTCTTACGTATTCCTCCGAGCCGACGGCGACGGTGAGCGACAACATCAACCTCGTCCCAAGGGCCTACTTGGCTTTCAAAATGGCAGACGGGCATATGAACCCCTTGACAAGGCTGTCAATATACTCCAAGAATCGTGGAGTAGTTTGTTACGTGACATAATGACAAGGCGTTTTCGGCGGTAGTGTGGCAGCTCTCAGAAATCTCTATTTTCAAACGAGACGAAGAAATTCCATCGTGTTTTACGTGACAAAATGCTCCGGGATTTTGGAGTTTTATTTGACAACCTTGTCGAGGGGTTTCTATCCCCCCCCCCCCCCCCCCCCCCCCCATTTTGTTAGTGGAGAAAGCCCTGGACTCGAATCTGCGACAACATTTGGAAAACAACTGAGGAGTGTTATTATAAAATATTGACATTAAAATAGAAAGATATGCAGTCCCCTGCAACCATGTAATATAGCATATATAAATTATTAGAGACAATGCTGTGGCGTTAAAATGTTGCAGAGATAAAGAACGTTTATGATGACAATACTTTGTTTTAAAAAAAAGGTTTTAATCTGTATGGTTAAGACAGTCTGGGGTCAAGTTGCGCAGTTGCCGTGTGCCTATCCCTAAAATTAAAACGTAATGTTTTCGAAACAATTGTCCAATCAGATTTAGTTACGACGCCATCTTGACGTTGAAAGGACATCACTTATTGCGAAGTAACCTATTTTTTAGAGCTTCTGAGCAGGACTTTCCAGGCTGTGTTTTGTTTATTTGCTGTACCAAGTGGTTCTAACGTTTTAGTCTGTGAATGAAATTCTGGATTATGACCATTTAAATGAAAGCTACTGAGCAGTACTTTCCTGTGGTACTGTTTATTATGCTGTACAAGGTGATTCTAACTTTTGAGTTGTGGATCAAGTCCTAAAGTGACCATTCAAATGAAAGCTACTGAGCAGTACTTTCCTGTGGTACTGTTTATTATGCTGTACAAGGTGGTTCTAACGTTTGAGTTTGTGGATGAAGTCCTAAGTGTGACCATTAAAATGAAAGCTACTCGGCTGAGCAGTACTTTCCTGTGGTACTGTTTATTATACTGTACAAGGTGGTTCGAACTTTTGAGTTTGTGGATGAAGTCCTAAAGTGTGACAATTCAAATCAAAGCTATTGAGCAGTACTTTCCTCTGGTGCTGTTTATTATGCTATACAAGGTGGTTCTAACTTTTGAGATCTGTGGATGAAATCCTAAAGTGTAATCATTCAATGAAAGCTACTAAACAGCAGTTTCACCTGATATTTTTCGTCTCCTTTTCTTCCCGCCTCATACAACGCTAGACTAGACAACGTTACTGCAAGACTCTGCTAGCAGGGAATTTAGTAGATGACGTTTGAGGAAAATATCAACAACTAAGGTGGTAAAGGGTGCTTGACTAACATTGGACGATGCATAGTCCTGCCCAGTTGTCGAGTTGTAGTCTTAAGAATGCACACTCTTTGTGGATTCAACTCTGTGATCCTCGCGAGAAAGAGACGGCTGAGCAGCGTGCCAAGACATTCCATAATGATGACGAAATGCTCTTTATTGGTTTATATAGAATGGATAAACTAGGGAACCAATAGGAAGCACTTCCCAGATTTGGAAAAAAGTGGTCATAACCCTATTTTCCGAATGGGACAAAGAAGAATAAAAACGTAGATAGTTTTTAGTTTGTAAATTTTTCTCTAATTGGTGTCCCCAAATTAGTAAGGGATTTTTTTTCCCTAGCTAGATGGCTTTTGACACTTTAATAAAGTTTCTATTCTATTCTATTCTATTCTATTCTATTCTATTCTATGGAATGTCTTGGTTAGCTGTCTCGTCATTAGTATGTCTCCAGGTGCGCCTCGAAATGACATCTGTTTTCTGGCAAAAAATACACCACTAGTTCTATTTGTTGGCAGGCAAAATAGTAAGAACGATGTTGATAATATACATATATATATAAAAAATATTTGTTGTTATCGTTACTAGTTGTTTAATGTAAATGCAGTTGTAATGATGATGGTGATGACCAGGATGGTATGGAGATGATGATGATGATGGTGAAGATGATGACGATGTTTAACATCTGCAAACTGTCAATGGGTTCTTGTATAGGTATTGTTGTCCACTAAATAGCAGTGCGTGTAATATGGTAGTAAATATCAATAAAGTAGCAACAAAGTTGTGATCTTTTGGCTTTTTGTTTAAAGTTAACAAAAAAAAAACAAGATATGGGCTATGAATCGCGGTTTCGGGCTGTAAAATGCAGAGCAAATATCGATGTTAGTTTGAAAAAACCCGAAGACATGACGGCTTCAAAATACAAATTCTACCGAAGATTATTCAATCACTTCCGAGGATTGTCGAAAATCACCCAATCATTTCCGAGGATTGCGGAAGATCAACCAACAACTTCATTAGCTAACCCGAACAGTTTATTTTAGAACATTGCCGAAGACCGGCCACCCAGACATTTTCGAACATTTTCTCAAGTTTAAGCAAATGTTTCGTCATTGCCAGATGTTCCATTTGTTTTGAATGACACAAAACTGATCATTAGCAATAATTAAGCGAGATACTACTGACTGTCCTGTCATCGTACAAGAAACGTGTCCGCTTACACTGAGACGTCTGTATTCGTACAAGATGCTTCTAAGTGAGCAACGTTTAACCTTTTAAGGGGTAGTCCTGCACTTGTCCAAACGATGTCTGTGATTCGCTAAGAAAACAATAGATTTGTCCCGCTGGGATAGGGATTAGGGATAGGGGCATTGTTTAAGTGATATATCAATTGTATCGTTCGCCAATCACAGACATCGTTTGGACAGCTACGACCCCCCTTAAGCCCTAGTAATGATCAATATCAAATTTTCTACTTTAACAATGCTTCAGCCATGAAAGAGATAAGGGGAATTTAAGGGTACGATCACTCAAACACCTTCTCTCCACTACTGCTGTAACAAATGTATGGAGACGTGAAGGAAGAATTTGTATTTTGATATTAGGACTTAAGGGGTTAAGCACATTTCAATTCAAACGACGTTTGTCCGTTTTCGAATACAAGATACATTCGTTGTTGAAGAAAGAACAATATTTCTCAGCACAGTTTCTTCCGTCTTTTCAGTGTAATGTAAGGTGAACGCGTAGTTCATAACGACATGATTACCCACTCATCATTATTATGATATCTGCCATCCAACTCTTGACTTCCTGCAATCTCTTCACCCCGAGAAGCTTCAAGAAGAACAAACGTATCATACTGGGACGATTTCACAGAGCCGTACGAGCCATGTGTCAACTCTTCTTGTTCCCTTTTTCCCTTCGTACAATTCGACCACAAGACCAAAATAAGCCCGAAAGCGATAAACGTGCCCCCCAAATACTCCAATGTATTCAGGACCTCCCCTAAAACAAAATACGACAAGATGGCGCAGAACATGATTGAAAGAGGCCAGGTCGCTGTGATGAGTGATACAGAAATCTGCATGTTACACCATGATATCAAAAGATAGCACAGACCAGAGCCTATAAAAATGGCGTAAAGAATCGGGTAGATTTCCTCTTTGGGGAAATACGTGAATTTTTCTGGGTTTTTAAGGTAATATAGTGACGCCAACGCCATGAAAATCGCGGCAAACAGATTAATCCAAGTTGTGACTGTCACGGGTTTAGTTTTCCAGCAAGACTCCTCGTTGTTAAAGATGAATTTCTTCTGAATAAGGACGTAAATCGCAAAGGAAATAGTGTTTCCCAAGGGGAATATATACCCCCAAAACGGGATGCGAACAGAATCGCTGGAGCCACCTTGGTCGTTCTTTTGTGCCGTCATCACTATAGCGCCAGTCGCAGCGAGGAGAATTCCCAGACATTTCGCCCAGCCGCGCAAGGTACGAAAGTCTGGGAACGGTTCTAATCCTACGATGATGGCGAGTAAGGCCGTCCACACCGGAGTGGCAGGTTGAAATATTGCCGTTATGTTAGCGTTGGTGTAATAAACGCCAAGAAGATACAGTATCTGATTTCCAAACATTCCTAAGCCGAGGACGATGAAAAGGGGAAGATCCCTGTAGAAAACAAAGAGACCCGAGGCTTTAATGTTGGTCGGTTACTGCCCGCGCGCGCATATCTTCAGTGTACTTAGATTACAACGACGACGAATTCTTGAGTCCTCACTATCTGAACTGTATGAGACGAATGCAACTCCGTTTCGTACAACTCTCGTAACACGCGTACGAACATTTCAATCGAACTTTTCTAAACACCGAATATTATAAAACAGTGAAAGATCACCAGAAGTTCATCGAAGACATCGCGTACTGCCGAAGTTAAAACGGAACAAGCTTTTCGACTGTTGAAGGCCTCCAAAAATTGACTTTATATGCTAAGGTGATGTTACACGGGACGATTCGCAACGACAATTTTTAGCGCAACATGGGTGCGCGGACGATTTTCTTCGCAATGTTTGCGTTGCGAAGTTTTTGAATTAGCTACAAAAACTTGCAACGCAAAAACACGAATTTTACTCAAGTTGTTTCGTGTAACCACAGGCGGCCCAAGCTCACTACAGTCAACTCTCTCTTAACGACCACTCTGTTAAGCGACCACCTCCCTTAAGTGACCACTTTGTAAATAACCGTTTTGTTTCTCAGTCAAATACTGTTTAGAAAACTCTCTCTTAAGCGACCACTTCTCAAATTTCTTAAGCGACCGCGACCACTTTCGACGCCAAAAATTTGACCAATTCTTTTGTTTTGTGTTTCCGTTAAGCGACCACCCCCAAGATTGTTACGAAATCCTTGCGAATTCCTTCATGAAAATCTAGGTTTCATGGAGAAGCTATAAAATGCCACGAGGAAAACAGATGCATAGTATTATAATTGGAAGTTTAAGTAAACTGATTTTAAGTGATTTACAACAAGGAATTTCCGGAACACATTTCGAAGTTCAAACGTGCAAGTTTCAAAAACCAAGAATGAATAAGCGAGTAGCGTATTGTAGTTGTAGTATATTGTCTGATTTAGAATAACTTTTCTCAAAGGAGCTTTGTATATTTGCTACATTTAAACTGATAAGGCAATAAATAGTAATAATTAGTGGATCCATGCAGTTTTTGGCTTATTGTCTTGATTTTTCTATTAAGCGACCACCTCCATTAAGCGACCACTTTTTCCTGCACCAAGGGTGGTCGCTTAAGAGAGAGTTGACTGTATTTATTTATTCATTTATTTTATTAGAATAACCGGGACGTGACCCTTGCTTTATGAGCGGTATTGTGTTACAAAGTTTCAATTTATAAAGGTTTGTATGGGAATGCAACGGTTTTGTTTTAAAACTTAAAAATTCGAATGTTTTGCGAGTAAAATTGACTTACCCTGTTGCTATGTTCTTTGTTATTTGCCTGCTCCTCGGGACGATTTAACGCGATTTCGGGGAGTTATCGTTATTTCGGTGTTCCACTGCTAAGAAAAAGACAAGGCTGAACACTGATTTCCGGAGTGCCCGCCGATCGAAGCGAAGTCTTTTTCTTAGCAGTGGAACACCGAAATATTAAACGATAACTCACCGAAATCGCTTAAATCGCCCGAGGAGCAGGCAAATACTGAACAATGAATACAACACAGCAACAGGGTAAGTCAATTTTATTCGCAAAACATTCGAATTTTTGAGTTTTAAAACAAAACCGTTGCATTCCCATACAAACCTTTATAAGTTGAAACTTTGTAACACAATACCGCTCATAAAGCAAGGGTCACGTCCCGGTTATCTAATAGTGAGCTTGGGCCGCCTGTGGTGTAACATACCTGTCTTCAATTTTGTTAAAAAGATCGATCGTCGTTGCGAATCGTCCCGTGTAACATCACCTTATGCTTTAAAACTTAAGCCGTGAATATTTGTTTAAACAAAGCTTTGTATTGTCTTACCGTAAATCCTCTATTAAGCACCCCACCCTGCCCCCTCAAATAAGCCCCACTCTCCAATAAGCCCCCCTTTTTGGAGCAAGAAATCCATTTAGCCCCCCTCCCCCCCCCCCCCCCCCCCCCCCTCTCTCTTTTAAGCTCCCCTTTTCCTTTACAACCCAGACAATCAAAAATATAACGGCTAACTGTATAATCGGTACATTTGTACCGTTCCAATCCGGGCACGAATTCATATACACAGTACTCACGAGGTTTGGGGAAAATATAACCGGTAGTTGTACTAAAAATGATCATTATTACGGTAATCAATGAATGAGTGGTGAACTGCTTGTGTTTCGCTAAATTGTAATAAGACCCCCTCTCTAATAAGCACCCTCCCACCGCCCCCCCCCCCCCCCCCACCCCCCCCCAAAAAAACAAACAAAAAACACTTGAAATCAATAAGCCCCAGGGTGGCTCAATAGAGGATTTACGGTACATTGACATTGACGCAAAAACCTTTTACTCCCAGAATCAATTTTGAATTATGTCTGTTGCCAAAATCCTATGGTGTGACCATTCGAATGAAACCTCTTCGGCTGAACCGTTTGTTTTTCAAAATTTAGTTTACAAAATGACATTTGAGATTTTTCTTGAATTTTGATGTTAGTCGGTATTGGCCATCTAACTAAATAAATATATTGCAAATAATTACTTTACTAAAATTAAATGCATAGGTATCAAACCAAGATGCACGTATTGAGACAAACAAGATTTATATTTATATTTATTAAAAGTATTCCAATGGAAACTATCTAGGCGAGGCCAGCATTTGACAACACAAAACGTTAAGATAAAATTACTTTTCTGAGGTTTGTTTCACAGAAAGGTTGATTCGGGTCAGAGAATGCCGTCAGATCAGCTTGTTTTTAAAAATTGAAAGTTCAGTGACGCAATAAAAACTACCCTCGTTTTGTGCATGTTTACAAGCAACTAGCTGAATCTTTACTAGTCAACTGAATGAAAGGAATAAATGTCACCATTCACAAATCGTATAAACGCTCACCTTAGGGACGGAATTTGAATGTTCCTCTCGGCGATAAAAGTAGCGATTACAAGCAACGGAAAACTGCAGCCGTTGCGTATCAAGCAAAACATTAAAGGATCTGCTTTGTTCTCTTTAGCAAACTTTGAAACAACAACACCATAAGCTCCAAAGCCAAGTTGAACAACTACAAGAGCAAGCCATACGATCCAAACAACCGCCATCTTGCCTGTGTTTACTTTGCTTCTTCGTGCACGTTTCCATTCACTCTTGATTGTCGTACTACAGCAAAGCTTGTTGAGCCTGCGTAAACGATCCGGTTTTTTCAGTTCTTTGATTCACTCGACGGGCACGTCGTCAATCAGGAATAAAAAAAATATAAAAAATCAGGAATAAAAAACCGGATACTCTGGATCTTACAGGCTAAAATCTTGACTTACTTAGCTTTAATGTATTCTATCATGAATTTAAAAGAAAACAGTTTTGAAACCATAGATGGAAATTAATTATATTCCGACTGTCAGTTTACCAAGGTAAAGTGTCGCAAACATAAGAGTATGATTTCACACAACGAAAATTTTTATGCTAATCAATCGACCTCATCGCCCGTGATGAAGACTACCTGCAGTAATAGCAGTCAAAACGTCGCGATCAACATCTCAAAGTGACTCCATCGTGAGACAAACGAACAAGCGTCTGAATTGTTCACCTATCATACACAACACGATGAACAACAACCACGTTTTTAACTTTAATCATAGCCAAGTCTATTCTTGGTTTTCACTTACGCCATTTAATCATTCAGAAGCATTAAACAATAGATGTCGAATCCAAAATGTTTAAGGAATTGTAGAGAATTTAAAACTACACATTTTGGCCAAATTTTGAAGCACCAAAGCATTTTGTTCAAGAGTTATAGTCGAACGAGTATTAGACATTTTTAGTAAGAAATGTATGGAGCGGCCATCTTTGTGGGCACAAAGGCGGCCAAAAATTTAAAGTCTTAATTACACCAAAAATCAAATTAAAAAAATATTGTATTTGCTATAAGCTCCATTAACTCGGCTTATAACCACTTATAATGCAAACAATAACTTTCAGCTGATTCAATTTTGTTTATTTTCACGGCTTATCTGAAATAGCGTGACAAATTGCGTGACACATTTAAAACCTTTGTAAACGGAAGCAAAGGCATCGTTAAAACCTGAAACTTTTTGTGAAAGATAGATAATACTTGTATCCAAATACCAGGTTAGAAACAGCTTTGTAGGACGTATACTTTTGATTTTTTTTAATTTTAATGACGTCATGTGAAAACCAAGAATTTATCCGGTGCCTCTGCACTGCAATTCTTGGTTTGCACCGTCACGCAATCGGGCGAAATAAATTTTTAAAATCGAAACCATTTAGTGAATAAAGCCAATAATTTGTAATGCTATTAAAGACTAACAAATAAACAACTTCCCCTAGTCTCAGATCTGTACAGTATCCCGTTGTTGAATTATTCGCCAAAGCATTCGACTCAAATTTACAGAGCTTTGTATGGAAACGCCATCCTGCCGTCCCTCCGAGAGACACCAAGAAAAAAAAATTTAAATCTTAACGATTTAGTGAAAGAAGCCAAGAATTTGTAATGTTATAAAAGAGTAACAAATAAACAACTTTGGTAAGTCTCAGATCTGTGCAGTATCCCGTTGTTTAATTATTCGCCGAAGCATTCGACACAAATTTACAGAGCTTTGTATGGAAACGCCATCTTGGTGTCCCTCCGAGGGACACCGAGATGGCCGCCGGAAATCAATTTCGCTCTGAAAGCGATTACTTTTTTCTCGTCAACTACTATACATTCACATACACTGCTCTCCTAATACTTTGTGCTAAAAATCACGAGGAAAGGCCTTTCTTTCACAGGATAAAGCTTTGTCACGGACGCTATGTTGCTCTCACGTACAGTGAAAGGTCAGAAATTCAAAATGCTGTATTTTCAAAGCGAAAGACGCTACCGCGCTGGAAACTTGTAAAAAGACATATTTTTAAGTTATCTTTAACCTGGTGGACATAAAACTCAGAAGACATTGCGATTCATGATTTTCGAATTTGATGACGTCACGTGCAAACCAAGAATAGGCATTTTGGTACATTTATTTGCCGTTCCCTGCAAAACAACAGCGTCAAATGATCAAATTTAGGTTTTGTGGAGAAAGTGAAGATACGACGGCCGGGTTAATTTTTCTTTCTCTATTTAAAATTGAAATCCATCCACACGAATGCAACAGGGGTTGTTATTTTTTAGTGCAAAAAGCGTTTGTAAGTGCAAAGTACTGCAATATTTTTGGACGTTCGGTTATGTCGGAGTTTCAGAGGTTAAGGTATAGCGGGCCCAAGCGTGTTTAATATAAAAGTTGGAATGGAAAATTCTGACTAATAGTTTTAATAAAGAAATAAACGAGTAAATAAAGTAACCGGGGTGTTCTTCATTTGGGGAACTTACAAACGTAAAGTTTGCAAATTGAATGGTGTTTTCATTTTGATTTGGAGATAATGAATTTTTCTGAAAGTAATTTTATTTGATTTTATGAGTTATGAGTTATGTAGATGCCTCAAAAAGTAAGTGCTATGAAAAGGACAATCATGCGCGCTGCGCGCATTTTGACCTCCTGCATGCAGGAGCTAAGCTCCTGCTTCCTGGCATAATTTTACTGAACTATGAGGTTGAGAATGTGCTGCGTCACACTTGGTCCTTGAGTTATTTCACGGCACATATCTTACAATGAATGAAACAGGGCCGTAGCACGGGCATACTTCCCCGGTTTTTTTTTTTAATATATGGTCTCTGAAATGGCATTTCCAGCCTTCTGAGAGTAGTTTTCGGCAGGAAGTTTAAACGGCTTTGAACTGACAAAAAACATCTTGTGGCCTAAACACAGGGAGCCTGGGGCTGTAGACTTCCTAGGCTTTCTCCCAGATTTATGACGAATCATTGGGTGCTCAGCTAGAATGTCGTTTTGTAACTGGTTTGTGTTAGCGATGTATTATCGGACCAGGTTATATATTAATAAAAGGTTTTATAGCTCATTGTTTATATTTATGTAGTGAAAGAAAAGTTATTGTATACGATACGCGTAAAGCACTGTAAATGTATCTGATGCGTATAAAAGCACATTCCTAAACCAGGTAATCAGAGCCGTCAAAAATACGGCAAACTCCAAGCGAAAGGAAAACACGCTTCTGAAAATGATTCTCGAAATATACGCATTCCTAAACTTGGTAATTATATATAATAGACCTTAAATATACATACCTTGTACGTTTCTTTGGTCAGTCTGTCCCTGCAAACGACAACGGCAAATTACTTCGAAGATCGAAACTACCTTTGGAAGTGCACCAAGACCTCTCAGCAAACGCATGTGCATCATCACAAACATATGTGTGCAGTTAAAATCATATATAATTATACAGTTCGAAGTGTCAAAAAACACATTATAAAATTCATTAATAATTCATAAGGAAAGTACAAAAGAAATGAAAATTTAATGAAGGTTTGTAAACCCCAATACAAATCAACTGAGTTGATGAATTATTAAACAGTAGCATTAACTTTTGATACAGACAACTGCTCAGCTAATTAGTATGCATTAACTTTTCATACAGATCTCTACTCATTGTTTCATTTCATAAGTACGATAAAATATTCGCGTCCGATCTGTATGGGCGTTTACAATGGCTCGCCTTCGGCTCGCCATTGTAAACGCCCATACAGATCTCCCGCTCATATTTTATCTACTACTTACAAACAGAGCTCATAATACTCCAGGGAAACTGTTACATAATCCTTGTGGGTAGCACATGAGTGCAAATATATACATGTTTGGACTGGTGAAATTAACACAGAATCGAAAACAAACTAAGGGCCTGGTCGCACTACAGTCAAAAACAAAAATCCGCCCGTGCAAAAACTAATCGAGGAAAACAAAAGAAACCGCGGCCGGTGGGACACGCTTTTTGTGGAATGTTTTTGTTTTTATCTCATTTTGCACCGTCTAATTTTTGTTTTTGACTGTATCCCGCGGAAATGAACAACAACTATGTATTTACAAAAGATCTAATGTTCAACTTTGCATACTAAAGAGAAAACCATGTAACAGATATATTGTTCTGTAGCCATCAACACGTGCGATTTGGTAGAGATTTGGTGCGATTTGGTGAAGAATTGGCGTCTGCGCTAGTTTTTCTATCTTTTTACTGCTGCACCGTGCTGACAAGACCCAACCAGGTCGAAACAGCCGTCCACGGTTGCATTTTGGCTTTCAGTTTGGCGGGCAGTTAAATGTTCTACGTAGTATTTAATAGCCTTGCTTTATACTTTGATTTTATCTCTATTTTGGCTGACTAGATATTCTCCATATCCTACATATAAACACCAACAGTGAAAAACTGACTTGGGCCTTCTTATAGCCTGCGAATACAGCCGCCTCTCATCGCTCACGACCGCTGGGGGCGTCCAGGGGAAGGGGGGGGGGGGGGGGGGGGGGGGGGGGGGGGGCTGGACTCCCATATAAAAATGACGGGGTTGCTTGTCAGAAATTTTCGAAGAGCACCATAAAAGGTACCAAAATGTTGTTTGATGGGCGTGGCTCAAATGAATTTTTACCCCCTAAAAGGTACCAATTCTTAAACAACACATGTCACATTTTGGACTAAATACCCTAAAAGGTACCGCGATAATTCCAACGGGAGTCATTTTGAATTTTAGCACCCTAAGAGGTACCAATGTACAAATTTTGACCCCTAAAATGTACGACGAGCACCCCCGTCATTTTTAAATGGAAATCCCCCCGCCCCGGGCCCTAGCGGCCGGGAGTGATGAGAGACGGTTGTATTCGCAGGCTTGCCTTCTTACGGAATTAAATTTTTCGTTATCAGCTATTTTTATTTCCAAAAGGTCTTGATGTTAGCAGGCAGGTTATAATTTTAAGAAAAACGACAAAACGTTTTAGTTATGTCGGCGAAACAACCCGGCATTTTTCCACACGCGTGCGTGAGCACTTAGTCAATGACAGGACCTCTCACATTTTCAAACATCTACTGAATTCTGAACATTGTCGTACCTTGTGTTAACAAGATTGCTTTCATATTTTAGATCACGCTTCTACGAGTTTCCAACTTAAGATAAAAGAGGCTTTTCATATTCATAGAGAAAAACCGTCTTTGAATCAACAATTATATCATGTAAATTTGAAACTATCCTTATAATTCTCACATTGCCACGCTTTTATTTACATTGTTGTTACTAGCATAATTAACATTTGTTCCCACTTATATATTCACTGTCAACGCTTTGTACATTACTTATTAACTGAAGATGACAGAAGTTGCTGTCGAAACATGTTTCTAAAACGTTTTGTCGTTTTTCTTAAAACTGTTTTTATTTCTGTCTATCATTGTTATAGAGCGTTTTCACTCACGTGACCTTCAGTCCCGTGGGACTCAAATGACAAAGGCCATGGCAGCCATGTTGGTGTTCCTAACAAAAGAAGTCAATTAAAATTCTTTTGTACGGGAACACCAATATGGCGGCTATGACGTCAAGTGAAAACGCTCTATTTTTCTAGGCGTAGCCCTACGTATTTCCGTCATTACGTATACATGGCAACTACAGTATATATAAAAAGCCATTGTAATTTTTACCTCATTGTACCTGAAGAAGGCTGGTTTGGCCAGCCGAAATCAGTAGTACACCTTTAAAAATTTTAGCTACGTTGTATCGGTCTTTGCTTCTATACTATATTTTCACTTGTCAAACCGATCAGATCACTAGTTTGATCCAATTCATCCAATGTATACCAGCAGGATTGTCGTCCACGGCTATTTGCTTGAACTTCTCAAAATGAAAGCGATAGCCGCTGCGTTGACTTGGCGTACCGTGCAAGTCCTGGACAGAGTCGCAAATCTCCAACTTCAATAAATTGTGTTCCTGTTTCACCAGGGCTTTAGCGAAGTAAATGTCTTTTTCGTCAGTACACTAGTCAGTGTATTCCTTGTGAGGAACAACTTTTAATCATTCTTTCACAGCGACGAGGCGAACACTTATTGCAATCAACGAGCCAAACTTACATATTAACCTTCGATCAGGCGCCTTTTTTTCGGAGCGCGAGTGGGCGTATTTTCCATGATAGATGAAAGAAGATAACATTAACGATATATAGTGATGGTAAAAGGTACCAGATCAGAAACCTGTTTTGTGGGTGTGGCTCACATGAAGATTTATGTTTACCGCCAGGCTTTCTGGGAAGTTGTTCCTGTCAGCATATTTTTTGGGGAATGACACAATAAAGACTGGCTCAAAACGCCAGATTTAAACTTATTTACGTTGAACAATTTACTTAACCAACTTTGTTGATACCACATTTTCGAGTCTAATTTTTCAGCCGTTGTTTTTGTCACGCAGTGGTAGTGTTTGTGTGACATTACTGAAGCGTGAAGATAAACACTTACGTTTTTTTCTTTCCTGAAAAATACACTCATATGTAACTTTTTTTTCGGGTATTGGCTTTAAAAAAATCCTAGTTTCACTTGTCCGACATCATTACAGTTTAAAGAGATTCACCGGGTATTACGTGAAAACAGTCATGTTTCAGGATGTCACTTTACGATTGAGACGTGACCATGACTTTGTCACGCATTTCCCTTGCTTTGTTTTCAACGGCTGCATCATTCGACTGTATCATTCAGACATTTGTCAAGTAGAAGGCTAGAGAGGATCGCGTTTGCACCTCAACATGGCGATGCTTCGTATGATTCATCGCTTTGGTGGATTGCAAGGAAAGATTTTCACTCAAAATGCGTGGAAATCGGGACAGAAACTTTTACCCTCGCAGAGTTTCTATCCCGCTGCCGCAACTTTGGCGAACCGCCATTTTCACAGCACACCTCAACATCAGAGAAAGCTACGAGAATACGATGATGTGTTTAAGAAGTCTGTTGAAGATCCAGAAGGGTTTTGGGGTGATCAGTCAGATGAGATTGATTGGTTTACACCGTATACAAGGGTTATGGACAACAGTAATCCGCCATTTACAAAATGGTACGTGGTGATGAATGGGTCTATTTGACAATTTTAAAATACTGCAGCCTATATACACGTATGTTGGAACTGTGAAGCCGGGCCTCAATCCACTCTTTAATAAGCCATAGCCTTAAAATCATGATATATAAAATAATGAAACAGAATGATAATTCTATATGATTTTGCTGGTATTATATCTTTCCTGGTGATGTTTGCTTGGATTAGTCGGTATGAGCTTTATGTTTGTCGAATCCAGTTTCTTGTTTTAATTTTTTGCTCGGCCTCTTGTATTCAGAGGTCCTGGAAATTGATATGGAGTGGGTGGGTGCAGGGGGGCGGGGAGGGTATGCCAGGGGCAAATCAGTCACACTTTGAAAGAATCTCAGTTTAGGAGGGGAATTGAAAAACTGGGATGTGGTTCTGTTCAGGTTTACTGGTGGACAAGGACAAAACCCTGAGACTAAACAAGTTAGACTACATGTACATGGACACAATACCTTTAAAACAAATGGAATACAATGTGAAATCCCTTGTGAACCCATACTGATACACCAGGACAAAACCAAGGATGGGGCTTTGGCTATAGCTACAGATGTTTTCCATGCCGTTATGCATAGAAGTAATGGTTTCACATTCTACTAAATAACTAGTTTTGCCTTACTGCAATCTTATTTATAGAGTTTGTATATTAAAAACAAACCACCCCATCCCTTTTGCACACAATGGATACATTCATATGCATTAACCCTGAATGGAATATTTAACTGATTTAAAGGTTTGTTGGCGGTGAGATGAACACCTGCTATAACTGTCTTGATCGGCATATTGAGAGAGGAAATGGAAGCCGCATTGCCCTGATTTATGACAGTCCATTGACTGGCAAGATAGAAATGTACTCATATCATAACCTGCACCGCTTGGTAAGCATGACATAACAGTATAATTTAAACAGGGGAGATGATGTTTGAACTTCCTGTTCTTTATACCAGTCCTTATTTACTAGGGGTGGCAAAAGTTAAATTTAAGACTGAGATGAAGAGACTAGCATTTCTTCTGTAAGCCCTTAAAATGCAAGACAGAGATCAAGACTCTAAAATGGCTTCCAAAAAACATCAAAGTCTATTAAGAGCCAAGAGCCAAGTGAATACTCTCCACCATCCCCTCCCTCCAAAGCTGTTCTAATGGGTGAGGCAGGTGAACATTATCTATCACATTTGGAACAGGCAAAATATATGTGCAAGCATAATATGTTCTGGTCAGCAGAATTAAGAAAAGTTTACAGTTGAAAGAAGGAATGGAAATTTGCAGATTTGTCCCCGTCTGTTTTAACTCGTTCCATGCTTCGCATATTTATGAGTTAAAAATTTTATTTTGTTGAATATTTATTCAGGAGCATCTGATTTAGGATACACAGCTAGTTTAAACAGAGCTTTGACTAAATTAACAATTTAAACAACTAATACTAGATAATACGGTACTATAATAATAATAATAATAATAATAATAATAATAATAATAAACTTTATTTAAGTGTCAAAGTATTTAGCTTACTAGCTAATTGTGGCTATATGGTAGCTATTTTGAGTGTTAAAAATTCAATATATATATATATATATATATATATATTATATATATTATTTTATTTTAGGTTGCAAAGTTTGCAGGTGCTTTGTCAAGTCTAAATGTTGGAAAAGGAGACAGGGTAGTGATTTATATGCCAATGGCTCCACAGGTAATAAAATTGTTGTACAATACATACTAAAATCTAAACACTGAATAATACAACAATTTAGAAAATGAATAAATAAGATGCTTTTAGTATTACCAAGTGTTTAAATGGGCTTTGGCAAACTGCTAGGGAAACAAAACAACATTCTAGGGTTGCAACCCTGCAACAGCCTACTTGTAGCATCCCATCCAGGCATTTGCTTCATGCTACAGATGTATAGCGATTACAGGTTAAACGCCAGCCAGTCAATGATTAATGTGTTTCTGACATTTGTATTTGTTGCAATTGTGTTCAAGGCTGTGATTTCTATGCTGGCTTGTGCCAGACTTGGAGCCGTTCATTCAGTTGTGTTTGGAGGTTTTGCTGCTCAGGAGTTAGCAAGAAGGATTGAGCATGCAGAAGTAAGTAAAAGCAAAAACATTTTGGCTATGAAATACAAAAAAAAAATAACTTATAAATTTCATGTCTACATATGCATGTACATCCAAGCCATTGTATTTGTAAAGTTTGAACATCTTAAGATGAAGCAATTTTGTTTTAAGAGATATAAAGCCACAACCATATTTTTTTGTAGGGTATTTTGTGAACTTTTTCTACATTTAGAATGCTCTTGCAGTTACTGTAAAACATACCCATGAAAAATAACAATTTATTTTTACAGTCAGCTCCTGCCTTGGCATCTTGCTATCACAGACACAGACAGGAGTGAGATTTTCTGAACATAACTTCCACCATTATGGACCCTTCATTGGGGCACCAAATTGTGATGTCCATTATGCATCAGTTGGTGGTTTCTCCCAGGGGGCCCATCTGGAACCCTGGGGGATTTGTCCAAAATTACCCAAGCAATACCCCTGGGCATGGGACGGAGGAATTCTGACAAATCCCCGCCCCCTGAGGGCAAAAAGGACCTCTACAGGTGTATGATATAACTCACTAAGAGATATCACTTTGATATCACACCTAAAGATCCTGGCAGTTGAAGCAAATAAATGTTTGGCATTTTCTGCCTTCCTTTAGCTAATCTTTGCACAAAGGCCATGGTACCATGCACGAGGCAGCACAGGCCTTGTTTGTCACACTGGACCAAGTTTTGTGTGAAGTGTCATCGAAGAATATCTAAGAATTGTCTAGAGTGTAGACCGCTGACCTCATATTACAAAGCCCCAGGGTCTGTCCTCTGGGTTCAATCTCTGTTAGCAAAAGTGACATTTTGCCTCATACACTCAGGCAAAAAGCATGTGATAAATATAGACAAATGCCCCTCTGGGTACTTGTGATGCATTATAGCAGGAATTAACTGTTAGCAATAAGTGTAGCTACAAGGCATGGACTCTAATTTGCTGACAGATATTGTTTTCTGGTTGGTGTACTGTATTGATTAGGAATTGCTTTGTTATTATTATTTAGCCACGTGTAGTGGTAACTGCATCTTGTGGTCTTGAACCAACTCGCTTGGTGTATTATAAGCCCCTGTTGGATGAAGCAATCAGATTGTCAAGTCACAAGCCTTCTACTTGTGTAGTGTACCAGAGAGATCAGGTAAAGTTAAATCTTCTTAATTTTATTGTAAGACGAAAGATCAGTGACTAAATGTAAATTAACCAATTTTTTTTTAATGCGATTAAAATGACCAACCCATTAGCTACAGATGGTTAATTTATTTTGTGAGGAGGGCTGGGAAAATACCCCAAAGGTTTTGAAAAGAAAAAAAAACAGTATGTCAAGTAACATAGCAGAAACTAAGAAATATCTTGCAAACTTGTGAAAGAAAATTCATGCACATAAGTTACAGTACATGTAAGTTTGTGAGAACTGCCAACAAGAACACCAGCTTAGCTATTGTTGACACTCTCACCTTTTCAAAGTTGTCAACATAAGTTGTCAATCTGATTTCAGAATCCTTTCTACTTTGGCCTAATCTGATGAGAAGCAGTAAAACATGACTAAACAATGCTTGAAATAAATGGAAATGCTATTCATCCACATTAAACAGTAAACTGAGTATTTATTGAAAAATCTCATTTTTGGCAGCGTAGATTAGGTTACTGGAAGTTTTTAAGGGGATGGGGGTCTCTTAAAAATCAAAGTTTTTGAAGGAAATTAGCAAAGCTAATCTGGAATGGGTTGGGGTATTAAAAAATTAACAAACAAAATTCTGTAGGGCAGAGGGATATGGATATTTTCTAGTAATTCGCTGTAACTTAGGCCTTGTTTGATAACGAAAACATGAATCATCATGTTAGTATAAAATCTACTTGGAGGTATTTCAAGCTTTTGATAAGGATATTACAATGCCATTTGTCTTTCAACTAATGTGTTTGAACTTTCATTGTGTTTAGTGTTCAGGTGACATCATTCCAGGACGGGACATAACGTGGGACCAAGTGATGGAGAAAGCACAGCCACATGACTGTGTACCAGTGCTTTCAACTGATCCACTGTATATCCTGTACACTTCTGGTACCACTGGTGACCCTAAGGTACACAACACACAAATGTGGTAATTAGGGTTTTCAGTAATTAAGCCAGATTCTCAGAGGGTCTGACGCCACTTGCACACACTCCCTCCTCTCTCCAGTCAGTCGGTCAGTCAGTCAGTCAGTCCCCCTCTTATCTGATATGTCCTTTGTTGAAGGGCTTGTTCTAGCTTGATGCCATCTAACTGTTGAATATTTGCACCTGTCAGAGTGGTTGTTAAACATTTCAGGAATGGGACTGAACATACTCTGGTTGGAAGAAATATTTAGCAGTCAGACAACATCAAAAACAAGCCCATGCAGAAAAGACATCAGATAGGGACAGGAAATTGAGTGTGGGCGGCCTCGAATCATCTGAGTATCAGCATATCAGTAAATGTTAACTGATAAGTTTGCCTTTGTGTTGGTTTGCTTAGGGTATTGTACGGGATAATGGTGGACATGCCGTGGCCCTTAACTGGAGCATGTATAATGTCTACGGGATCAATCCTGGAGAGGTATTTACACTTATATTATTAATAAGCAAATTGTTTTCTTTTTAATCATAATTATCTATACTTCATGGCTGTGTCCGAAATAACAACAGAGTTACCTCAAGCTAAATTAAAATTTCCAGAGGGGTGGGGGAATTCAAACCGAAAATCTTCTGTGGGGAGGGTATGGATATTTTCATTGTTATTTTACCATGTTTTTTCTTAGGTTTGGTGGGCAGCATCTGACCTTGGCTGGGTGGTTGGTCATTCTTACATAGTTTATGCTCCATTGTTGGCTGGATGTACCACAGTGTTATTTGAGGTATGTTTGAGTGGTTTAATTTTAATTGAGTGTCAAAAGTACTTTAATTTGCAACTGTTTTGATTTGTCAATGCTACACTTTGTGATTGGCGAAAAATTCTTGTGCCACTTATCAACCAATCACTGAAGTAAAACCAAAACCAACTGTGACTTACTTTCGCTTGGCACTGACTACCATGTAGTTGCTTTGAGTTCTGATTGGTTCATTGGATTGTTTGCATCTGTGGTTTTGGTTTGACATGTACGTGTACATGTACTACTAACACGCAATTGAAAACTGCTCTATAATAAAGTAGCTACAGTTACAAATTATTAATATCATTTTATTAATATCAAAATAGAATTTATTGACGACATTGAGTGTTTGGTAAAACAAGATATCTAGTACCCTCTGATTTTGTGCAGTTCTCTGTGATCTTTGCTTTCATGAAGTTGACTTCTGAGCAACTGGATACTTTCTCTAGTGTTTTTGATGGACTCCAGTACTTCTTTTTTGGCATATTTCTGTAAACGTGTTAATAAAGTTTTGTCAGATTTTTTTTATTTTGGACAATGCATATTGAGCTTAAGTAATATTTTAATTATTGTTGATATGGTTTGCAGTGTAATTTTGTGAGTTCACACGACTCATTCACATGTTCAATTCACACGTTCAATTCACACGACTCCTAGGAGGTCTCCTGGGACCTGGGATGTAATTATGATACGATTTCGTGTATAAAAAAAGTGTATTAGCAAATCAATTCTTTGTCTGTCAGTCAGTCAGTCATTCTGAGTCAGTCAGTCAGCCTGAGTCAATCAGTCTGAGTCTGTCAGTCTGAGTCATTAAGTCTGACTGTCTGTCAGTCAGTCACCCGTCTGTTGGTCTGCATGCACGCTTTTAGCCAAAAACTGTGCAAACCTTTAAAATCTTCTTAGCTTTTGTTTTGGAAACTTGTTTTTCCTTCTTGTTCTCTTCTTTTGTTGTCTTTTCTGCCGTACTTTCACCAGGAGAGGATGGAAAACAATACACATCTTCTTGATTTTTTATGCATTCACGATCTTTAATACGAGTATTAAGCGGCAGAACTGTTGCAAGAGTTGTATGACAATTCATTGGTCGTTTCTTCATTTGAAGAACTGGTTCGAGCTTTTTCATCATTCCAGAACTGATAGACGGGCCAAACTTCTGAAAGCAACACACAAAAAATGGTGAGCTAAAAACAGCAGTAAGCTAAAACCGACACATCACTCTTTAAAATTTCGTAAAGATTTGTTCTAAATACCATTCTAAAAGAGGTTTCTTTTCGTTCTCCTTTTGCAAAGCGCATTTTTGTTTTCCCGTTATGTTCCTATAACATACTCGCCGATGCGAAAGAATACGATTTCTACGTAAAATATTTTTACGGAAAACAGGGGTTTTGTAAAATTTGGTTTATCATTTTCCCGCCAAAACTGCACGCCGCCCGCCACACTGCAGAAACGGGAGGGGACCTGGGAATGAGTTGATCACGAAGAAAAGGAACATTCTTACTGGTTTTTAGATTGGTTCCTGTCCATACACCAGAAAAGTACCAGAGGTTCTCTCGCGGCATACGCTTTCGTGAAAAGTCGGGCCGTCCGAAGGCCGGTGGACAAAAAAATATAAGAGACATATAAAGGGGCGTGTAATATGAGAAAGATGAGAGCGCGAGAAAAGCCTCTGGCATTACCCAGGAAAATTGGTTCCCTGAGCGGTCCGAATTTTATTTTATTTTTATTAAATCAAATTCCAAATTACATTACATTGCATAAGACAATTAATAAATCTAAGATCAGCTTAAAACAGAATACGTGATTCCTTGGAACAAACCGGCGCCTAATATAATTATCATAGATAGTCTCTAATAACTAATAACACAGGACCGCTATTAAAGATGGACCGGTTACGCGGAATGATTTCATTCAATGGGCCTTTATCACGCGGCGGCCATGTTGATTCCCTGGAGAATAAAATGCTTTGTTTTCCCCTGCTTAACCTCGTTCTCAACTTTTTCACTGCGAGGCTTGGGGGGCAAATCTTTTGTTTTTATACAAAATGGCGGGGCGTGATCAGATAAAGGCCCATTGTGTTCTCGAAAAAATGTCCAAAACAAGTTGTTTTGTATAAACAACATCGTCCAAATTATGGGATGCTTACGTTCAATCAGATTGGACGCCTCAACATGTTTGTTAGCGAGAAGTTTATTAGATTATTTCTTTGAACTGTTTTGTATCAGGAGCTTTCGGAAGGCCTTAGTCATCTTAAAAATTCGTAATAAGTTAGACTAAAATAAAACTAGAGTTTTCTTAAAGTGCACCTAACCCCCACTTTTTTTTTCTTTTAATCAACTCAATGTATATAGTACGTTGAAAAGTCGAATAGTGAAATATTTCTTGTTTTTAACGTCGCGTTAGTGAGTTATAGATATTTGAATTTACAAAATGATAATTAGATGACGTCAAATCAAGACTTTACCATTATTTCTACTTCAATTTACAATACGCAGTTCACAGCTTAAGGATAATCAATTTAATAAATACTAAATAAAAACTGTTAATAGTCAATTGATTTGTAAAAAAATATTACTTGGAGGTGGAAACAAGTAGTTGTATGATAAACGAGTCGTGATTTTACGTCATCATATTAACATTTTGTAAATTCAAACCCCTATAATTCACTAACGTAACGTTAAAAACAAGAAATATTTAACTACTCAACTTTTCAACGTACATAGAGTTGATTAAACGAAAAAAAAAAACAATTTTGGGGTTACGTGCACTTTAAGTAAAATGTCGCCTCAAATTTTCGTAACATTCGGAACATTTAACGCCGTTTTCGGAGGGATGAAAACTGTCGTTTTGGACACGAAATAACGTCAGCTAGGATCTTCGGAAAGGTAAAATCAGCTGGTAAATAAGGGAGATAAGATTCCTTTCCCAAAAGTGTTCTGTCGCTGAAATATTCAGCTAAAGGAACCGAAAAGCCCAAACTGCACTAGTTTTCACGTAGTTTCTTTAAAGGCAGTAAAATGATTTGGAAAAACACAACGTATTCCAAGCGTTTCTTAAACAGTCTTCGTTTCGTTGAGTGCCCCTGTTCGACATTTTTTGAATGTGGTGTCGATGATTTCTTTCTTTTTTTTTTTTTTGTTTGTTTAGGGTAAACCAGTTGGAACTCCAGATGCAGGTGGATTTTTCCGAGTTATTGAACAGCACAAAGTAGTGAGTATGTTCACTGCTCCAACAGCCATCAGGATCATCCGAGCTGAAGTAAGTATCAAAGCAAATATTTTTATCGACTACAGCAAGCAAACCACTGTTGTGCATGCACACAGGGAAAAGGGCTGCTTTTCTCAGAAGTCTAAAGGTCCCACACACATGTTTCAATTTAATCGCTGCTTGTAATACCATATTTACTTGAAAACGCGTCCCTGCGTGCTTATTAAACTTTTCAGCTTTCTGATACCAAACGGCGCTTTTTCGAATACAGCCGCCTCTCATCGCTCCCTATCGCTAGGGGCGGTCCCGCTAACGCTCATTGAAAAATCATTAAAACGAAAACAACACTTTTCAACAAAACGTAGTGGCGTAACCGTCTCTTCGACATCATTTTTTACTTTTACACTCTTTGAATAAGTGCTGCTCCAGAGTGTAATAAGTGCTTCGAATAAGCGCCACGCTGTTGAGGAGTGCTGCGCTTTTTAGCATTTCTTCTCTTACCTGCGGCGTGTATTCGGGTGGCGATTGAATTGGGGAGGCGCTTTTCCTTCTTCCCCGTGAGGGCTGGGTTTTACGCGCACTCGTCAGTGTATTTCGCTCCTTCAATTATCTCCAAGAGTTAAGTTTAAGTACGCGATACTACTTGTAGTCTAATTCAACAGTCATAACATCGTTCAACGGTTGAATCGTATGCCATGGTATAAACTCCTGCCGCGGTTTTCAACGAGTAGTCTTTCTACTACTCTAGCATCCATTACTGTCTAACTAACTGTCAAAATGGTTTTGGCTTATCCGTGTATTTCAGGATCCACAGTGTGAACTAATCAAACAATACGACCTGTCGCAGTAAGTTGGAACTTTTCTCGTGTGTTCAGGAGCAGCTAGGAAGGATTGGAATGCTCAGTGTGTAGCTACAGTCAGGAAGAATAAGAGAAAAGAAAGTCTGAAGGCAGGCTGGTAGGAAACAGTTAGCTAAGTTACAGTGCATCTTTTCTAGTAATGATGAGTAAACGAGAACAGAATTCATTTGGACTGAAGAAAGTAAAGGAGGTTGGGATTACTTTGGGAATTCTATGGTCGCATACGCAAGAAGAACATAGATTTCCACCCTGTACAAGCGAGGCGATATCTTTCGGGAATGTCGTTTAGCCGCGATTTTACCTCGCCGGCACGTGCAATTTGTTGGTAGTGGCCGCTTTAACTTCAACACAATACAGCGCGCACTTACGTAACAATCAAACACAATACAAGACAGCGCGCACTAACTTAACAATCGAACACAACACGAGACAGCACGCACTTACGTAACAATCAAACACAACACAATACAGCACACACTAAATAACAATCGAGCACAACACCAGACAGCGCGCACTAACGTGACAGTCAAACAACACAGCACAGCGCGCATATTCTAAAATTGTTTTATAACACATCCAACATTTGTTATAGAACAACAGCGTCCACTTTGATTCAAATAGAAAAGCAACTCGAAAACAGCATCTTGAACGTACGTTAAAATAGTTTAATTAGGAAAACAACAGTTAACACGTGCGTTGAAATAGTTAAAGTAGTAGAACAGCAGACCTGCCCTATATTAATTAATTTGATTGATTAATTTGATTTAATGATTGATTGAACAATTTATTGAGAGGTACAGTGGAAGCCCGCTTTAACGAACGATATTCTTCAGCCCAGTTAAATGTATGGAAAGGAACCCAGATACAACGAACACATTTTCCCAGCCCCTTGGCACTTCGTTGTATTGGGGTTTCACTTTAATTGTAAATATGTTATTTATCTATTATGTTGATCTTATTTGTCAGTTTCCGTGATTTGTTTGTGGCTGGAGAACACATGGATAAAGACACCATGGCTTGGACAAGGAAAGCTATCAGCGCACCTGTGTATGACAATTGGTGGCAGACCGGTAGGGAGATATTTGATTTGTTTACTTACTTTTGCGGTCAAAAATGAGGGAAGGTGTGCACAGACCCCGATTCATACAAAGCACCTGAAACAAAATTAGTCAAAAGTACTCACCATGCAATCTTTCCTTGTTTACGAATTCGCGAAGATTGCGTGGCAAGGTAACAGAACGAACGTCTGCGAAGGCAGCCTTGTGCCTAGCGTGTCTCTTTTTCCCGTCTCCTGGGACAAAAGAAATGTGAAAAGAAGAGAGATCCTGCGGACAAATTTACAAAATTGCTTCGAAGGAGGCTTGTGTTTGCGCTGCTAATGAAATCAACGCCAAGTCATTTGTGTTTTAGTTGTGTTGTTATATTAATTAACCTTGTTGTCTTCTTATAGAAACTGGCTGGGCAATCACAGCTCACTCGGTAGGACTGGGACGACCCATGGATGAGCACTTACAGACAACTGGAAAAGCGGTGCCGGGATATGACGGTAACTAAACATTGCACATTCTAACTTGGCGTGACGTAGCGAAACATGTTAGGGATTATAAAAAATGAAAATAAGCATATTATAAGAACAAGTAAACATCTCGTAAGCAAAATATGTTTGCTGCCAAGGAGAGGTCGTCGCTTACGAGAGGAAAAAAATGTAATAATTTGACTAAAAAAAGGTAATTCGGTACAACGGATAAGTGGTCGCTTTAGAGAGGTTCAACTGTATTATGTGTCGCCATAAATAAATTAATAGAAACCAAAACCAAAGTAATTATTCTGGCCAATCACAAGAGACGCAGACAATCCAATGAACCAATCAGAATCTGAAGCAAATACATGCAGCCGGCGCCAAGCGCGGGAAAATGCGTGCAGGCAAGTAGCAATTGGTTTTGGTTTTACTTCTGATTGGTTGAGAAAGTGGCGCTAGTATTGTTAACCACTCAAAGCTTAGCAATCAGTGCAAAACCAAAGCAAACGCGAGTTACCTTGAGAACCGCTCTATCTGCCTGGGTACTTAATTGTTATTGTTATTGTTGTTGTTATTGTTATTTTTATTGTTGTAATTGTTATTCATTGGGCACTTCATTGTTCCCATTTCCCGTGCGTTAAAGCTTTCTCCAAAATCACACAAATGACACGCTCAGCTTGACTTAAACCTCTCTGTCAAAGAAGTCTGAGTTGGCGTATTTCACTCTTGTGTTACCCTCACATACAGACTATTTACGAGGGACGATATCTGGTTGACGTAGAAGTTAAAAAATGTTTATTTTAATTTGTTCCTCCACTATCATTTTTGTTTCCAGTGAAAATTGTGAAGGACGACTTTACTGAAGTTGACCGTGGAGACCTGGGTCAAGTTGTGGTCAAGTAAGCAAACCGTTATTTTTTGCCCCATCCCACCATCCCGCGGGGCGCCAGACAGAATCCACATCCCAATGAATCCCGCTCTGATTTTCCCAAGGGAGCTCACTTTGATGATACGATTTCTTGGCGAAAAGCCTCCTTTGGTATTGTCGCAATAGCTTTTGTAAGCAGACACATCGCAGTGAAAATATACATGGTTCTGATCGAGCCACACTTTGTTACAGTTGCTCTGTCAAAGATGGAGATCAAGAGGTAAATTATTTTCACCCAAACCTAGAACGGACTTCAACTGCAATGGGGCTGCAATGGACTGATCAACGTATTTAAAACAACTTAATAAGGGAATTAATATATGAAAGTCTTAATACCGCACGACAAACATAGAAACCAATTTACTTTACATCATCTTACTGGTGTTTTTACCGGGCATAATAATAATAATAATAATAATAATAATAATAATAATAATAATAATAGAGAACTTTAATTATAAAACACAATTTATAAGTTTACAATAAATTCCTTTACAAAGCCTTTAAAATGTATGTATACCTACATATATATGAAAATAATAATAATAATAATAAATAATAATAACTTTATTCAGGTGTCAAATGTACAAATAGCAGTAATAAACCACTAAGTAAGGACACAACAAAATAATTAAAAAAAAACTAATAAATCGCTAAATATTTATCTAAGAATAATTTACATATAAAATATGTACAGATTCTAAACCCACACTCACAAATTCAATTTATATATTAAATTAACGTGATAAACAAATTAACGTGTCATTGCCAGTGTACAGCCGGCCTCTCCACTCTTGAGCAGAGATTATAAGTGAGCAGATGCCGCTTCTTTTCATGTTTTTTTTTTCATCCCGTATCCCCATCCCATCCCGTATCCCCATCCCATCCCGTATCCCCATCCCACCCACCACCATTTAAGCCCCATTCCTGGAGTCCCGCCAAACCTATGTCGGGTGCTTGTTTTGCGATGCTGTCCAAGCGGGGCTGCAGGACGTTTTAACCGCCCTGGTGACATGTGTGCGTTACGCTCGTCTCGCGTTCCTCGTTCACTAAACGCATTTGACATTAGTAGCTCAAGCTACCTGCAGGTCCATCTGTTACTCAGTGAAGAACTCAGTTTTAAGTGACTAATTCTTTTTAACAGAAGAAAAAACAAAATTGGTTAACTTTTATCCCGGCCAGACCAGCGTTAACCCAGTCTCGAGCAACCCGCCCTGTTTTGTAAACTGAAGGAAGTAAACGTTTTCTAAAACTTTATTTTAGTTCAACTTTTATTTCCTTTGACCTTTTTTCTTTTAGGCTCCCGCTTCCACCGGGCACCATGTCTACACTTTGGAGAGCTGATGACAGATTTATCCAAACTTACTTCACTAAATATCCTGTATGCTGTTTGTGTGTGTGTGTTGTACCGCTGTGCGCCGCAAATTAGGAGTCAAAAAAGACTTTTGCATCAACAAAGGGTGACAAAAGAAGGAACAAAAACGTTTTTGCCTTTAAAAATTGACCAAGCCTGTCCTTTTGACCAGAGTAGAGAAATTATGACGTCTTTCTGTTAACATAGCCTTCGTATTAATGCAATCAATTATGCACCTCCCCCTCTCCTCCCCCCCCCCCCCCCCCCCCCCCCCCCCCCCCCCCCCCCCCCCCCCCCCCCCCCCCCCCCCCCCCCCCCCCCCCCCCCCCCCCCCCCCCCCCCCCCCCCCCCCCCCCCCCCCCCCTCCTAAAAAAATTCTCTCGTTAGAACGCGGTTAGGAATATTGCATGAAATAAAAGAAGATGCAGTTTACTTTAAGTTTATTGCCAGGAACAATTACCTGCAAAAATCAAGCTTCTTTGTTTAGGCGAAACACCGTATTCGAAATCATTTGTTTGATTGATTATTTTTTACCAGGGATATTACGACACTAGTGATGACGGAGTAATGGATGAAGATGGATTTGTGTCAATCATGGCACGAACAGATGATGTCATCAACGTCGCAGGCCACCGAATCTCTACTAAAGCCTTGGAGGAGGTGAAAGAGCTATTTTGTCTATCTTAATTACACTTAACGATCCTACTGTCCTTATTTTTGTGGTTCGAGATGACTGAAATTTCTGCTGGGAACTAATTTTTGCGATTTAATTTAATGTTCAAGCAGCATAACATTAACAAGTCAGGAAACTTAATATTGAGTTACGGTATGCTCTTAGAGACATTGAATTCTATTAAATTTTCGAAAGGGATACAGTACTGGACCTAAAGGACTGACGCAACAACAAATTCAAACAAAAAGCCTACCCCTGCCAAGCTCAAGAAAGAAATATTATTACTACAGTATTGAAAAAAAATGTTGTTTTCTATTATTAAAATCCGCAAAAATTAAAACCCGCAAAAAAATGTCATGCAACGCGGTACTTTGTATAAGCCGGCTTTTTTTCGAGTAAATGATTTCCTTTACAATAGCAGTTTTTGTCTTTGTATTTCAGGGCATGTACGTCCCCGATTTCGTAATTGACGCAGCGTGCGTCGGATTGGAAGACCCGATTAAGGGTCACGTGCCTGTTGGCTTTATAGTGATAGACAAAAGTGAGTAGAGTGTTGATGCATGTCAAATCATGTATGCATTGTGGGCCTATCATTTAAATCCCGTTCAAGCCATAACTTTTTTTCAAACACAGCTGCGAGGGTCATTTCTTCACTTTACATTCTCTATCCGCAGTTCATATGTGGTTCATCCATGTACCTCATTTGGTCATTATAGTGTTGAGAAGTGCCAGCTTGTACCAAAAAAAGGACGTATGGCAGGCTCAACCTGCGCTGAAAAAAAATTTATGGTATTTTGAGGAAATACCCATTGTGACTGTATTTTTTCTATTCGTTTTTTACCTTCAGCTGTTCCTATTACAAGAAAAGAAGCTGTCGACCAAGTGATAAAAAGCGTGCGAGAGTTTGTTGGTCCTGTGGCGTTTTTCAAAACCGCTTTGATTGTTCCTTCCCTACCCAAGGTACGGTGAAATGAATTTTACAATGATGAGCGCGCACCGTTCTGAACAGTTTCTGTTGTTGTAACCGGCCAATCAAACTTAAAAAAAACTGTGGAAGGCGAAATCCCAAGTTACTCATCGCCTTTCCGCATTGCGCCCTTCTATCATTTTTCGGAGGCTGTAAAAGCCCGTTAGAAAGTTTTCAAAACTATGTCGAAAACTTGTACAAAACGCTGCGCTACTTGCGTGTGATTTCTACCTATTCACTGATTTTTAAATTGACTCCGACAAGCTTGTTATGTTGGATGAACATATTCATATTAAAAATGACTTTTCAATCTCGTCCCCAGGGCCTTCTCCACTCAAAATGGCAGGGCGGGCGTAGAAATCCCTGGACAAGACTGTGAAATACTCCAAACATCCGGGAGTATTCTGTCGCGTAAAAAATGATCGATTGTCTTCGCTTCGTTTGAACTATGGCCTCATATTGCAAGAAAAAAACAAACGGAAAGTCACTGCCAATTGCTGGAAATATTAACCTCCGAAACAAAACACGTGACAAAATACTATACGATTCTTGGAATATTTCACAGCCTTGTCAAGGAGTTTTTTAGGTTAGCATTAAATCCCATTCGCCTAAACCACCTCGGACTCCTTATTGAGACTTACATAACGGAGTAACTGGTAGCTTTCAGTTGAGGTTGGGGTTAGCAGTTTATATGGTTAAATTTAAGCCTAAACAACCCGAGAAGCTAGGTGGTACACTGGTATGGTAGGCTATGTAAGCCTAAGCCTAGCTGAGGTCATCGGTTCAATCCTGAGTGGAAATTTTACGTTTTCTTTTTTACACTTAAAAATTTATTGAAAATAAAATTCTAAGTGTCGACAATACGTTATATAATTCTCATTAAGTGTCCGTGGTGGTTTAGGCGGATGGGATCTAATGCTGACCGTTTTTTTTTTACGCCCGGCCCGCCATTTTGAAAGCGGAGTAGGCCCTGGGGACGAGCGAGGTTGACCACTTTTTCTACTCAGTTTTTACTGGTTCAAAAGTCTGACAATCACTGAACCCTTTCACTCCCAGAGTCAATTATGGAGACATGTAGTGTAGTTCTAACGTCTGACAATCACTGAACCCTTTCACTCCCAGAGTCAATTATGGAGACATGTAGTGTAGTTCTAACGTCTGACAATCACTGAACCCTTTCACTCCCAGAGTCAGTTATGGAGACACGTAGTGTAGTTCTAACTTTGAGTCTGTCAATCAAATCCTATGATGTGACCATTCAGCCGTGCTTTTGCATGGTACCATTTATTTTTTCAATATTTTACAAAGGGAATTTGGGATTTTTCTTGAATTTTGATGTTTGGCACTCTTGGGAGAGAAAGGGTTAAGTACTTATATTCAAATTAATCAAAAAACCCGCTTGTTACTGTTCTTTACAGACCCGCTCGGGTAAAACGGTCAGAGGTGTGCTGACAAAGATTCTTCACGGAAAACCGTACAGGGTAAGAAATATTTCCTTTGTATGCAACTTATTTTTTATGAGGGAGGGGCTCGAGGCACCCAATATCCTCGTTTACTGGGTTTTAATGTTTTGATGAAGGTTTTCAGAAGTAATTTTTTCATTTGGTGCTGTTCACTTGTTCATAATTCGCACCATTACATTTGGTCTCCTTTTGGTCTCCTTTTGGTAGATTTTCCTGTATAAATCGTGGCTGGCCTTTTTCGAAGTGTCAGGATTAAATCTTCCACTCTTTTCTCTTCAGATCACCCCAACAATGGAGAATCCTCATGTTTTGGAGGATATCGAGGAAATTGTACGCGAAGAAGGAATTATTGAGCGTAAACTACCTCACTGAATAGATGAATAATTAGGACAAATATCTTGCAGAGTGGAAGCAAATACTGTTGGTTTTTATAGATAGAAGGAAGGGTACCATGTAATAAGTTAGAAAGATCTTTCAAGTATAGTGTACAACTCGCCAGAATCACTGCATTACAACATTCCACCCTTGGACCAGTGTTATTGTATTCTAGTTTAATATAAACCAAGTAGAGTTTTATAACAATTTTATATTAAATATCTACAACTTATCAAGTCGCGTGTCACGCTAAACAAGGCATTTTCTTTTCTTTGTATTTCTTTTCATTTGTTATAGGAATAAAGCATAAGTTAGTATAGTATAAGATTTTTCGAGTAGTGTTTATTTTTCTGCAAAACCTTCTTTATGTTACTTTTAAGAAACCCCACAAAAGTGTTTCCGTGTTATGAAAGTGTTAAAGTTAGAGTTCTTAGAGAAGTGGAAAAAATCGCGCATAAATATCGAAACAATAGCCAGCCAGTTTTCCAAAAATCGAGGCGGTCTCTTCCAAGCATAATATCAAATTTCCACTGTTTTAAAATTCATAGGCGATTTTCGGCTGCGCTTCTCTAAGAGCTCCAGCTCCAGCTCCGACACTTGACTAATCATTGACTAAAGGTATTGTTACACGTAACAATTTTTCGTGCAACACGTTACAATTGCTGTGCAACTTGTCCCACCAAAACAAATTCGTACGTTAAAAAAATGACGCATCTGTCACTAAACTGTTGCCTAACCGGTTTTTCCGATTAAACATCTTGTTTTGTGCCGTTCTCGCTGCCATCGCCGTATTGGAGGAGCCCGGCAGATGCCCAACCCCCACTCTCCCCCTTTTTTCAGGTTAAGCACTGAACTATCTAATCACTGACTGAGACTTTTCTCCACTCCTCTGTTTTAACTCTGAGCCAGAAGCATAATTAACGACCCGTCTCCTATCATCCAAACTTTAATGCTTGAAAACGTGTTTATCCCTCGATTAAAGTCGAAGGTCAAACTGAACAAACCGGGGACGAAAAGTCAGGCCTACGCGGACTTTGAACAACGTTTAACTTTAGAAGCATTTAAAAAAATACCCACCAACCACCGCGATTATTTTTTCTGAAATTTATCTGGGAGCAATTTGTGGCGACGGACTTTTGTTCATGACATGTTACGTTTCCATGGCAACCACATTTTGACAAGCATTTTCACCTAAATAAATTTTTTACTTTCCTGTGATGAATTTCAAAACTTTAAGATTATTGCGTCGACGAAGGAGACGCTTCCTAATCTTGTCGGGTAGGTGGAACGAATCGAGAAAAGTGTCGGTACCAAATCTGCGCCATCTTGAAACGTCACAATAGTATCCAGCATTCTTAGCGCGTCGTCTAGGCGGAACGAATCGAGAAAAGTGTCGGTACCAAATCTGCGCCATCTTGAAACGTCACAATAGTATCCCGCATGCTTTAATATCGCGTGTTTTGATCTGCGTGCGCACTTTTTTGCCGCTTCGTGCTCTGACAGCTCGTTTGACAACGTACAACGTTCCACAACTTCAAGCCGGCCCTAAATTAAGATTAAACTAGTAGTAATCATAGATTATAGTGCGTCTCCTTATCCCGTGGCACCTCGTCTTAGCACAGGGAGCAGAGGAGCCAAATTTGACCTAATACGCGTTCGATCTTCGATCTGTTGTTTACGAGTCTGTTTTTCGCCCCAGCGGGACCCCAAGCGTAATCGGAGCTTTCCGTTGGGTAACCGCAGATTGCTGACTGTGGGCGCCACAAAATCGTTACGCAGCAATAAGAGAGACAAGGGAGGAAACAGATTTGAGCCTAATTTTTGATCCCGGATTACTCGTTTTTGATTTAATAATAAGTTCTGATTTTCGGCATGTAGCTTTATATGGACAGTCTCTGGCCAGCTTTTCAACAATTTCGATGAAGAGATCCATTAAACACTCCTTTCGGTGATCGCTCTTTATGGCGTTCAAAGTTGACTTTCGTATGATGTGGACCGGGTGTGGACCGCAACATACTGGTGACGGAAATACGTCATACGAGAGCTGTGCGCATGACCGGAAGCCCTTGGCATGAGTTTATTCATCTGAACATGTTAGCGTCTTTTCTACGTAAACATGCTATCTTTTCCGGAATATCTTCGAACAGTGCCATTCGGTGATTGTTTATGTCCGCTAGGTGAATATTGTGAATAATGTGAATATTGTAAAGGTCTGCGAAGGAAACAGGCAAGCTCGATAAAATGTATTAAAGGACGTGGTGGAATTCGAATCCTTGTGGAATCAAGGCATGCCTGATGCAAGGTGAGAAGTTTTCACGCCTCTTGTGGTCCGTCTAAGCTTTTAATGTCAAGCTGATTGAATCTTCTGTTAAAACCCATACGATTGTTTAGGCTAAGCTATAGATGAATTCAGGGCCGCTTCTTTGCGTTGACACTTAAGAAAAATATTCTCTGTGACTAGCACTGTATACGTTCTGAGTTTCTGCGCATGTAATGAGCTTCACTAGACGACATTATAAGATTTCCCTCATTCGCAACGCGTTTCATTTTAAATCTCCCTCCGCTCCGATCATATCAGCCGCCGTGTTGTTTTGAACTTTGAATGTCACTTTCGGAGTTTTTACTTCCGTCACCAGTATGTTGCGGTCCACATCCAACGAATCACGTGGTACTATGTTTCTTCCCTTGTCTCTTTTTCTTCTCGGCACTTCGTGCCTCGCTCGGAAAGCTTACGCTTTCCGGAAAGCGCCGATTACGCCTGGGGTCCCGCTGGGGGAAAAACTCGCAAACAACAGATCGAATAACGCAAGTCACAGGGCGCTTATAAAGCTCAAAGATCGAACGCGTATTAGGTCAAATTTGGCTCCTCTGCTCCCTGTGGTCTTAGCCTAGTACCTCAGTTTCATGAATTAATTCAGCCACTGTTGAAAAGGACTATGTCGCGAGATATGTCACGCAGGCAAAAACGTCGGGCCGTCATCAAACAAATTCACGCTATCGCCGTGGAATCGGGCAAAATCCTGCCGTGCTGTGTACTCCGAAAGGTCTCAGATTTTTCCGACATATAAATAGTATATTTGTCTTGATTTCATTTCGGTTATTTCTCCGATTCTGAAATCATACTCCTCAGTACATGTACCAATACCGGAACCGGAAATGAGAAATTTCGACGTTTAAGTCACGCAACATTCAACGTGAAATTTCGCAAGATTTTTCGGATAAAATTACAACTACCAATTGCAAGTGAGACACAAGACTGTTGAATATAATTCCTTTATTAGCTAGACAAATTTTAGTCACAAAACTGCGAAATCTTTAGTCGCAAATGCGCCCGATACAGGCGCAATTTCGAGCACTGTAAAGTTAAATTATCTGCGTTCGCCTGGCGCGGCCGGTCAGTGAATTATTGCTACAAGACATAAGCGAATTGCACCGTGCCGTAGAACATCGCGAAGAACGACGTCGGTATTTAGGTGAAAGCTTCCCAAATCAGGCAGAGAACCACAGCAAAATCAAGATAGAACATTCAAAACATACCAGAACGGCAGCGAGGAAAATCTGTAACTTCTTGTTTGATTCCAAAGAGACCCAACAACTTACTTGGTCCGGAGAACCTTCGTCCAATTTTTCCACTGCGTACTTTTACTAGGCATTGAAATATTGAGCCGTACGATTCCAAAATCGGGAAAATATCCGAAACTAAATCAAGACAAATAGATTATTCACATGTGACATTTCGGAACCCCAGCTCCCCAGGATGATGCCTGTCCACGCGATGCTGGATACTATTGTGACGTTTCAAAATGGCGCAGATTTGGTACCGACACTTTTCTCGATTCGTTCCGCTTAGCCGACAAGATTAGGAAGCGTCTCCTTCGTCGACGCAATTAAATTAAGGAAGAACCAGAAACATGCCTGAAACGCGAATGCCATGTCACAACGAGGTACCTAAGGAGACGCACTTTAATCTGTGATTACTTCTAGTTTTAACATATTTCTTGATTTTGATTAATTTTGAATCAATTATGGCGCTTTTCAAACATGATGGAAATCTAAGATAAATCTAATATAGCCAGGAGGATAGCGGCCATTCGGAATAATGCAATTACCGCATCATATGACGTCATCGCGTCACGTGACTTACCTTAACTTAATTACGTGACGTACTATGAATCCTCCAAGTGACATAGCTTGAGTGTTAATATTCTAGAAGTTACGGCGGGCCCCACCGCTCCCAGAAGACCAAAAAAAAAACGGTCTGAATAGGCCTTTTTTGAGCTATTTTGAAAAAAATAGCTCATTAGCAGGCGCAAAGGTTGGTTTGTGATGTTAGTATGTTTGTTAGTTTGTTTGTTTGTTTGTTTGTTTGTATGTATGTCTTGGGTTATGTCACACCAATCAGATTGCCTCTTGTATGTACACCGTGTACTATGTCAGCCATTCAAATTTTCGCTTCTAAAATGGTATTACTGAAGGTCAAAGAAGGGCACTTGACATGAATTGAAAATCAGCCATCTTGAATCTCCGCGATTGTTGCCGCAAACACTAAAAGTGTAAAGTTTTGAAAATTTGTTGCTTGGGAACTGTTCTCTAATCCCGACTGGCTTGCTAACCTGGCAATATCAAGGACATTTATTCGGAAATACCGCCTATAATGTGCCCTATGCATGAATGGTAGAATGGTCTGCGGGGGATGAGACGTCCAAAAAATGTGGACTGCGGTTACGTTCATAGGTGAGCTTATACTGAAGTATGAGTATAGTTTTATTGCAAAAACAGCAAGCCGATTTCAAATAATATGATGCGGAACATGAATTGTATGTTTCAAGCCTGGGTTTCAAGAGATTACTATTTAAAATTGGATTTTTTTTGTCAGACACGCTGTCTGCACGTGAAAATGTTGAACTTTGTCCTAAAAGAAACTTGTCCGTGATGCATGGAGTTCAACAGAGAAAATGTAATGCAATTAATCTACAATTTACAGTATGTAAAACGTTTATCTTTCTTTGAATTAATGTGAGCTGATGTGTAGGTTATTAATTGTATGCCTCAAGCGATTACTATAAGCGAGAAGCGACTGTATTTTGTATGAGCAGTCACGTTGTGTGCACGTGCAAATATTGAACTTTGTCCTAAGAGAAACTGGTACGTGATGAAATTCAACATGTTTTCGAGAAAACGTAATGTAATTAATTTATATGGTGCGTTAAAAAACGCCTGTTTAAAAAATATTAGTTGCAATTTACTAGGAAACAAGCAAAATTCATTTTGGATGCGCTAAGTTTCTGCTGGTCGACATTACAGGAAAAGGTGTTTGGTTCCAAATGTTAACCTCAACAATGTTCGTGTAAGTAATTCAATAAGCTTGTGGTTTTGAGTCGAAAACAATTTAATCTAATTAGTTCTGTTTCTATTTGCACGACTTTTTTGTGGAGAATAAAAACAGTTGTTTAAATAATATCAGTTCCAATTTACTAGGAGACTACTTATATTCATTTTTCATGCGTTTAGTTTCTGTGAAAGACTTTTCTGGTTGACATTACAGAAACAGGTGGTTCAAAGAATTTTCGTGTCACTAATTTAATTAGCTTGAGGTTTGGAGTTGAAAACAATTTAATTCAATTAGTTTGCGTCTTCCAGGCCAAAGGAACCTTTTCCACGTGTCTTTTGTGAATAATAAAAGAAACCTTTAAAAAAAGACTAGATACAAATTTCCAGGAAATAATAAGCCTTCAATTTGGATGCATCAAATTTATGTGCAGGACTTTTCTGGTTGACATTTAATTTAATACACTCATTACTGAAACAAGTTGCTCATTTCACTGGGGCCGTAGTTTCGTCAAAAAATAACTCCGGAAATCCCGTGAAAAAAAGCTAGCCGAGAAACGGGACCCAGTTGGTTATCTCGGTGGGCGGGCCGGAGGATTTGAAAAACGTATATCTGCAAGCGGTTATTTGTGCGAGTTAACTTCCGCTGTTTTGTTACTTTCACCATTTCATATCATTTAGGTAATTTTCAAAATAGCTCATGCACGCAATGCGTGCCTATGTTTAATGACGAAAACACCAACGAAACCCGTTAAAACAGACACTTGCAGAACTTTAAAGTATACTGTGAAACGCAGGATGGTCGCAATAAAACGCGATAGAAAATCACAACTCCACTCGCCAATCTTTTAAAAATAAGGCTAACTTTTTCAAGATTTCTCGCACCGATATGTGCGATATGCGTTTGCGCGAGTTTCGTGACTAAGCCTCTTTAAGTTCACTACAGTAATATATTAAATATCTACATTTTATTGTGGAACTTGCTGTAGCATAAACTCTTGTAGTAAAACATGTATCGATCTTTAGCCACTTTTTGCCTACAAATATTCTATATATTAAGTAATGCTACACATAAGAACTATAGTAAACTTCACTGTTCTGCGGTATTGGCTCTTTCCCACATAGAATATCTTTGGTTTCAAGAATAGAGGAGGGGCCGATGGTTCATAATTTTATTTCAGTATAAAAATAAAGAAAATCCATTTGCGTCAATTAAATTTTAGGAAATGTTCGTGCTTAACCAATCAGAATAGCAGAAGACAATAGCTAATAATTTTGCTTCTTTGATGAAGTTCCTCAAATGAAATATCTTTTAAAAATTGCATGTTGTGCGATTGGGTCTCAAATTACTTGAAACCTTAAAAAGGTTAGACAAAATGCACCTTGAACCTTAACTTTTTAGCAGTTTTTGAGTCTAGGCCAATGAGATCACTAGTTGTAACAATGAAAAAAGTTGACATTCCATCGTGCATTGCCGTTCAGCGCTATCCTTCTTATGCGGATCATTACTTAAGTCTCCGAGAAAACCAAAAGATTTCGTCTTCTGACAATCACTTGTTCTGCTTGTTCCAGTTTTACCATTTTATCCAAAATAAAAATAATCAGAGATAATAACACGACGTTTCGACGGCTACATGTCATCATTTTCAAATGTCAAGTTTGCAGTTTGACAGATACTATATATAAAAACAACAACAACAACGAAAATGAAACATAGAATGCACGATCACTGCAACAAACCGTTGAGAATGGCCGGATCTGGGTTTCTAATGTGAAACATTTCATGGATGAGGCATCCCAGTTTCATGTTGCATTTCTTTGGTATCCTGAATTTTTGTTGTAGATTTTTTGTCGTCGAAACGTCATATTATCGCTTGTTTCCCTTTTAAAATGTTTTACCAAATCTTCTCTCATTAAGTAATGCTCCACATAAGAACGATGGCAAACTTCATTGTTCTGCGGCATTAGCTCTTTCCCACATGGAATATCTTTGATTTCAATAATAGAGGAGGAGCTGATGGTTAATAATTATATTTCATTATAAAAATAAAGAAAATCCATTTGCGTCAAATAAATTTTAGGAAATGTTCGTGCTCAACCAATCAGAATAGCAGAAGACAATAGCTAATAATTTTGCTTCTTTGATGAAGTTCCCCAAATGAAATATCTTTTAAAAATTGTATGTTGTGCCATTGGGTCTCAAATTACTTGAAACCTTAAAAAAATTAGACAAAATACACCTTGAACCTTAACTTTTTAGCGGTTTTTTAGTCTAGGCCAATGAGATCACTAGTTGTAACAATGAAAAAAGTTGACATTCCATCGTGCATTGCCGTTCAGCGCTATCCTTCTTATGCGGATCATTATTTAAACAAAAAAATAGCACATGTAAGTGAATTGTATTCAGTTCGTTGACGAGGACGAGAAGGTTTTAATAAATTCAAAGCCAGGACAGTCGCACACCATCTCCCTATAGTCCATTAAACTATAGGGAGATGGTGTGGCGAGCGACAATGGTGGGCAAATTCTAATTTATGTTCTCTCTATAGTATACGCGTGGAAATGAAAACCCTTGCCCCTTTAAACCCCCCTCCCCCCCCCCCCCCCCCCCCCACAATGTTAAGTCCTGTCCCCACCTCCCTACAATGTTAAGTCCTGTCCCCACCCCCCTACAATGTTAAGTCCTGTCCCCATCCCCTACAATGTTAAGTCCTGTCCCCATCCCCTACAATGTTGGGCCCGTGTATCTACAATACTTCGTAGCTCTCAACATTGATTCTGTAGAAGTCTCCCTGCAGCTCATCAGTGAGGGCATCCAACTGGTGTGTTTTTGTTTCACTGCTGTTGAGACTTGGATTTTTTTTAATTCTCATGCTCGTTATAAATTGACAGTAATTTACTTAGTTATAGCCTATTAAGTTTTCATACACGTTTAGTAAAATGGACAGGTTTTGTATTGGCAAGTGTTACTGGCATGTGGTCACACATTTTTTTTACGATTTTCTATCACAGTTGACTCCTCTTCCCCAGCCAATAAAAGTGCCTTCAGTTCTCGTGGTGTTCCTGTGGCACATACATACATACATAAACTTTATTTTAACTCGAATTTAAGTGTAGCTTGTGAAGCTAATTTCTTTGAGTAAAATAACATATAAGAAAGCAAAAAATAAAATTTACACATATACTCTAGGCTCCTGTGACGTTACAGTACTACTCATCGCTACTAGCCTGCGGACAGGCTTCCAGTCGGACGGCGGGGTCATGCGAAGAAGGGAAGCCTGCACGCATCCTTCAAAATCGCGGCTGCCGCCCACAAGAACCCGCGGATTGCTTTAGCTTGTCAACTGTCAAATTTTAACCAATCAGCACGCCCCGGAAGTCAAAATTCAAAATCAGGGTAAACAAATGATGATACACATGAAATCTAGGCGCCCGGTCGCTCGCGAGCGCCATGTCTCACGGATAAACTCCCAAAATTACCATACTTTCAGCCTCTGCAATTCAGTACCTTAAAGCGGATAAAATCATTATAAATAAGAGTACGTTGTTTTGTTACAGTTAGCCGAAAACCATCTCCGAGTTATTTATAGTTCTTGTCGCTTCGCTTCGCCGTGTTTGTTTACACACGCAATTTCAGCGGTCGGTCGTAGTTAAAAACAAAAATCCTTCAGAAGTTGTAAAACAAATAAAACCGTCTGCGAAAATAATTCGAAAGCCGCTAGCAACGAAAAATAATTCATGAACGTTTCATTAATCACAAACGAATTGGTCATTCAGCTGGTCATTCAGCTGGCATTTCTGGGACTCCAGGACATGCACTGCACGTTAACTCTGATCGCGAACCTGCCGTAGAATTCAGAACTGACTGAAAGAGTCGGATAAAAATAATTCTGATCAGAAAGACGACAATAATTCAGAAGAAATCAACAAAACCGAGCGACAAAATAGACAACCGATCGCTTATGGCTTCGCCGCTCATGGGTACAGCTCCTCGTGAAGATAAAACAAAAATCCGCTGCCTCCCCAGGCAAACTACCAAGAAGCTTATTGAACGGCGATTCAACTCATTCAAGACATGTTTATTATATTTAAACTTTATGCATTGAATGACGAAATTTTCATTGACCACTGAGTTGTTTTAATACACACCCGTTCGCCAGAATGTCTGCATGCACTCGTCAGAATGTCTGGGATTCTGAAAAATATTTCATGTACTCGAATTAAGAACTGAGTGAAAACGTTACTCTGTACCGGACAAAAATAATTCTGAACAGAAAGAAACGAGTAATTTCTCTAATAATTTCTAATTTCTAATTTCTCTACCGGAAATGAAAAACTACGATTACGTCATGAATAATTAAAATCCACCAATCAGCGCTTCCAGGTTTGCGTCCAAAATTTGGACGCAGACATTCGATATTCTGAAACTCGCGTGCAGGCTCCCCTTCGTTGCCGGCGCTTCGCGCCGGAAAATAGCGCCCCTCCGAACCAGGAGCCTGTTCGCAGGCTACATCGCTACCAATACATGGTCATTGAGGACATTTTCAGCAGATTCCATTATTAGTTCCATATCCTCCAGGAGTGTCGCTGTTCACTAAAATCGGCGTTGCTTCAGTCATTTTGTTCTTTTTAATTAAATATTTCCGAATTCGTGACTGCTGGACGAAGCCACTCTTTGGAAAATGCTTTTTCCTGGCATAGAAGGTCTGAACAACAATACCAAGGACTGCTAGCACCAGCCATGTAGCTGATAAGATGTAGTCTGAGGGAATCGAATTGAAAAGTCAAGTGTAAGCACAAAATAGGCGAATCTCTGCTGACATCATCGTTCATTTTGTTTCATAAGCATACAATTTTACGTAGAGAAGGCATCGTGCTAAATACGAATTGAATTCAACAGTTGAAAGAGCTTGTTAAACTTGGTAATCTAGTATGTAATTTTTAGCTCTTTTTTTCTTGTAATGTTTCAGGAAATATCTGCTATGAAAAATTGCAAAATTGTTGGGTGGCAAAAGCTAAAGAGCCAAGATGCAGTCTTGACTTTATACGAGGCAGGCCTCTCCACAGTGACCACCTTCCCTGTCATTTTGTGTGATTGCTTGTGAGAGGCTTACATCAGCCTGGTCCTTCAAGTAGTATGTTATTATGCTTACCATTTTGCTGGAAAGGTCTGGTGACAACAATGTGGTCTCTGCGAAACTGCGGCTTTGTGGCGTGAAGAATAACATCCACAATAATGTACGAAATGCTGGTGTGTAAGAAGAAACCGATTCCTGAAAGAACAAAAATATTTTCTATCTGTTCTTGGGCCAAACAATAGAGAGAAAGACCCAAGTTCCAAACAGTTTGGATCAAAGAATCTCTTTCTGGATAGTCAAGCGCATCAACTAACCATGCATGTGTGAGTGAGGTAGAGTGAGCTAATGAATCGAGAGGAATGCAGTCCCTTTCTAGATAGATCAGTGGGCAAACTAATTATGTGTGTGAGCCGTGGTGAGAGTGAGCGTGAGTGCGAGAAGACGCAATCAAATGAACAAGCCAAGAACGAAACCATTCCTTTCTGGCCGATAGTTAAGCAGACAAGATTAGGTAATTACACATGCAAGCAAGTGAATAAGCCCAGTGTGATCGGTCTTTCTGATAATTGAAAAAGGCACTACATGATTTGCTATGACTTCTGCAAATGATTACCGGGTACTGACGACAAAATGCTGGGGGTAACCCTGCGATGGACTAGCATCCCATCCAGGGGGGAGTAGTAAGGTAGTTCTAGTTGCTTCATGCTAGAGAAATCGGGTTAAGTTCCATGTGAGTGGGCCCCCTGTGGCTTGTGTGCGACTTTACCCTTACATTTATCAAAAGGTAGAGTCTACCTGCTATAGCTCAGAAGGAGATCGGACACCTTATTGAGAATTATATAACGTAATGACGACACTTAGAATTTTTGCGTCGACGAAGGAGACGCTTCCTTATCTTGTCGGCTAGGCGGAACGAATCGAGAAAAGTGTCGGTACCAAATCTGCGCCATCTTGAAACGTCACAATAGTATCCCGCATGCTTAACGCGTGTTTTAACCTGCGTGCGCACTTTTTTTTGCTGCCTCGTGATCTGACAGCTCGTTCGACAACTACAAGCCGGCCCTAAATTAAGAAAGAACCAGAAACATGCCTGAAACGCGAATGCCATGTCACAACGAGGTACCTAAGGAGACGCACTTTAATCTGTGATTACTTCTAGTATTTTCAATATATTTTTAAGTGTGAAAAAGAAAATCTAAAGTCCCCACTCAGGATTGAACCTGTGACCTCAGCTAGGCTTAGGCTTACATAGCCTACGGTACCACTGTACCACCTAGCTTCTCGGGTTGTTTAGGCCTAAATTTAACTATATAAACTGCTAACCCCAACCTCAACTGAAAGCTAACCAGTTACTCCGTTATATATTCTCATTAAGGTGTCCGACCTCCTGAGCTATATAGCATTTAGACTCTACCTTATCAAAAGTACTGATTTTTAAGCACCATTATAATTATTTATTTACTCACCTACTACAAAAGCATAGGAAGACACGATGGAAGTATAAGCAATACAAAGCTGTAATTAAAAGAACAAATCAGTTAAAAGGAATGAAATCTTACTGATTTTTAGTTTATGAGTATAAATAGCTGAAGGCTTTGGGCAAGACTGACATCCTATTAAGAGACTTCTCGTAAATTGTTCACTTAAATCTTGTGTTTTATGCATCAACAAGAGGCTCCAAGCAGCCTATACTCATGGGCATGCATAAGAAAGTTTTACGATATATTTTAAACATGATAAGAAGATGTCCGATATGGAGAAGAGTTACTCCTTTCATTCAGTCATCGTTCCTGCAAACCACGTTGTTTACTATTATATGTTTTGTAAATGAAGACTGTACCACAATGAAGCCAGTGATTCGTCTAAGTCTTATATATACCTAACGTGAACATTAGTAATGTAAGTAGGGTTGTAGGAGATGCTGTTGTGACACTTCAGTAACGCTGTTTTACCGAAAGTGAAAGTAGCCAGAAGTCACTAAACAGGAAGTGTAAATGGCAAAGCTATGAATCGGAAGTGCACAATTTAAAATATGCGTGCATAAATTTGCATGCAAAATCGTGACACAAAAAAGAAAAAGGAAAAAAAAAAAAGAAAAACGGAGACCATTTTATAAAGCTGTCACACCTCTTGTCGAAATTATGACTGCGACATGTAAATATAACTAAAAAGATTTCAAGCGGGTCAACAAGTTTGCATTTTCCCAAAACAAATTATCCTGAAAAGCTATCTAGGGTGTTTGAGAGAGAAAAAAAAAAGAATAAAGCGGTTAGTTTCTAAAGAAACTATGGTAATTTTTTCTAGCTGTTATTATTTTTTTGTCGCTTGTTTAGTTTATTTCAAGACGATAAAAGCAAGCTCCTGATCATACTCACGAAAATATAATAATTATATCAGACAAGAAACCTGCGCCTTTAAAGGGGCTCTGTCACCATTTTTAGTGTTATTTTAAAAAAATCAAAGACATCTTTATATCAGCGGAAACACAAAAATAATGGTCCAGTTTTGTTTAAAATTGTTTTACAAGTATAGTGAAACTATAAACAAGTGTCTCTGACTACAGATGGCCAGGATGGAAATGGACTGCAACTTGAAAAAATTGGAAGTTTGTTCAATGTGTTTTGAAAATTTCCTAAAAACTGATTATGGTTTATTCTTTCTACAAGAATTTACTTGGTATCTTGTTGTTGGTGTTCTAAGAGCATTTTGTGTTTGAAGTAGGGTGCTCAGTTTTAATTCTAGCACAGTCTGAGACAAAAACATAAAAACTGCCATGACAGAGCCCCTTTAAGGTGGTTGCTTACATGTATGAGTTCTAGGTTTGACAGTCATTAGTACAGCATAACAGCAGTAATCTTACCACGCGAGGCCACAGAATGAGAACAACTGGTACAACTATAGTGCAGGCAATTAGGATAACACCATAGTCAAATTCACTTGTCTGAAATATGTTAAGATCACCTGGAAATTGAAGTTCAAACAACACATTCATAACACATGTACACCTAAAGGGTAATAACTATTAGAAGTGGTTTAATTATAAAGTCATGCCAACAGGAGCACAACAGTTACTAGTTGATACCACTCTTATTACTACTTGTTGGCTCTGCATCATGCAAGCCAGATCAACTGATTTGTGAAATCTGGATGTTTTCCTTAGCAGTTCACATTTTTTCATTTAGACTGCTCAATAAATTTTCACCCACATGGCTTTCACATGTTAACCTTTTCAATTAAATGACATTTTCTATTAAAAGTAAAATATTAACCTATTTACTGCTACACCTGCCAAGATTGGCCTTGGATCCTGCGTGATTTGCACATCAATGTCAAGTCTCCCCTACCTCCCTAGAAAGTTGTTCTCTTGTCTGGAAAGCTAGCATTTCAGTCCAGTTTGTGGACTGAAATGCTAGCTTTCTCCTCGTCCTCCTCGACTAAAAAGTCTTTTGAAATCACTAACCAATTGGTGTGAACATCAGAGTTGCTCCAATCAGGAATCCAAGAAACAGAGCATCAAGCAGGAGACATATTCTTGTCCATTCAGTGAACCACCACAGTGCAAATACCAACAAACCAAACAACAGACCTAATCCAGCACTTATCAGCATGCGACCTGTCAAACACATTCAAATAAACACATCTTATTCAGTGGTTTAACAAATAATACACGCAGATATTTTATGAGTTGTATGTAAGCTATAAGTAAAATGTCCGCACATAATTATCTGTTAAATCATTGAATAAGGGATTGATTATTCAACTGAAATTCTTTTATAATATCTTCTGTGCCTTCAAACTGGGATACTACACTGTAACTAGTAAGATGAATACGGTAATACTATACTACATGTAAGTTTGGATATTTTGCATGTTCTCTGTTTCTTTTAAGGTAATAAAAATGATTTCACAGTCAAATAATACACATTGTTTGATGGTGTGACAGATAATAATACACATGGATATTTTATGAGTTGTGAGTATTTTGTAGTAATGTAAGCAATGAGTAACTTCTTAGTAACACCTCAATTTGTGCCATCATTTCTTGTCCAGTGTTACACTCTCGGCCTGAGCATGCTCACTTTCAATTTAACTTTGCCGCTTTGTTCCTTACATGCACCTGTCAATCCAGTGTACTACAGTGATGTAACACTTGTTACGTCAAAGGACATAACAAAGGACAGTACAGTTGAACCTCCTGTAAGTGGACACCCTCAGGACCAAGGGTAAGTGTAGGCTTACGGGAATAGTCCCCTTTCAGGAGGTTGGAAAAAAAAGTGCACCAGAGGGCATATAATACACCAGTACATGTCCTTTTAAAGCTTTTAAGACCACTTGTAATAACATTGTATTATCCACCACAGGGTTGTTGAATATTGCTTTTTATACGGTTCAAGATTGAAAGACTTGCTGCTAAATATATGCACAGCACATATCTGTGAAGCTCTCGCATTACATCGGGTCCGTTGAAACACTTTAAACACTGAGACATCCGTAAGAAAAGGATACAGAAGCGAAATAAACTCGACGTAGTAGCGACTACGGCCAAACCATCCCGCTCACGTAGTCAAATTTCATACTACGACTGAACATCAGCGACAGATCTGAGAATTTACTTCCGGTAGCCGTAGTAGAGCCCTCCGTTGTCATTGCTTAAAGCCCCTAATGCTGTGTTGACGCTTAAAGTGTCCACTCATGGAAAAGGTATGCAAAAATCGAACCAAAATTGAAATGTGGAAGCAAAGAATCGTGAATCAAACCCAATGGTCATAATCGCAATGAATCAAGAATTCGATTAATAGTTACACCACTAATGTACATTGTACAGAGTCATGTGTACATGCAGTTCCAACTTTGCAGTTGGACAAAATCCTATGGTGTGACCATTCAAATGAAACTTTTTTTGCAGACTTTTACATGGTACCATTTGTTTGTCAATATTTTTCAAAATGAAATCTAGGTTTTTTTCTTGAATTTTGATTTTTGGCACTCTGGGGAGTTAGGGGGTTAATTCTTACCTAAATGGCTGATATCACTGTTAGCAGAGATGATGATGAAAAACAAAACGGCAAAATTCACAAGCCCTCCTACAAATAATGCTGAAAGAACAAAACAAAAGGGCTGATTAACCCTCAGAATCACAATAAGAATGTACATGTACTGTCACTGTACTCATGTCATACATAAACTCTCACTGGTCTGCAATGACAGTTCTTTACCGTTTCAATAAACTATGAGTAACTTTAACCCTTTAAGCCCCGATAGTGCCATATGGCACATAATCACATATCAAACTTGTTCAATATCTGGTCAATTTCAATGAATTTTGGCCACCAAAATGGTCTTGGAAAGATCTACCCATTGAGCACATAAGATCATACCCCCTAAAAATTACTATGTAATATGACTGATCACCCTCCAAACATTTCCAATCAATGTTTTTTCTTAATGTATATGTGCTTTAAGATGAAACTCGTGTTATTCTAGTCACTGAGAGCTGCAAAATGAGGTATAGTTTGGGGGTATACCTAGAATGTAAGAAGACTACGACTTTGCTAAACGTTTTTATTTCTACGTTTCAAACCCATTTCTATCAAAGCCATAACTTCCTCCATTTTTGTATGGCATATGTTATGAATTGTACTAATCAAAACCTTTTAAATGGTATATCATACATGGTCATACAGTTTTTAGTCATCAATTTCAGTTTTGAAATACATACATGTGCTCAACAGCATACAGAAAACCTTGGTAATACTCACTAAATTTAAAGAGATAAAACCCCAAGAAGCAAAAGATGAAACCAGTGATGCTTCCAATGACTGAGAATACTGCATCGACTACGACAACTGAAATATAAAAAAAAATCCAATGATAATATTAAGATTTAAGTCAGGATCCAACATCTGTTCAGCTGACTCACAATAATGTACTATAGCCACGGGGCTAGTGGACTTGAAAAAATCTACTACATACATATTATATTTCAGTAGTTCAAGTTTCCCAGGCTATTTTCACCTACATGTACCTAGTTATACCCCTGGCATAGAAGCTTAGACACACCCAAGCCTTAACTGTGTCATGAAATTTCTCAAATCAAGAGAGTTTAGTGTTTACATCAGATGCTCCTGAATAAATATTCAACAAAATAAAATAAATAAATAAAATACATCAAAATAAACAATACAAACAGCATAATTTTATTAATTATTATTTTTAATTATTAATGTTTTTTGGAATCAAAAGACTTTCAAGACAAAGGCTAAGTCATATTTGTGCTCAATTTACTAATTTACTAGTCTGACATTGGCTGCGGCCGCACTAGAGTAGTTAACCCGGTTATTTGCAATTAACTAATTAAAATTAACTGGTTTAACAAAATTCCTGATGCGGCCGCGTATTTTTGGCGTTCACTGAATTTTAACCCTGTTAGCGGTTCCCATGGAAATTAATTAAAGAACAATAGATTTTTTAACCGGGTTAGGTTTATTTCAAACCACCTCGCTAGGTGGTTTAGTGCAGGATTAACTTCCCGATCTGTCAATCATCATCGCTTACGCGGTAATTTTTGGCTTCCTGTTGAATTCGTAGACCTTCGTAGGGACGACTTTCAATTTCAAATAGATAAAGGAAAACCGTCGTGTGTTTATGTTCTCCACAAAACCTATAATTTTATCATTTGACGATGTTGTTTTGCAGGGAATAACAATATGTAAAATGCACGTGCAGAGGCATTGTTTTCGCTCATTAATCGTATTGTTTTGTGCAGCTCTCGCTAGCAAATTATAACATGATCTCTCACGTTCAAAGTTCAACCTTCTGAAGTGCGGCCGCTCAGAAAAATAAACTCGGTTATTTCACTTTTCACCAAGTTATTTTAACCGGGTTACTGAAAAAATAACCCAGTTAACTCGCCAAGTGCGGCCGCAGCCAATAATGTTTACAGTTAGGATTTTGGTCAGACAATTTCTGATGACGAATGTTATTTCCATCATTGACAAAAACAGTAAAAACAGAATTTTAGTTTGTGAGCTTTTACATGTAACAAAAAACTTACTTTCTTCCTGACTCCCATAAGTAGCCACTGGTGAATATGCTGCCTCCATTTGATTATTTGGGTCATAAACTATTACATTGTAAACAACACCCTGTCCAACTGGGTGACTGATAAACTTTAACACTGGGACTGTGGGAGCCTGTAGTGTGCTAACCTACAATGACGTAAAGAAAAGGAAATATAAGAACTAACCCTTTATCTCTTAAGTCTGGCAAGAGTGCCAAAAACCAAAATTATTCAGAAAAAAAAAAGAATTTCTTGCAAAATATTGAAAAACAAATGGTACAATAAAAAAGTACTACCAAAGAGGTTTTATTTGAAAGGTCACACTGACAATAGTGTTTTTCTCAACAGACTTAAAAGTTTAAGAACTACTGACATTACATCTCCATAATATTAACTTTGTGAGTTAAAGGATTACATGTGTGTAAAGTTCATTGATGTTTAGATGTATCAGGCAAAATCAATTCCTAGTGCTCAGAAAGTGCTGAAATACATGTACATTTGACTGCCTTAAAATTTATGAGATGCTGTTTAAAAATTAAAGAATTAAAGCCATCACCATGCACATAGGAATGCCACCAGTCATGCATCAACTCGACTGCAGCTCATTGGCCACGCTTTTATTCTTACCACATTTTGACGTCATCTGTGATCCATACCTGAACAGAATGATACTGTTCACAGTCAAATGGAATCTGTTGGTTCAGTAGTGTTTAGTATTGTTAGTGTTAGTATTGTTAGTGTTAGTATTGTTAGTGTTAGTATTGTTAGTGTTAGTATTGTTAGTGTTAGTATTGTTAGTGTTAGTATTAGTGATAGTGTTAGTATTGTTAGTGTTAGTATTAGTGATAGTGTTAGTATTGTTAGTGTTAGTATTAGTGATAGTGTTACATGTAGTATTGTTGTTTGACTGTGTTATGTCATTTGGGGATCGCAACTTCCGAAACACTGAGAAACTGCTGGAGTTTTTTTCAAGCCATTATTATTAATAACATTAACTTCAAACTTACTTTCTTGCCGTGGTTTTTAATCCTTTCAGGATAAGCCATTTTTTCCATACTGCCAAAGAGTGACTCCTCTGACAAATCCCCCTCAGCAAGAAACATGAGGTAAATGTGATACTCCAGACGGTAATGCTCAGGTTTTTTATCCTTAATTTTGTTGCCATCACACGGAGGAGCCTTAGTGCCTCGGGCAGATCTGTGAAGTGTAAAGCAACAAAATATTTGTTGTAGGTTAAAATTATTTTAGATTAAAAATTATTTCAAACTAGGTTAATTTTTATTTTCCTTCAATGTCCCAGATTTATTAACATAATCTCAGACAAAGGAAAATAAAAAAATTAACCTAGTTTGAAATAATTTTGACCTAAAATAATTTTAACCTAAGACATTTTAATGTCTGTTCTACAGTGTACATGTAAAACTGCTAGTGACTGGAGAAACTGCAGAAATTAACCCTGTCATTCCCAGAGTCAACTATGGAGAAGTTCTAACTTTTGAGTCTGTCAATGAAATCCTGTGGTGTGACCATTCAAATGAAACCAGTCTTCAGCAGTCTTTTTGCATCGTACAATAATTTGTTTTTTACATTGTTTTACAAAATTAAATTAAGGATTTTCTTTGAATTTTGATTTTGGACTCTCTTGAGGGTTAACGGGTCAAAAGAGACTGGCTATCATGTTAGATGCCATTGTCAAATTAATTAGCAGCTGTGCCGGCAAGGTAAGCAAGGGTAACTGCAATAGGACAAAATTACAAAATGACTTCCGGTTTCTGTAACATTGTACATGTATCTCAGTTCCTGTTAGTAATGGTGTGCATGTGCAGGTGGCATGTACAGATATGTGAATGATCAAAGCGAAGATTAAAAGTTGTGTTCTGTTAACGCCAAGAAATCATAACTGTTGTCCAAAATATGTTGTTATCTTCTGCTAGTGTCACATCTTTGAGAACAGGGTGTTCATTAGGCATCGGAGATCGGAGAATTCTCCGCCTACTACGCAGAATTCTCCGGCTAAATTTCAATGGCAATATGTAGCTATCTTCGCTCTTTCATAATATTCTCCTGTTACTTTACACTAGTCTCCTGCTACTACAATTCTTAATGAAAACCTTGTGAGAAGCTAAAAAAAGTTCCTTCTTTTCCCCTGGACATATATCAATTAAAAAAACTACAGAAACAATTTGCTTTATAGAAACACACCTTCCATAGTACACATTGGCAAATGCAAAGGTTATATTGGTCTCAATTGAATCATAGGAAACAACAATGTTTGGATCAAATTCCATGGCACATGTAAGACAGCAACCACCAGGAAATGGAGCTAAAAAAAAGAGCAAAACATACTTTGTCAGTTCAAAGTAATTTAAAACTAAAATTGTACAAAGTCGTTAAATTAAGACAGGCAATGTTTTGTGGAACTTGTCCTGATTGATTTATCACCTCCCTCAAAATAATTTCCCCCTTTAAATTTGTGAGTGGAGTACAATCAGGGAGTAATCGGACACGTGAGTAATTTCAAATTGGATGAGCAAGGACAATTGAAATTACATGCATGGTTACCCCGTTGAAGGCCAACTCTACTAGGTCACTTGGTGTGTAGCAATGATATTCTTAACCAATGTGGCTGTCACACGCGGCCTTTATTATCATCCTGTGAGATCTTCGGCCAATGTTTCATCAATTTCACATCTTAAAAGAAGGTTCAAAGGTTTTAATGTTCGAAATGTCCACTTTTGCAGAATTTAGTCTGTAGAAGGTGTGAAAAGGTGGCCTGGCGCACGGTACTTGTGAACATGGCTGTAACACCGTGCATATGCACAAAATCGTTGTTTCAATTCATGCTCGATATTCGTGCATGGGCACACACAGAAATCAGAAAGGCACATTTTAGGCACAATTAAGGCACAATTATAGCACAATTTAGGCACACTTTAGGTATGATTTACAGTACGTCAATTAAGGCACAATTTACGCACACTTTGCACACAGTTTGTGCGCGCACTTTAAGCATGATTTACGGATTTACACACGGCTCAAATAACTTGCCTGTATTAGATTTTAGTCTACATGACTGTAAAATAGACTACTATTTAAATCGACAAGCCATTTTTTCCATTGAATACTTAAAGAAAAAGGAATAAATATTCAAAAGCACTGTTTCGGCACACTTAAGCAAAGTACATGTAATGGCCACGTTCAAATTAAGGCACAGTTAAGGCATGATTTATGCACGATTTACGCACGATTTACGCCAATTTACGCACAATTAATGCATGATTAACGCACAACTGTTTGTGCCAATTGGCACGCTAGGATGCCCGTAATTCATGCCAATGCCCAGTAAAAAGCATTTATGTGGTTTAAAAACGACAGTCTAACTTTTTAAATTTCATACAATTTTCAAACAAAAGTCATGCTATGTTATTTCTGTATAACTAACACAATCAAGAAACTGATTTTATGAACATTTAAAATGTTTACTTTTTTTAGCTATATTTCCGCTGGGAATGGAAATGACTTATAAAATGCATGTCATGATGGCTAGTAGGACATTGCTTCAGCAGTTGCTCACCAGTTAAGAAGAATATTTTTATTATTTTTCCATTAGGTGTAGCCTTAATCAAGGTTTTGATTGTTCATAAGACATAGTTTTTACTTCTTACTAGGAAGGAAATTTTTATTGCTGTACTATTTACTACAGTTGAAAAACAGTAAATTGTTTGTGGTTAGACTGCAAATGTTACAGGCAGTGTTACAAACGAGTCCATTTTAGGAGCATTAAATCAACTATTTAACCTTGCAATTTAAACTGTTAGACAAATGACACTCCACGGGAGATATCTACAACAACTTAAAATTGTGGCCAAATCTTAACACCATCTGATTTGGAATAGTTTTACTAGAGCAATATTATTTTTAGCCAAATTTGCAGCCATGATCACCAGTACCGTGTGCATGACCAGGTCTAATTGCATGATTCAGGTCACGCCATTGACCTTTAGCAATTTGATCTCTTTCCAGTTGCCTGTTGATATTTAGATTGCTTTATTGTTACAGCTTTCATTGTGATACTTAATAAACAACTTTTCTTGTTACACAAAATAATTGAATGTCGATACACTTAACAAACAACTTTTATTGCTGCGGAAGGAGCGTAGCGAGTGAGCAGCAACATAATCAGGATTTAAGAGAAATATATGAGAAAAAAATATAAGCTACGAAAAATCTCGATTTGATCACTTTTTACCAGAATTCACTGCACCACGCACACATTTTAGGCCAAAATTCACTGCACCACGCACACATTTTGGGCCAGAATTCACTGCGCCACGAACAATAGCCTCGCTTGCTGCTTCAAGCTGTTGGCTGCGAGATTTGTAATATTTTGGTCCAACATGTGCCAGTCGTAATCGGAACTGAAGTGTCGAAGACTACCGCGAGTTGAGCGAGGACTGTGAGGCATGATGATAGGACCGTTGGATAGTAAAGATTTTCGAAGATTGTACGGAATAAAAGACAAATTTATTTTGAAATCACTCCGACAGCGGTCGATGAGACTGAGCTGAGCGCGTGGGGACGTGAAACCTGAGCTGAGCGCGCGGAGACGCGAACACAATACGGCTAGCTAGTAACGCAACATATTCATTATCAATAATTAAGTTAAACCTAAATTTTCACACCTTCCTCGTGGTGAACGCGTCCTTTGCTCAACAATATTCTACAGACATTGCAAGAACTTAATGCGTGAATTACAAAACAAAATTAGTCTTATCAGCTGGAGTTTTCGTTGATTCATCCCGGTTACATTTGCTTTGCTTCCCCTCAAAAAACGAAAGAGAAAATTCTGTAATACCAGCGAGGCGATAAAACAGCATTATTACAACAAATTTACTGCAGCAATTACTATCTTTTGGATACACTAGTTGTAAGTTACATACGGTTTTAGCAAAGTGTCTATCCTACGCAAGCACAGTAGAGTCACAAAAATGTGGGGAGTGTGGCAGTTTTGCCAGACAAGTTGCAATTGAAGGGCTCCCGACAAGAACGTCCTAAGTATGTTTTTGGTAACTTTCACTAAAATTGTATGTTTTAGGCCTTTAAAAGCACAGTTTTGTCAAATTAATGATTTATTATTGTTAAGGTACTTAAAACAGATCCAAAATGGGGAAGAAAATCCACATCTTTGAGAAAATGTTTTGGCCTCCTATGACACCCAGGACACCCCATGTATCTTTAAAAAAAATTATTCTGTTCAAAGATAGAAGATTTGTTGACATGGTTTAAATCCTTTCAGTCATATTTACATGATCGAGTCATAATTTTGGCAAGCGAGTCCCTTTTGAGGCTAAAAATCCAAGATTTCAGTGAAAATTTTCAAAAAACGTACTTAGGACGTTATTGCCGGGAGCCCTTCAATTAAAATATTGCCAAGTTTAACACCACCTTAAATCAAGTTTGATGTGGATTAAACAATTTGCAACACTATTTACCTCCATCCTGGTATGGTACAGCTATGATGTCGGTATTATAACTACTGTGATTATTCTCAGACTTTAAATAGAGATCATAATACTCCAATGGCATCCTTATCGGGAAAGGAAACAATGCCGCGACATTTGATCCAGTCACAGAATATCCATAAGAAAAATCAGGCTTCAGAGATAATGTTACATTGTTTAGCTGAACATGCACTTGATAAATTACAAATCTCCATCCAGTTTCAGCTTTGTGAAATGTTAAGTCCAAATGTTCATGAGGTTGAAGTGTCTTTCTTTCACCTCTGTTTGGTTGAAGCTCAAAGCTTTCTGCAGACACTACAAACAAAAATTACAACAATTATTAATAGCATAAAATATACCAACATGTATAACAGCAAGTGCATGAATCAATCATACTTTACTGCGATTTTCAATAACATCAAGGTTCAACCCTAAATAATTATAAGGTGCCTTTTTTCAAATGATACAATGTACAAAGACGCTTACAAGTGTTAGTCTACAATGCTTTTCAGGAATACTCGTTTCTGCTAGGAATGGGTTGTTCCAGGACTGAATATTGCTACCCACCCCCAGAAAGGGGCCTTAGAAAGTTATGACTATAAAATTCCTGTAACGACTCATTCAAGTGACAAACACTCAATGTCTAAAGATCGCATCACAAAAACTAATGGTAACTGCAGCTGTTACCAACCATTTCACAGATAAATTAAAATGTGCCTCAAAGCCAGAACTACAAACAGACAATCAAATTAACCCTTTACTGTAATCACCAATATCAAACTGTAGTGATTTTAGAATACCGGACCACTTCATATCCCAGAACGTTTCATAGAATGAGGCATATGAAAACAAAAGGATCCATTCTTATTCAACGAGATGCAAATAAGTGGCTGGGTATTACAGTTTAGCCTCAAACTACAAATTTTCCTTTCTTGCCCACATATGTTTTTAACCTGTGAATATACGCATGCGTAATGAATGGGTTATCGGTAATGGAGACAGATATGCAAATGAGCACTCGCTCACTCACTCTTTCTATCAGCTGTAAACTTAGTGACGTAACGCTTTGTTACGAATGCGTTTTGTAACAAGAACATGCGAATCCAGCGATAACAATAACTACAGCTGTAAATTGTTGTAAACAAATATAAACAACAATAAGCTTAAAGATGTTTCACATTTCGAGTCTTTAATGCAACATTAAAATCGATCTAAAAGGATTTTTCAACCGAGACACGCGTTTTGATGCGTATCTACCTTGAAGTAATTAAATTTATCCTGTTCTGAGTCAGTGATCACGGTGGCCGAATGGTGAAAAGCGCGGAATGACAGCTGAAAGGACCCAGGTTAAAGTCTCGCTCGTGCCGTCCTTTTTTTTCTTTCTTCTTCAGACCAAACATTATGAAAGTGATGTACTGTATTTTTCTTTTTACGTTTGTCAAAAATCCTTTCGTTTAATTAAAAAAAAAAATTGAACCGTGTCAGTGTGAAAACATAAACTTACCGCAATATTGCGTTACGCGTTAGCATTTCTTATTCATGGGTTAGCTCTTAACTCTTGCAGGACGGGCCCTATAAATATCGTTCCCTCAGGAACGATGAGGAAAAAAATTTGGAAAAATTTGTGTTCTTTTCAATCCCCCCCAAAATTTGGAGGGTGGCATGACAGTAGTCTAAGCCAATCGCTGAGCAAGTTTGAGCCGGACAGCTTACCATTTGACCAAATGAAGTTGTTTACAAAAACAATGAAATTTCTGCGAAGCGAGCCAAAGCGGCAAAGAAATTAAGATCCTCCTGTGTCGACCCAAACAAAGTTTTGGCACTTGAAAAATGGAAGACAGCGACAATGGATGAATTTCAAGCAATAAAGAATCTGAAATTGATCAGTTCTAGCGAAGAATCAATGTTATTAACTTTGAAAGTGGAGCGGTGTTTTAACATGCGGTCTTGTGTAAATATGCAGTCCGACTGTAAGGTAACTCAAAAGGCAATTATGATATGTAGACGTGATATTAATTTTACCTTTGAAATCTGGTTATTGCTTCGAATAAATGTCTTGGCTTACTTTTGGAAAGATATCTGGCAAATAAAATGGTTTTTGAACCGAGAGGAAACCAAAATCGAGATGCGATGCGAGATCTTTTCTTATCATGTTTTGTGTTTGCATAATTAATTAGGTCAAATTATATGCACAAAAATTTTATTTGCACGCAAATGGATTCCTCTGTATGGATTCACTTTGGGAAGACCCTGGTGCTCAATATAACAAGGAAACTTTTTGCTTTTAACTTTTTTCTTGTACTACCCATCAGTTTGAACTAGTATGCTTTTTTGTCCAAATTTATAGGCAATTGTGGAATAGTTATGCTAATTTATGCTAATTACATGCAACATTATGGTATATTTTTTCAAAAAAAATGTTTTTGGAAAATTTATTTACTACCCTTTCATATGAGATATAGCTTTCCACACAATTGTAAATACCTTTTGAGAAAATAAATAAAGAATAATGTTGTCCATTTTGACACTTTTTGCTCAGTCCTGCAAGAGAATTAAGGAGCCTTTGAAGTGGGGAGAAGTTGTAAAAATATCAAGAGAATTATTTTGTCTTGGGTGATCTTTGGTTGATTAAGCATTGATATTTCGAGGCGAAATTTGATACTGATCACTTTTGGGGCTTAAAGGGTTAAAGTAGTGAAGACTTATTTATGCCTCAAGTGATTGTTTATATCGCAAGTAATATGCCTGACAAGCTTGATCGTGCTGCAAGACGGAAAATAAAATATCCCATACAACGAGCAACAACAGTTCAATTAAAGGAAAACCAAGGGTCCAATCAAACAAAATTTATGTTTGTATTAAATCGAAATCGCACCATACTGACGTCTGGATATTAAGCTCTTATGATATGCGTGCACATTATCGCTGAGTCAAGTTTATTTACAGCGACGCAACTCGCCACTCAACTAAACTCTTTAAAAGACATCGCTGAATCTCACTTACCCGCAACATTTTGTGTGAGAGCACAAACTGTTTGCAAGATAAACAATACAAGAGCTTTCCTTTGTTGTGGCATCAAGGTAGCCTTTAAAACCCTCACAAAACAATCATTTATACGAAACACTGAAAGTGATATCCTTCCGCCATTTTGTTTTCATTTTATCAATGCACCATTGCATCTTGGGGGAAACTAACTGCATGCGATGCGCGCGCTGATCTCCTGCGCTCTGATTGGCTGGCATCCAACGGAAGAAGGAATTTCAAACTGTTCAACATCTCTTGATCAAGTGTACGGTGCGCGTTGGTTCGAACACTTCATCGGTTTTCTTACGATCTGGCTCAGTACCACGGAGCAATTCAGCTGGATAATGTCTTCAAGAAAGCGTGAGTTAATTTCCCTCTTATTTGCCTTCATTACCTAGAGATCGATGCGTATACGAGCGTTGTACTTGTCAAAGAAGTTTAATTTATCGGCTGGCATTGTAACAAAAGAAAACCCTAAGTGATGATATAAAACTTGTTCGTTTTGTCATAAAATTAGCTAGATGAGCTAGGTTGTATCTTGCGATGCGTTCTTCCTATAATGCATTAAAATTTACTTATCTTCTATACACTCATGGGAATGGTTTTCAACTCCTTTCTATGCGATCAGTTAATTTTCACGCCATCAAACCTGATCATGATGGACGCGTTTATACCGTTACTGCGTCATAACGATGTTGTTTTTTCAATATATGTCAGTATATTTAAGACCATTACAGTCGTCTTTTATCTTTACCTAAATGGTCTAGCAATAATATCATATTCAATATTGTGATTTAGAATTGGGAAGTCAATTGGTGTCACTTATAAGTTTAAAATTAGATTAAATATATACACGGCTAACCAAAGTTAATACACTACATGTGTATTTTCTTTGTTTGGTTAATTTCCAGATAGTGTTTTGATTCAACTTAAGTGAAAAGTAGTCTACATGTACTTTTCCTGCAACTGGCAATATGCAACCTTTAGTTGCAAAACAAGTTGCAAAAAGGTCATCTTGCAAGGATGAGTGTTGCAAAATAAAGAAAAAATAACAATGCTTTCATTGGCTAAAAGCCAATTTAAGGTGGCTGAACACAGTTTCACTGTACCTATGCGTCATTCATTGTCATTTTAAAACCACTAACGTCTGGGCGCCCAAAATTGGCGAGGCATACGATTAAGCAACAAGCTATATGTTTTGATATTTTTGTTGAGCTTTTAGGGTGTTGCCATGGCAACACGGTGGATTGAAAATCAGCCTGCAATATTTGGTTTCTTTTATTTTCAGAAAATCTAGTCATTAGATTTTGTCCATCATTTGTCTCCAGTAAACTCGTAAAAATATTCGCATGTTAACACTGGTCTCATGTAATTTTGACAGAGGGATCTTCCGTAATTTGTGGTTTAATATGTTTGCGTTTTGTAAAAATCTCCTCTGTTAGATTTCAAGTTTTTGATGGCAGGTGAGTTCAGCATATTCGGAACTATTATTGTGCCAAATTTCGTGAAATTCTAATGAGTAGTTTCGTAGAAATCAGCACGTTTCCGAGGAAAGTCGCTAAAACATCCAGTCACAATTTTTTGGTCAACTGCGCATGCGTTGCATTTGACTGGGTTCTCGATCCAAAGACAAAAACGACCAAAAAGGCAGTGTATTTCTTCAATGGTTCTATATATTATCTATTGATTCAACGAACATTTTTACGAACAAAAAATTGTTTGGTTTCAAGACGAAAAACAACACTTTCGCAATCCACGCTGAGCAAATTAAAATGATCGCTGAACAGGCGCCACGTTTGTTTTTCTCGAAACTCTGCGCGCGCTGACTCACGTAAGCAGCTGAAATTGAAGAGCGCGCGCAAACTGTGTTCAGCCACCTTAAATGGTTCAACTCTTGCTTATGACTGTAACATGTGACTATTAAGTAGTGACACTGCTCGGGTCATGCTAAGTCACATAAGACACCGCTCATGTGTCATTAATCAATTTAAAATACAGTGTAAGTAATTGTCTCAAAATTCATGCTACGACATTTTTTATAGTGTCATATATATGTAGGTGACAATCATAAGCAAGTTGTAGGTTGAAAATGCACACACAAAAAGAAAATCATGTAGCTTTATTGTGTATAGTTCTTTGCTTTTTACTTATTACCTGTAATATCTGATTTGTAATAGAATTAATTTGGCACGCCTCGACTAGCGTCTTTTTTGCTTACTGCGTGCCAAGAAATTGTACATGCCGATAATTATGATAATAAATGTCTTGTCTTGTATAGTCAAGTATAATATAAGTATATATATATATATATATATTATTATTATTTATTGTGTATAGCATAAGTACAGTCAAACCTCTACTAATGGACACCTTCATAATACGGACACCTCTCTCTTACAGACAGTTGTCTTGGTCCCAAAGGTACAAGATACACTTAGCGTCTGTCCCTTTGGAGTACTTAAGAGGTTCAACTGTATATATTACATACAACAAAGTTTTACCGTCTCAATTAACTGCTGTACAAGGCTGTGTTCTAATAGCCTGTTCCAGGCTCTCAGATAGTGGGGGCGAGCGAATGTCGGTTTTTCTTCGCTCGCCCCACTATCTGAGAGCCTGGAACAGGCTAGTGTTCTAACAGTTATCATAGGGAGCCCAAAGGGAGTCCAACTATAAATTTTAGGATGCCCAGCAGTTAAGCTATGTGCAAAAACTCAGTTTTTCTTGTCGGCAGAAGATAAAAGTTACACAAAGTCAACTATGGCACCTTCAGGGCACTGCTAGAGCTGGCACAGCCCTGCTATAACAGCACCTTACATGCAACTCTCAAGTCAACTATGGCACCTTCAGGGCACTGCTAGAGCTGGCACAGCCCTGCTGTAACAGCACCTTACATGTAACTCTCAAATGTCTCTTTTTTACAGGAGATGCCAGTTCTCTTGATGACAGCCTAACTAACATCCAGTGGCTGTGTAGTCTGGATTCCAACCCATTGCTAGAGACTGAACAGACAACAAATACACTGACTGATCATGAGCAGCCCACATCCATAAATCCATACCCCAAGCCACCATTTTCTTATGCCACCCTCATACTGCTTGCTATCAACAGCACTGTAGAGAAACGTATGACACTGCAAGACATCTACAAATGGATTGAGGATAACTTTCCCTATTATCAACATTGCAAAAAAGCATGGAAGGTATGATGCTTGAGACACTTTGAAGAGTAGCGGAGTTCAGGCCAGACACCTTCAGGACCAGCTTTAGCTGTCTGCCTTATAGAGTTTAGTTACTGTACAGATGAACAAGTGAAATTTAGCCAGAATAATATTGATGTCCATCATAGATAGGTGTTTGCCTTATAGCAGTATCCATCTTTAATAGAGTTACTGTACAGCCACACAGTTACAAACTCTGTAACTCTCTTTAAAGTGACCAACATTGGGACCAGGGTAGGTACAGTGTAGTTATTATCAGAGGATTAAGGATGGCTGCTTATCCAAGACTGTAAATGAGTATTGTATCAGTCAATTCCAAGTGTGATCACCCCCTCTCCCTGAGCATTGTCTTGAAGTTGTCTCCCTATAGTGTGGACATAGACCACCATGGTTGGATTGAGGGCCGTGAATGCTTCTACATGACTCATTTACACTATAGGTGAAATCATTAACTCAAGGTTTCAAGAACCCATTCATCAGTACCTAGTCATCCCTTGTGCCCTGCAAACAATCTAGGCAATAAATTGAACTCCACTTTGTTCCTAACCTGTCGAACCAGTATACTACAGTGTAATTACCCTCGTATATAACTGAAAAATAATATTAGACACCCGTGATACAAAATAAAATACATCTGTATATACTAAATATTTATAGTACCGTATTTCACATGTATTCTCCTTTTCCAGAACTCAATTCGCCACAACCTGTCACTTCACAGCTTTTTCCTGAAAGCTAAGAGGCCTTCCAGTCTACCTGGTAAAGGCAGTTACTGGTCCATATCCCCTGAAGGGAAAGAAAACATAATGAAAGAGGTGATGAAGCACCAACAGCCAAATATCAGGCAAAACTTGAATGTTGAGCAGTCAGTTGCAAAAGGATTACGACCAATCCTGCCAAAACCAGCTGATAACCTGCTTATTGCAGGAACAAGCCCTTTTGTAAACAATGCAGCTACCAACAGTGTGGAAATCATGGCTGATGCAAGTATGAATGCATTGCCTCGTAGTATTCCAGTTGTGATTTTACCAACGCAGATGTACATGAACATGGCTAACAAAATAGCTGCTCAAGCTGCTGCAGGAAACATGGCAGCTGTGGGCGTGAATCCAGCTTTTGTATCCATGGCAACAGGTTCGTCAAGTGTAGAGAATGCTGGATTAGTTTTGCAAGATTATGGGTCTGGAGAACATGGACAAGAAACTGATGATACTCTCTTTGGAAAAGCTGCCAAAGAAGTGAATTCAGGACGCTCAACATCTCAGTCTCAAATAGCAAATGAAATCAGCCAGAAGAATGGCTTTATTGACGCAGAGGAAAAAGTGCTTTGTAAAACTAAAAGCAAGGAAAGTGAAATTTTTTTAGAAGGAAGTGGTAACAGTACAGTTGTGTCAACTTATCACAGAAAAAGCTGCAATAACTCTGAACATAATGAAGGCAATGAAATGTTGGCTCCTCATGCCAAGAAAACAAAATCAGCAGACAAAAGGAAAGCAAACGCTGTAAACAGGAAGACATCTACACCAAGCGTACAAGAAAAACAAAATTTGCCTCGACCAAAACGATCGCCTCTACGACCACGCCCCCAGCCTACCCTAGCTGCTATCAATTCACAAGCCAATGAGCTTACAACATCACCAGGGTGTTTCTTTACCAGACACAGTACCAGCGACCTCATGGACATATCACCTGTTAAACCAATGATCACACCCACAAAGACGTGCGGCAACCACAGCTTTCTATCCTCTCTTTTGGGTTCACCTCTGGGTTCTTCTAACTTGTGTTACAGTAGCTTCACCCCCCTGAATTATGATTCAGACAGTGGCATTTTCACACCACTCAAGGAGGGGGCCGAGATGGATTTTGGATTTCTGTTTTCTCCAGAGAGGTTTGGTGGCAGTAAAATATGCAGTACACCGCAGAGTTGTCGGAAATCATTAGGACTTGGATTGGCCAGCAGGGCCGATGAAAAGAAAGCAGATTCTCGGTATAGAGGTTTAAATGATGCTGATTTTTCAAAACTTTAACCAATATGCATTAGAGACAACATTCTTCATTTATTTTTACAATGTAATGCATCAATGGTGCCAGGATCCATGTGACAGTGCAGCATAAAGTCAAAACCCGGCAAAAATCATCATTTTTCCTCCTCCTGCCCCTAACTGACTTACTAACTGCCCTTGGGTCTCTTACAGATAACAGTGCAGGCTATTATAAAGCCTCAAATGACAAAAATATTTCTGGAATGTTGATTCTGTCGCAACCTACCAGAGTGGAGTAAATGTTTTTCTGTGGCTATAATGGAAGCCCTTTTTACTCTGCAGTTTTTTTTTTTTTTGCCGTTTAAAATTATTGGTCATTATAACCAACTTAGCACTAATGTTTTTGGAATTCACAGTTTTGTGTTCAGGCTGCACTGCAACCTTGTTTCTGGGGTACCAGATGAAGAGAGGTCCTAGAAACAAGGTTGACTGCACTGTAAATTTGCTTAAAGAAAAGATCTGCTATTAATAATAATATTAGTGTCCCAATATGTTATCGCTTTTAAAAAAATTAATATATTTCTTATTTACATCCGGGATGCAAAAAACATTGGATTTATATTGGTAAATACATTATGGTTTGATATCAAGCTAACCTGACTATCAGATTTTCAAGAGGGGGGGGGGGGGGGGGGGCGGGGGGGGTGGATCCCTCTCCTCCCGTTCCCCTCCCCTAAGGAAGGACTCATACTGAGGTTAATATCTAGCAAACTCTCTATAAGCCAGACACTGTCAAGAACAATTTAAACCAGCTGCCCATTTCAGGAAAGTGTTCATCTAAGGGAGGTGTCTGACTTACAGAGTGTACGGTAACAGAAAAATGAGAGACTAAAATGTGGCACATACAAAAGTAAGGTATATCTATCTAAAAAGGGTGTTTGTTTAAAGGTGGTCACACCTCAAATTTTGAATGTAAAAATTTTATATGGCTGATTTGAATTCTTGAGTGCAGTGCTAAAGGAAAAGATCTTTTATCACTTAAAACATTTACTTTTTGGCATATTTTTATTCATAAGCTTATTGTGAACCAAGTACTTAGCAATACTGAATTATATAATATTTGGATTAATAATTTGCATACCATGACAAGTTCAGTACATTAATTTTAGATTGTTAGTTTTTTTAGACTGTTTTTAGCATCTAATCAAATTAAGTTTTTCCGGCAAGCGTTCAAGGTCAGCTATTTTATTTTATCGTTACAATGCGCAAGCGTTCACGAAAAATGGCGTTTCTTTCGGTGTTATTTCAATTTGTGAGAAAAATTCGGGTGTTTCTTGGTGTTGCGGAAGCCATTGTTGGTTACTGCTTTTGTGTTGTGGTGTGGGTATTGTTCAGTGTCTTTTGAATATTTTACGTCATTTGGTGATCACACCATCCGCAACATCAAGAAACTACCAAAAATTCGGAATCTTTTTTTGTTTGGACCAATACTAGTTTGGATTGAGTGTAACTCTTGCGACATTTTTCATGCCGTTCGTGACGTGGCTCTTGTAAGGCAGTTGTTCGGTTGCAGGTTCGATTTACACGGTACGATTCGTGATAGGTTTATCGTAAGCATTTGCATCATTTTGCATGTGACAAAGTTGTACCGTCTAAATCCAGTCAGCCTCTAAGAAGTCTACTGATCGGGCAAACCACTGTAAAAACAAATTTTTGGTCAAGCATACTTTTTGCAAAAAAAAAGGCGAGATTTGTTTTCACAAAGGAAGGAAACGGTTTTTACTTCTTCATTAATCTTACATGTTGATTCATTAATGAAACAGAATCTGAACAATTTTCCTCTCTGATTATTCAAAACTTCAACAACAATTCTTTTCATTTAATGCAATCCTAACGACGTTTTTCTATCTTAATTCCAGTAATATATTTTATTCTTTAATAAATTTCTTTTTATATCTCAGTGTGTGAAAATAATACAACAATATAAACTGGTTGTAGACAAACATAAATAAAGCCGTCAGGCCTCACTAGAAAATGTCAGCTTCGTTTCTCTTCAGTTTACTTTTCATTTTCCTAGAGGTTCTGTAAAACAAGTCTTTTTTCGCTAGCTTGATTCTCATGCGGTCCGAAGTTGCTCTCCCCTCACTGTGTTCCTTCGCAAACAGGGGAGAAAGATGACACCGGACTTCAATCCGAACGAATGGAAATCGAGCCTGTCCCCTCACTTCCTCTTCTCCTGTCCAATGTCCGCTCTTACTGATGGAAATATACAGTGGCCAGATGACGTCAAGACAAGCTCTTTGAAAGACCCTCCCTTAAGGGCCTGTCACACTATTGCGTATTTTAAAACGCAAGACCGGTTTCGGAACCAAGATATTGGATCTTTCGTCGGTTGTTTTTCGTAGCTTTTTCCAAGAGCTCAGCAGTAGAGCTAGTAGAAGCAGAGGACTCGTAGACTTTATTAAACATAAAACGTCCTATGCTGTTAGAATCCAGGCCCACGTGCACTATCCAACATTGGAAACTAATTTGACCGGTAGACTCTTTCATCAAAAAGTGTGAATTCTAGTCGATTTAAAGTCGTTTTTCCATCGTTTAATAGCAGAAGAGATGGATTAAGTTCCAGAGTATGATGTGCGATCTTCTTTGTAAAGGTTTTTCTTTTGGCCAAAAGTGGACCTTGTTTCGTAGATGGTCACACGAAGCCTCTATTAATATTCCCATTTTTAAGGTTACTTCAGCCATCAAAATGCCATCCATGCTACTGACGATAGACTTCACTGAAAAAAGAAACAAACATAAAACCCATTATTTGTTATATAAATCGGGTTGGACAATCAGGATAAAGTGGCACTGTTGTGATGATCAATTGTTGTTTAGGGACATCAATTGCTCCCACGGAAAGTTATTCGTCTCAGTGGCAGAAGTAATGACCTGGCTGTATCAACTCTTTCACTTACTTCCATTCGTGTAAAGTATGGTTCCAATTTTTAAGTCTGGTGGACGAAATCCTAATGTGTGATCAAATGAAAGCTACTGAGAAGTACTTTCCTGTGGTACTGTTTATTATGCTGTAGAAGGTGGTTGTAACTTTTGAGTCTGTGTAAGAAATCCTAACGTGTGACCATTCAAATGAAAGCTATTGAGAAGTACTTTCCTGTGGTACTGTTTATTATGCTGTACAAGGTGGTTCTAACAAATGACCCTTTGAGTCTGTGGAAGACATCCTAATGTGTGACCATTCAAATGAAAGCTACTGAGAAATACTTTCCTGTGGTACTGTTTATCATGCTGTACAAGGTGGCTCTAACAAATTAACTTTTGAGTCTGTGGAAACCGAAATCCTAATATGTGACCATTCAAATAAAAGCTACTGAGCAGTACTTTCCTGTAGTCCTACAAAGAAGCTCTAACTTTTGTCCTAAAGTGACTGGACCGTTAAGATGAAGCCATTGAGCTATACTTTCCTGTGGTACTGTTTATTAAAATATGCTGCACAAGTTAGTTCTAACTTTTGAGTCTGTATGATATCCTCAAGTGTAACCATTCAAATGAAAGCTACTGAGCAGTACTTTCCTGTGGTGCTGTTCATTATGCTTTACAAGGTGATTCTAACTTTTGAGTCTGTGGATGAAATCCTAAAGTGTGACCATTCAAATGAAAGCTACTGAACAGTACTTTATCATGCCGGCACGGTTTGTCTTTCATCATTTTCTAAAATGAAATTCGGTATTTTTCTTTAATCTTGGTGTTGACCGCTCTTAGGGGTAAAGGGATTATTACATAGTATAACTAACCTTGATTTGCAGTATTGGTACAGGCAGTGCAATGACCAGAACCCCAAACAGACAGCAGGCGCTCCCCACCAGCCGGCCTGCTAACGTCACTGGGATGATGTCACCATAACTTGAACAGGAAAGAAACCAGAAGAGTAATTCAGTTAACGATTTTGAGCAATGTATCGATAAAAGCGACTTTGTAAGGCTAGTTGAATAGCTCTGCAGGGACGTGTAGAGTGTAAAGCTGTGCAGGGCTTTATCGGGCTGTGTATGGATGTTTGGATATACAGAACGATCGGATATTTAACCCTATACCGACCGGTATTTTTTTTTGCCTTCTGGGACCGGGAAAAGGGGGGGGGGAGCGGATTTCGCTTCCCCCCACCCCCTTCCGTAACTTCAACTGGAATATTGAAGTTATGGCTACTAAACGTGGAGTGTTAATTAGTACGTCAAAAACTGTTTAAGTTAAGGTAGGACACGTGTCGTGATGACGTAATATGACGCGAATATTGCGTGATCATTCAAAATAGCCGCCATCTGAACACGAGTCGCAGTCGAGTGCTTTCCAATACCCCCAAGGATTTTAATGACAGTAAAATACGTGGTTTGGCCTTCTTGGTATACTTTATAATATATAATTTAAGGTTAAATGAAAAGTAGATTATCCAATGTTTACCCAATGATTACCCAACTCAGTAGATATTTGTCTATTTAATCTATTTTTCTTCATCAAAATCACTTGTCTGACATTCTTATGTAGTTTACAGGAAATTTCTCAGTAAAATTTAATGTAATAGATGCTTTCTTCCAACAAAACTTTCATTTTTGTCTCGAGGGACGCACTTCAAAAACAATAAAACACCTTTTTAACCAATAAGAACGCGCACAGCTTCTAATCTATAGTCTATACCACTATAATTCGCTGTATGACACCATTTTTAAAACCTTTGTTAGCGTTGTTTCGACCTCGACCGTGCACAAACACGAATAGATTTTGAACTTTGTTCGAACAACTAACTGATAGAAATGTTTCCCTTTAAATCAGGCGGGGGTACATCTGAATGCCATTTTTACGACACTTTATCTCGTTTATCTCATGAATCTATGTTATGGGGTGTTTTGTAAATTTTGGGTATGTTTGGGAGGAAAAAGTTTTTCCCAAAGGATTTTTAAAATTGAGAGAAATAAGAAATATTGAAGATTTAATTTGGTTTTAAATTTAGAATTTGTGGTTAATAATTAATAGATGGAAACCGATAATTGCCAATATCAGCCTGGACCCGGTTGTTCAAAAGGTGTATAGCGCTATCCACCCGATAAATCACTATCCGGTGGATAACACAATTGGTTTTGCTTATGCTTATCCACTGGATAAAGATTTATCCGGTGGATAGGGTTATCCACCTTTTGAACAACCGGGGCCTGGGGTGCTCTTGCGTGGGTATCAACTGTCTGTTGGTGTTCCAAAAATTTTTTTCTTTCCTCTATCCCTTCTTTAAACCTCTTAAATTTTCATTGAAATTTAGGTGTATCTCCGCCTAAAAGGGACCGAAAAGCAAATGATATGTACGGTTGTACTACTTATTACTTTCAGCATAATTTGTAGCTCTTTGTTATCGTCATTGAAGTCTGCAAGATTTCATAACCAGTCCCTCGATCTATTTTTTTTTATTTGTTTACTCCAAACCTTTACAGATGTTAATAATTAAATTTTGAATCACGTTATATTAGGAAGGAGAGGAGAGGGGCACGTCTAGATAAACTAATATTGAGCCCCCTAAAGTTATATAAGTATAAACAAAAAACTCGTAATTTTTTAGTAGAAAAAAAAAGGAAAACTTATAAAATAGCTTGGTAAATGTCAAAAGAGATGATGTTTCATTAGTATTGAGCAAGGTACCAGCGTAAAAGTGCTTTTTTTTTCTTTTCCTCGATCTATGATGAAACACATATCGACGGTTGTTGCCATGGCAACATGTAAGCCCGCTGAATGACTAAAATGGAAATGTCGATCAAATCGACTTGTATTCTTGTTGTCGTAAAATCCGTCGTCTTTGATGAACTTGAACTTGAACTTGAACTTTGATGAACTTCCTCATGCGAAATCCAGTTTAGATGCATTATCTTGAAATTTTACAACACAAAAGACGCAGGCACAAAAGAGAAGATCAATCGAGTGAGTGCACTCGCTTTGCCCAGCGGATTGTCCCCTCTCCCAAATCTCAACCTATTCCTCAGGTCTTTCCTCGCATTCAAAATGGACAAGGCTGTCTATCTACCGGGTGTTGAGTAGTTCCAAAAATCGTGGAGTATTATGTCATGCCACACGCTTCAAAGGTTTAAATATGTCAAGCAATTTACAGCCATATTAATTTCCTTGCGATCTGGGAACACTGTTTCAAGCGGAACAGACATTCCACCATGGGTCAGACATTCCACCGTGTGTCAGACATTCCACCGTGTGTCATACATTTCATCATGGGTCAGGAGACAAAATACTCCACGATTCTTGGAATATTTCGCTGCCTTGTCCAGGGATTTCCGGCTCCGCGCAGCCATTCGCCATTTTAAACGCGGAGAAAGCCCTGGGGACGAGGTTTCTTCAAACTTTATTTGAGCCCCTGCGCATGTGTCCTTGGTACTTACCCAGCAGTAGTTGATGTGATGACTGCATACCACATGGCTTGCGGGATGCTGGTAAACTGCGTATCGTCTGACAACTCCGCGAAGTAAATAATGCTTGAAAACAAAATAACCATCACCATGTACACAAACCCAATTAATCCAAGCTCAGTGGCCGAGTCTCTCATGCTCTGGGTCAACTTCTTCAGCCGTTTAGAATGGCGCAAAAGTTTAAACACACGCAGTGTCCTCAAAACTCGCAACACTACGAGAGCGTCCATTCCTGAGCTTGTGCCGACTGACAAATACGCCAGCAACAAGTTGACGTAGTACGGAAGTATAGCGAGCAGATCAACGATGCTCATTATGTTGATGAGAAATTTCAGACGGTTTGGACAAAAAATGAGCCGCGCAATAAACTCAAACGTGAAAAACCCGACGCACACTGTGTCTATGTAGAAATACGTCTCTTCGTTTTCTTCTTTACAGATTCTTATTGCGCCTTTACACGCAATGGTCTCCGCCGTGTTCGTTATCACGCTAACAGCGATCACGAGCACACTCGTAAGGTAGAACATTTTGGCGGTAAATGAAAAAGATGGTTCCTGTAAGGTGATCCAAACTTTTTCTCTGAAAGTTGCGTCTGGTGCGAGAACATGGATAGCTTCAGCAGCTTCTTTCTCGGCCTCTTCCAATTCTGCGCGCCTATTTGTTAACTTGTCATACGCTGGTTCAAAAGTTTCCTGCCAACAGCAGTCACATAACGTACTGACGTCCAGGCCAAAAAACGCTACCTCGTCCAGAAACGACTGGACGCATTCTTCGCGTGGGCAATGGAGCTCTCCGGAATGATAAAAGTTCCAAATGTATCGGAAACAGTCCGGATCGCGGTCAAAAAAGAACTCATTCCTTACGTTGTCGTAAAAGTGGCTTCTTGCTTTGCTTCCAAGCAATGTTTTAGGGTAAACTGAAAGGAAATAATCATTAATTTTAAAGCGCCTGCCGCTTACATTTAAAGTCACAATCTTTGTGTCTTCGGGACAATCGATATGTGGTCGTTTCCGACGGGACGCTCGCGAGTCCGTGCTCCGAACGCTTTGTATGGAGGCGCTCAACTTGGCCAGAAGTTTGGATGGAGAGATTAAAGAGAGAAAGCTTTTTACAACCGAGGAGGTATCACTTTTAATTGACGATTCCTCAAAGGCGGAGGAAGCAGAACTTTGTAAACTTGACGACTGATGCCGAAGCTTCGGTCTCTTGCTGTTGGCGAACGCTCTTCTTTTGCGGCTGACGTCTGACATTCTTGAAGAGCAAGCTTCAGGAAAAGACACCGCACTCCCTTCGAAAGATGAGCATCGCGCTGAATCAGGGTGCAGAAAAATCGATGATGCTTTATTTGGCCTTCCAGGGGGACTTTTTAACCTTGAACTTGCGCCGCTTTCAACTTTCAATGCATCACTTACTTCAGCAAGCGATCCTTGACTGCTCCTCCAGTCAGAAGGCAGCACGAGTGTCTCATTGAGTCTTAAATCAGGTGTAGAGTGCTGTTTACAACTATTTTCATGTTTCAGAGAAAGAAAATATTGCTGCTCATTGAGCACTAAACCTGAGGTTTCCGTAGCTGCACCTGTCGGCAACAATGGTTCGTCGCTTTTATCTTCTATGCAATAGTGAAATTCATTCGGCAAAAGGAGTTCGTTTTTCTCATCGCCATTGTTTTCAAAGTTTTGGTCTGAAAATCTCAATGAGTACTCCGAACTCGGTGGAGTCGATAAAGTTGCGTAGTTTGTGGGCAGCAAACAACAAAGTTGCGTTGAAGGTCGTCTACAACAGGCTAAACTGTTCTGGTATAAATTCGGCGTAGAAATTGCAACATGTAGCCCTTTTGTAGATTCACTGGCTGTTCCATGGTATGGAGCCTTGAGATAATATGTTGAATCTCTTAATGAACTCGTAAGACAACTATGACTTCGAAACGAGAATTCATCATGTTCACTGCTTGTTTTGTCTTCGCTACATTGTTCAACAGGATCACATTTGCCTTGTAAAGGGATGCTTGTATAATCTCCGGAATACTCATTAAAGGGGCCGCTGTTAATTATGAAATCACCACTTGATTGACGCGTCAAAGGTAGCGAAAGCGACAATTTTCTTGGAGAAATCCGACCTGTTTTCTGTTCGTCTGCTGACCTGGCAGTCGAACTATTTCTTAGGGCATTTAACGGTGAAGGTGGAACAAGAAATTCACTAGAACATCCGCTTCTTAGACCTTGCTCTGACAAGTTTGTCCTTCGTGAACAAGGCGACAGTAGAACAGCTGGTACTTCCCGAATATTTTTGTTGAAAAACCCTTTGTTTCTATCGAGGACTGGCTCTTCATCTAAAATCCTTGTTTCTGGCGAAAAGAGTGTCTTTGTTGTCTCATCAGAAATATCCTCCGTTGATGAGAAATCTTTCACAACAATGTCTTTGTCGAAATTCTCACTCATGATGAAAAAATCTCACTTTTCCCGGTGTGCAATGCGTCGTTTTCCTTGAATGCCAGCCGAGAACAACATGTCCAAGATAAAGCTTCGATTAATCGCAGTAATATTTCAAAAACATAATCGAGTTCACGCGAAATTCTGGCGATAGTACTGTAATGTTGTAAGCCAGTTTGTTCGCGGCACCAAGCTGGAATAGTCTTCAATTCTGAAAAGACTTTGTCAGTTCCTCTGTGTAATGTTCAAACAAAAAGTCGCATTGTTTCATAGCTCAAAGAAATTGCGAATCTTTCACGGCGATTATAAAGTTCGTGATTCCTGACATTTCATATGTTTTCCAATCGACAACAAAAACAAGAAACGCACTCTTCCCCCTCGAGGTTGGTTTCACCGTTTGAAATTCGTGTCTGGCGGTACATTATAAAAAAAATTATATTATGTCGCAGCAAGAATTATTTTACGATAATTAACGTTCCAGGTTTAAATAGTTACCTCAACCATGCCTTATTTCGATGTTCCACGTTGAAAAACACCTAAATTCACTTTAAGACCGAGAAATGTTGCCGACTTATTAAATTGCGAATTGTGTACCATTAAATAAACATGGACATTTCGCGCCTTTGGGGAAAATACTGTTACAAAGAAACGAAAAATGGAAAGTTTGGATAACAACCAAGATAATTTCACTGGAATGGCAGGACAAACAAAATTACCATCAAAAGAGAGATCGGCGGGTTACCAAGACACGAAATGAAAACAATTTTAAATTTACAAGAACTCGTCTAACTCAAAACAAAGATAGGAAATTGCAAATAAGTAGCGAAAAGGCTTTAAACTTTAATAAGCCTCATTTCAACTATTCAACCGCTTCACTCCATACTGTGTTTGAAATGTCTAGAAACTGGCCTAAGTACTCAATATTTTTTCAATATTTACATTTTTCTCAACTATATGTTGAAAAGCTCCCAGCAAACCTAATTATTACATTTTGATGAACGCGGGATTTGACCACAATTTCTGTAAAAAAACATGTTAATTAACGCGTCCCGATTTTCGCAAGCGAAATTAAGCCGAAATAAAAACAATGACCTTCGTAATGTATGTACTACGCAATTCAAATTAAAAAAAATCTTAAACAATAAATGAAAAAAAGTGTTGACGTAGAAAAACAATCCTAGAAGCGTCTGTTTTAATCTTTTTTTAAGGATTATTTAAACTTAATAACTAATGGCTGCAAATTCGTTTGCGATTATTTTTAAACGCAAATAGTATTACATTAGCAAAGTTAAATCTTCCCTGCCAGTTTACACGGAAAAAAACTTAGATGCAGCACATTACGCATGGATGAAATTATGGTTAAGCTTTATTAAAAAAAAACACTTTTTAATATTTGTTTTATGAGCTTGTGGCAAGATCAAAAAACGCTGCTTTTCTATAGGCATTTTTAAAAACAAATAATCCAGCACCATGCATTTAATTTAAACTAGCTATACTGGGAAAACATATTTTCGCTATTAATTATGTCAATATGTCAGTTAAGCGAACAGAGCACGCGACTGGCAAATTAAAGCTTTGATTCTTGTCTTAGGTGCCGGACTGAGCTAAAATATTTTCACACGTTTCACTTCTTCGATCGGTATCTTCGCTGACTCTGTTTTGTCCTTCAAGAAATAAGAGCGTGGCCTGAATTTCAGGCATTTAGTCGCTAAGGGTGATGTTACACGGGACGATTCTTAAAGCAGCATTGTTGCGTTAAAAGTTGACACCGTGTAAAAACATCACGCGGACGATTTTTAACGCAGCAATTTGTTGCGGCAACATGTTGGAAGTTTTTGAGGGTGGTATACGTACAAACTCTTGCAATCGGTTGCCGCAACAAAATTGCTGCGTTAAAGATCGCCCCTCATGTTGTTTTACTCGGCGCAATTTTTTACGCAACCATAAATCGTCGTTATAAAAAATCGCATCGTATAACATCACCTTGACTTTTGATACAAAGAAAATAATCAGAGAGTGCAAAGAAAATCGGGACAGCCGGTTTACCTTCTGGATTTATAGCAAAGGGGTAAGCATCTCTGAGATCGATTGAATATGAGCTGCACTGGAACAATGTAAAACAGCAGCAAAATGAAGCATACAGACTCAAATTAATATACAAAATTGTCAATGGACAGGTGGACATTGACGAGGATAACTTCCTACTGCAAGCTTGTAAGCGCACAAGAAATAGCCACGATTTCAAATATCGTGTTCCTCCATTTCATAAGACTGTTAAAAATATCCCTTTTTTCCCAACAACTATAAACAGCTGGAATGAACCGCCGAGGGAGAACGTAAATTCGAAAACTCTAAACGAATATTAATTAAGGATAAACTTTTGTAATCATTTATTTTCTTGCGAACTAACAATGTGTTTCCTTATAATCCTCGATATACGAGGGAAATGAGTATTGGATAAGATTAAATTGTAAATATTTACCCATTTAGGTTAATATCGCCCCGGAAATCTGCAAAAACAAATTATTTGTGATAACAGTCGACAATAGTTAGCAAAACGATCTCTTAAAGCTTGGTTCCCACTAGCGACATAAGCGGAATCGTAAGCGGAATCGGAATCGTAAGAACCTTACGATCTAGTGGAAATCAAAACGACGGAAGCGGATAGCAAGCGACGGAAGCAGAAGCGGAATCGGAAGAAAAAGGAAACCTTCTGATCCTTGCGATTCCGATTCCGTCGAGCTTCCGATTCCGATTGCGACTCCGTTTTTTAATTTACACTAGAACGTAAGGCTTCTTACTCTTCCGACTCCGACTCCGCTTCCGATTACGTCGCTAGTGGGAACCAGCCCTAAGACTGAGATTATTTTAAGCATAAAATAAAATACCTCTTTTAAAACAATGACAGTTTATAGATACATTTTTTTAAACTAATTGAAATCACCGAGCTCAAAGTAGAAGTAAAAGAAGGCTTTTAAAAAAATTCAACAGTATAAATAGTGATTCTAATTCAATATAGTTAAATGAGAAATGCCAAGGTCGCAAACTGACTGCAATGCTTACGCTACTAAACATGGCGGATTGTTCGACTGATATTGAATCACAAACAGCCGTTTCTTAGGACCACCAAGCAGGGTTGCAGTTATGACGTCAAAACATTATTACATTTGACGTCATAACCCCAGCTATCGGCCGACAAAATGACCGCGAAACTGTCTTTAGCTTTATGAGCCAAACTATCAAAGAAATTCAACTTAAATTAAATCAATGGACGAAGGCGACTTTTTTCTCTAGAAAGTTTCTTGTTTGGTCAATTTATTGCGTACAACAAGACAAAAGCAAAAAAGAATAAGCACTTCGAGAAACATGAATGTTTCTTTCACCTCAACCCTTATTGTTATGGCAAAATTTCCCGAAAGGCAGTCACTATCTGAAGTCCGCCTTTTTATATATATTTCCCCACTCCAAAAAAGGAGCGAAAAAAATAGATGATGGTGATGTTTACGAGAGGGCAACGAGCACATGGCAACGAGCACATGGCAACGAGCACATGGCAACATTATCAAAAAGTTTACAGTGCGATGCGCCTTACCGTGAGTGCCCAACAAACTTTTTAAGTTTTTTACAAGTTTGCATGATATCACCAGCTAATTCTTATAATTATTTTCGTAACTGTAGATACGCTTGTAACTAACTGTACACTCTTGTGATAAACATGAAGCAACAAGATAACATTTCATCGTGCTCATCTATCATGCTATCTATCTATCTCAACTTTGTGAGGGGGCGTGCTCGTCAATTGAATTCGAGTTCTCCGATGATTGACTACCGTAGAGTTCGCAGCGACCCTCTTACTTTCGGAATTAGCAGGCCTAAGGGGCCGCAACTTTCGGCAGCTAAAATGCGCTAGTAATTGAAGAAAAAAGATAATGGTTAACACAAATGCGGAATAAGCCTAATGTCAGTTTAATTCAGTCTTTCTCGTTGATTCTTCGGTATTCTTTGGCATTCTTGTACGTGTGAAACCGGCTGAAACATTTACGCTATTCCACCTACATTGAGACGTCACTATGGTATCGATTGGACCGTTTCTTTCGGGTGGCCCGTTACTTACTGGTGGGCCGTTACTTTCGGGTAGTCCGTTACGTACGGGTAGCCTGTTACTTTCGGGGATCACAAGAAAGGTTCGAAAATTAACGTTAGTTTAAGGTGGGCGCTACTTTTGGAATTCTACGGTAACTTACATAAAAACGTTTGTTGGGTGCTCACGGTGGGCGGGGGCAATACACACATTTTCTTTCGTTGCTCGTTCCACAAAGGCGTATATGGCTTTATTCTCAAAAGGTCAGAGATCTCTCGCTCCCTGTTTAATAGCCCTGTCACACTATTGCGGATCGTACTAGCGTATGCCAGCGTATGAAAAATATCGCTCATACGCTGGTATACGCTGTCATACGCTAGGGGTACGTTAGGCATAGGTTGTATACGTTTCAAGCAGGGTCGTTTACGGTGGCATACGCTGGCATCCGGCGAGGCAGAATTTTTTTTTAAGCATGCTTAAAAATTTTGTGCGTATTCGGACATATGGTTTATACGCTAAACATACGCTAGGCATACGCTGAATACGCGAGAGTTACGCCAGAGGTACGTTACTCATAGGTCAGGTACGCTGGTCATACGCTGTATTTTCAAGGGAATTTTGTGCGTATGAAAATTATTTTATGAATTTTCATACGCAACTCATACGTTTCTTTTTTTTAGCTAACAACAGTTCTCATCAGAACTCCACCATGGCACAGACAGTTTCCGACCAGGAAATGATTGCCATTTTATCAGACATGGTGGACAGCGCAGCTCCCGCAATATCATCAATCAAGTCACCTAAGCGATTAAAGAAATTTTTACCCAGCAACCGATTGTTTCTTACAGGAAGGAAGAATCGCTAAAGAACATCTTGTCCGCGCAAAACTTCCTTCAATCGCATATCACAAAACAATCATGAAACTAACCGAGCGCTCAGAAAAATATCTACATGTGATCGCCGAAAACGATTCTCGATCGCCAATCGCGCAGTGCTGCCGATTGCTACACATCCGAGGCAACAAACTGTCTATTGATCACCTATTGCTGATTGTTCTCACTTAACACGAAGGAAAAACATCTTAGGAACATCTCTGTTCACGCGAAAACGTCCTTCAATTAACCAAAACATTCTTAAAATCGATTAAGCGCATTTATGTTTACTTGAAGGTATTAAATTTACATTTGATCACGAAAACTGACTTTAAACAAGCAATCGTACACCTTCTGTTGATTGCGGTAACTTAAGTCAATGGATCTGATCACCTAAAAAAGATCCTAATAGCTGATTATTCCCATAACCAAAGTAGAAGCAGAGGACTCGCGTAGACTTTATTAAACATGTGTACAAGTGTGTATTAAAGAGCATATATTAACCCCAGTTTTCTCTGATATCAAGATAAACGTTTCTTTTTAAAAACGTTATTTCTTTAACTTTTGCAACCGATACATCTTCTCATGGGCTGGTTTCACATTCTTTCCGGCGCATAAAAGTAAATGTTCACATTCCTCTTCGTAGTCTAGCGTAATTTTTATCGACAGCCGAGGGAAATTTGCGAAAGGTTAGCGATCATCATCATCATCATCATCATCATCATCGTCATCATCATCGTCATCGTCATCGTCATCGTCATCCCCAATCCCCATCATATTCATTATCATCATCAGTGTCATCATCATCATCATCATCATCATCTGTGTAGCCATGAATATGTAACAGCCCTGAAAGCATCACTAACCTGAAATTGTCTCTGTGCCAAAACCTTGGTTTGCAACTCGGCGCTTTCCCTCTAGCTTCCTTTTTGGTATTACTCTTTTCACGCAACCAAAATACTTCAGCGTTTTTCTCCTTGAAGATGGCATAAACGAGTCTCCGTTTCTTTAATAATTATTTCTAAATTATTTTATTTTTTTAATTATTTGTTAGATCGATAGTCTCTGCAAATTTAAGGTGGCTCCGTTGTTATTTTGAGCGCACTCGTCTATGACAAACTTTGTCTCATAACTTTTCCGGCTATAAAAGGATGCTTCTAAAAGTTTGCGAAAACTTACAGCTATTATCTAACAATAATATGATAGAATTCGATTTTAATGGGAAAAAATATATTTAGTGATAATCAGGCTTAAACGAACCCCACTTTTTGAACAAAATCGCACCCTGTGAAAAATTTTGCTGTTATATTTGTGTTAAATTTCTGGAATCAGCTTACATTGACTTAAAACATACCCATACCAAGTTTCAGCAAAATCGTTGGAGCAGAAATGCGGAAGAATTAACGCCATCAAAATTTAGCCCTAAAATGCTCTTAAAATTTTAAATACTTCATGCTCTTTGACTAAACAATCTACGAACTCAAATTTCTGGGAGAAGCCTTCCCAATGCTTGCTAAATCTGAATTATAAGCTGATTGCAAATCGTGCGAACCGAGTGCGCCCGAAATAACAACGGAGCCACCTTAATATGCCGAGAATGTTCCGTTAACACTTTCAGTCCAAAGCGCAAACTAAGGTTAGCCCCGGCCCTTCGTTTTCAGAGTAAAATGTGGTTCCGACAAAATCAATTTATTCTTATCCATTTGTTTAATATATTTGTTAAGGAATGGATTTAAATTATGTGTGATGCAGAAGTTAAAAGAGGATATAGGAAATATTTTGTTAAAAATAATTTTTAATTTATTACTTTAATTTACAAGTAACGTTGAAAGTTACAACTATGATAAAAGTTAACACTCCAACTGTTAGACGACTTACATTACCAGAGCGCCACCAAGCCGCTCAGGTCAATTCGGTTTACATTTAACTATATGATATATGACCTGCTAACCTTTACCCAGCTTATCCGTTTTTTACGTTATATAATTATACTAAGGTGTCCGACCTCCTTTTGAGCTATGGAAGCCAGACTCTACCTTATTTCTTATGCAAGCAAATGCGCCATCTTGCCTGTACAATCCGCCCGCGGATTAAGTTAGTTAAGTTGCGGTCTAAGTTAGTTTCCAAGTTTTTTATTTTGAAGCAAGTTGTGAGGAACCTCAGCGAGATAAGATATCCATGGATTTCTCTTGACCACAGTTAGAAACGGAAAAAAGCATTTTTTAACATGCTTACTTCAAACTCGAGCGGAAGTTATAAACATTCATCATGCAGTTTTACAGGAATGACCGGCAAATTATTTCAAATGGAAAGAGATCTTTAGCCAAGTATTAACTACACGAAACAGAATTCGGATTCTTCACGTGGTTTGCTGTATTCTCCCTCTTTACATGTTGCGTTTATCGCTTCTTCGGCATATATCTATCTAGGGAGAACAGAGACTAGACATTGCAGTGACGTACTTAGTATTTTTCACGCGCCTGACACGTGAATAACAGTACAAAGACACGTGATCAGCTATGATGAGTTGGACACTTCTGGTCAGATTTCCGATCCCATGGCCTCGTCCACCTCGTCCAGGAGTCCAAGTTGGAGATTTGCCTGTAGGATTAAAACATAAATTCTCCTTAGTGTTTTTTTTGGAGCAACTTCAGAATGCAGGACCACTTTGGTCCACCTCATTTACATGTGTCGAAACTCTTTGTAGAACGAAGTATAACACAATAGGCACTTTTGTCATTCAATGAGATGCAACTAAGTGGCCCTGTATTCTGTAGTTTAGCCGACGATTCTTTTTGACAAGTATCAGTGAGGAGAAATCAGATTTTGAACAGTTGAGTAGACTACTAACAGTTGCAGTTATCCCTTCAACGTCCTTCAGTAAAAAAAGGACGAAATTTACAAACACTTTGAATAAAGTGCGATTTGCCGGTTCCCTTAATGTTCAACTACCCTCGATATTTGGCCTTTCAAAGTAATACTAAAAATAGGTGACATTACGCCTTAGGAGCGGTTCTCAAACCAGTGTCGTAAAACCAAAACCAAAGTTATTACCCTGGCCAATCACAACAGACACAGACAATCCAATGAACCAATCAGAACTCTGATCAATTACATGCAGCCGGCGTCAAGCGCGGGAAAACGCGTGCGAGTAAGTCATGATTTGTTTTGGTTTTACGTCTGATTGGATTATAAAGTGGTACGACATTTTTAGGCAATCACAAAGTGTAATAATGAAAACCCAAGCAATTGCTAAATTGCTTACGACACTGAATTGAAAACCGCTATAATGCAGGACTCTATCTCACCTTTTTCTGTATGATGGGAACAGGTAAAGCGATCATTAACACGCCAACAATGCACCCCACACTGCCAACAAGTCTACCAATGATTGTATGTGGCACCATGTCTCCATATCTGGAGAATAATGCAAAACATTGACTAGTCAGCACAGTAAGCCTTTCAACGCTAAGTCCGACTTAGTAACAGTAATTGGACTGAGTGGAGTACAATTCAGGGTGTAATCGGGCGAGTAATTTTAAATCGCTCAGCTTAAAATTGTCCCAAATTATTTTTATTTTTATTTCTCTCCCCATTCTTTTTCCTTCTTTTTGCCATTTTTCCCCGTAATGTTGTCCTTTTAGTATACTTTATTTTCGTAGGAAAAGTCTCCCTTAAACGCTGGAAAAAGTAAAATGTTTTAACAAAAAGTGTCAATTGTTAGGAGGACTAAATTTTCCCTGGATTTTGCCAATCAAATTTACTTGTCTGGCCCAGTGGTCCAATTTACGGGATCGCTTTCAGTTGGACACGGTATAAAAGATTTATTCCTCTTGTATATCAAATATATCTTTTGTGGTAAAAATGTGATGACTTCACAAATGGTACAAGGGCCGTGCTCCCTGGCGGGTGGCTTGGGGCGGTATAGGAGTCAATGGGTTAAGTAACTAGAGCCTTAATGCCCCGGAAGTTACGGACGCTACCGGAAGTCGAATGCTTCTGCTTCTCATGACGAATAGGAAAACTCTTCTTTTCACATCTTTGGTTTCATGTGATGACGTCAGAGCATACAGAAAGGAAAACAATGGACTTCCGGTTACGTAAGTGACTTCCGGGACGTCGACCATTCTTGTGCTTAAAGTGTATATGACAGTGATTTTTTTATTTGCTTGATCGAATCTACATAATGTTCTGATAAGAAAATGGAAAAAAAAATTTCTATATCGATTTTCCTTCTCCGCTTTTTGGCCGTGTGTTACAAAACCGCGCAAGAAGAAAGACTTGAAATAGTCCGCTGTGACGTCAATACAAGAATTCCAGTGTCGCGATTTCTCAGTCCCTCCGTTTTTTGGTACGTGTTGCTACAACCATAGACAACACACCTTAATAGAACCATGTTTCTTCCTCAGGGCGCATCAAAAAATGCGAGGAACTGAGAAACCTCGACACCGGCATTCCTGTATTGACGTCACAGCGGACTATTTCCAGTCTTTCTTCTTGCGCGGTTTTGTAACACACCGGAAGTGAAATTTCACGTTTTTAGACGGCTACAACGCAGAGAAGAAAAATCGATATCGAAATTTTTTTTTCCATTTTCTCATCAGAATATCATGTAGATTCGATCAAGCAAATAAAAAAAATCACTGTCATATACACTTTAAAGTCCCTAAGTACCCTTTTATTTACGTTACTTTTCACATACCCAGTCGTTGTCATGGTAACGATAGAGTACCACATCGAGGCTGGAATGCTGTTGAATGGATTGGTGCTATTGGGTTTGAGATAGCTTGGTTGCTCAACATAAAACAGAACACTTGAGAATAAAATTACTCCCAGAGAGAAACTGAATAAGATGAATCCAAGCTCGGAAGCGGAACGTTTTATAGCGAACAATAAACTTCTTAACCGGCTTGAATGTCGAGTAAACTTAAGAACACGAAACACGCGCAACACTCTCAACAAAACTAAAGCACTGAGACTATCCACTGAAGTATGAAGCATGTGGTCCAATATTAGCCCAACGTAGTAAGGCAATATTGACAGAAGGTCGATAACGCTCATAAACTCCTTGACATACTGCCAACGTTTCGGCGCGGTGACTAATCGCATTACATATTCAAAACTGAACACTGCGACACAAATGCTCTCCAGCACAAAATACAGATAATGTCGTTCCGTCAAGTATTCATTAATCTCCTTACATGAATCCTCTCCTTTGTGTTCAACCGATAGATTCCAGTCATTTCTCCCACACGTATGATTCGAACATAGATACTTTTGGTCACATGGCGGTGGAATTGTCTCGGCTACAGTACAAGCGATGCTCAAAGCGATCATAATCCCTGAGAAGTAATACCACGAGCGTCCCAGAGCTGTTTCGCTCGGGTTGTCAAATATGTTCCAAATTCGTTCTCTTGGCCAACACCCCTCCTCCACTTTTAATTTAACGTGCGGATCCTCCAGTTGAAAAATTTTACTCATTCGTATTTTCCTCGGTTGCCTGTAATCGTCCCAGCAGCAATTAGACACCGCGTTTATTGAGATACGGAAAAATGAAAGCTCGTCTCGAAATTCCTCCGCGCAATATTCGTTAGAAAAGTGAAGCCTCCCGAGTCTGCAAAGAAGTGTTATAAAATTAGTGATTTTCAGTAACTGTATAAAGTAATTATGTGTTACTCTTGGTCTTGCTCTCAGTGACCTAGTAATGCAGTGAACTCTCTTGAAACGAACACCCCTGTAGAGTGGACACCTCTCTAACATGGACATCAATTATTGGCTGGTTCTGGCTGAATTTCACTTGTTTGTCCGGTAACTAAACTCTCTATAAGGCGGACAGCTCTCTAAGATGAACATCAATTATTGGCTGGTTCTGGCTGAATTTCACTTGTTCGTCCGGTATACTTAACTCTCTAAAAGCCGGCAGGCACCTCTCTAAGACAGACAGCTAGAGCTGGTACTGGAAGTGTCTGGCTTAGTTATTTACATACTAAAACGTAGTCTGGTGGAGAACTGATGCAATAAATTTAGTTATCAGTTAATGTTTCGGTCATTTCTCAGCTATCAGTTAAAATGTTAACTATTTTTTAACTATCAGCAAATTTTGAATAATCAGTTAAAAAACCGCGTATTTCTCAGATTATTATTATTATTATATATTTATGTTTTTAGTGATACAAATATGTTTTTTGGTTATTCAAAGTGGCGCTAAAAATAAGTCAAAATATTTCCTTTAAATTCAGTGTTGGCCGCACCGATGAATCACGTGCAATAACTGATGTAGCAACCACAACTTTACAATTAACCTTCTCATACATATTTCGCTTATACTCGTTACTATTCGTCGGCCAAAGTAAGGAAACACTATTATTATTCAATTTATTTTTCAGTTGTTTTGATTGGTTTAGAGGCCATTACGTCACCTGCAAATAACTGCCAATGAATAATGGTCTACTCATGCGCACAACGGTGCAAAGTTTTTTTGCTGCGAATAATAAATAAATAATAATAAAAACTTTATTTCTGTATCAGAAATTATTAATAGCAGTCACCCAATACACAACTAAAACAATAAATAAAAATAGTAATAAAAAAGAAATGTTCTGTTTGTGCGCAGTTCTGTCCCACCACCGTTCTCCGGAATTATCTGAGAATGATCTTAATTGTCTAGTCGAACAAAAAAAAAAACAGAGATAACACCAAGAAAGCAATCAAAACTTACTTCTTGAATGATAAAACAATCATTGAACTCGGCTTTCGCAAAATATCGTGATATGTCATTGTCTCTCAGATCAATTATTTGACTCTGCAGCCTTCGGCTTCGGCAAATGATTGATCTGCGAGACACTGAAAAATCACGATATTTTGCTCAACCTGGTCCAATAATTGTTAATTATTAGTAAATAACTCTAAAGGCGAATAACTCTAAGGGCGAATAACTCTAAGGGCGAATAACTCTAAGGGCGAATAACTCTAAGGGCAAATAACTCTAAGGGCGAATAACTCTAAGGGCGAATAACTCTAAGGGCGAATAACTCTAAGGGCAAATAACTCTAAGGGCAAATAACTCTAAATTATTTAAATGAAACTGAATATGTGTTTTGCTTTTGTTTCACTCATGAAAGTGGCAATAACTCAAAACTATTTATGGACTTTTGCAGGTAACCGATCGATCATAACTTAATACAAGCAAATAGCATGCAGTTTGTATTTCAATTTGGAGCAGGTGTTTCAGAAATGATACGAACTAAAGTGAACCAAATTAAAATTAAAAACATTTTTGTCTGCTACAGCTCATTAAAATAAATATTTGGCATAGAGTGGCGATTGTAAGGGAAGGAAGATTAATAAATTTGGATTATCTTCTCATTATTTATACGACTACTAATTTCCTGCAATTTCCTGCAGTGTATTTTTAGACAACTTTAGGTGTTTAAACTGTGAATTCCCGGTTATTCTTTATTCAGGAGGAGTTGCGAATTAAAAACATAAAATATAGGATTATGAATACCAAAAATTGCCCACAATAGCCTTTGTTAAAAAGCCATAAGGTCTTAGTGCCCGACAGAAACCGATGTGTGGTTAATGAAAATTACCCAAAGCAATTATGCACGACAGAGCGACTGTGTACGTAACATGCTTTCACACTGTTTACGGTTATTCATAGTTTTTGAAACAATTGTATTGTAGGCAGATAAGCTGTCATATTTTTCACTTTTTCTTATGTTTTTGCCAAACGTTACTGTAAATTAAAACTCATAACACACGCAACAAATGAATGGGTGCTCGTCGACGAAGCTGAGCGTTTCAACGATGCAGTGAACTTCGCTTACAAATTGGGTAACAACAAATAAAATATGTAAAATATTCGCGCATAGAAATGAACAGAGTTACTACACTTAGTAAAATATTATCAGATGCAATTACTACTAAATTGACAAACAGAATATTGATAAAAATATATACCTGTAGTAGTTTAGAATGTGTCTGAACATCTGTGGGTCTCTGTCAAACACATACGTCTTGGTAATTTCATCATAAAACAACTCCTTCTCTGGACTTCCAAGAAGTGTTTCGGGGTGATTTTCGAGGTTGTCCGCCCAAGTTTCAAATAACCTGCCTCCGACCTTTAGCAGTATCCGCTTGCGCGATCGTTGCAGAGGTTCACTGTGTAGTGACCAAATCGATGACGCTTCTTCGCCCTCTTTCTTCTTAATCATTTCAGCTCAGACAACGGCGTAATAGCACCAACCGTGTAACTCGGCAGTAACCTGAGGTAAAAAGAGATGGAATGCGTTTTTAGTGGAGGTTGTTATTGAAAAGACCAATTAACGGAGACTTTGTTCGCCATGGGGAACACAGTCAAGCTTCTTTCTTGCTCTCATTTACATAAATGACAAGTTCATGTGTGAGCCGCAGTTACCGTTAATTCAACTTGAAACGCCACAGTTTAGAATAGGCATAAATTATTCAGGCGTTGGACCACTACATTTGCTAGTGCTCGGAATAAAAAATTATAATCGGATTTGAACTTCTTCAATAAGCATATAAGTTAATATAGCCTTGTTAAAATACGTGTCGGTCGATCTAATGAAGTATAGCTATAGCTCGTTTTGAATGTCGTCTGTCGTAAGGCATTGCAATATCCGCTATATTAACCTCTAGCTAAATTTTTTTTCATAATTACACAAACGTCGCGGGGTGCTATGTCATAGGGAAAACTATTTGTTATTAGAAGCCAAGAATTTGTAAACTATAATAATACCTGAAATTTAGATTTTTAAGCAATTAGTACCCAACCAAACAAAAACTAAGGTTAAAAAATGGAGAACTGCCAGCAAACTGGTGTTGTATGTGTTTTTGAACATCTATTTTTATTAAACAAACACATGTTTGGCACGCAAATTTTTTCCACTGCCAACGAAATCTACGACAGGTGTTTTTTACAGTCGAAATTTATTCAAGGTTGTGCTGTCTTTGTTTTTATTTTATATTATTGTTTGCCGATTCAGGAAATTAAACCGAGCTTTCAAGAGATCTGTTTTGGCTAAACAGGCCCAAACAATTGACAAAAGCATGTTTCATTTGTTTAGCTAAAAAAACTTGTTTTCGACAGCTTAATCAGCCTCTTACAACATTTTGCCTTAACGACTGGAATATGCCATCGGAAACATACTTGTCGAGATTCAACAATGATCTAACCAATGACGTTTTCTATCCTATAGTATAAAAATATATATATTATGAACTGTCAGTCATAGGGTTTTCTTTATTAATTTGCTATATTGCTGGTGTCAAATTTCACCTAGACCTGTTTTGTACATTGCTTATAATCCGTTGTTTTGTGTACCTGCTAGAAACGTTATTCAGGAACTGGACATTAATTATTACGGTAACATGGCCACAAATGGGCTGTTCTAACAAACTGAATCATTTTTACAAAGTAAATCATCCCTGTTGTAGCTGTGTCCGCCATCTCGAATTTCATAGTCTAAAAGAACCCGGGGACGAATTTGGCGCATTATTGATCCCAGCCGGAATCCACAGTTTTGCTTTAAATTTTCCATCGTTTCGTTCAAGGCCCGAAGGGAACCGTTCTATTTTTCTAGCACAAACGCGAATTAACATTTTCCAAAATTGCCTTCAATTTCGCTTCACCACCCTGTTTTTTGCATGTTGAACTCAAAATAACAATGTGTTTGTACTTTAAATTTATAACATGCAGTTATTATGGTTAGAGGTTAGTTTCTAAAGAAACTGTGGTGCTGCGTCGGTGGGGGAGGGGTGGGGGAGTGAAACATGAAAATTTGGTTTTATCTACGGAGTTGGTAACTAAAGGTAAATTGCTCACCGAAAAGAAATTCAAAAGCTCACCTGACGTTTCGAGCGATAGCCCTTCGTCAGGGGGAATCAAGAAATTGTGTACTAGATAGTGCCAATAATGTAATCAGGTCTAAAACAACACGGCAAGCTGATAATGACGGCGCAGGAAAGATCTCGCCAAAGGCTGGCACTCGAACGTCAGATTATGAATCTCTTTGTGGTGGACAACTTACTTTATGATAAAACCATAAAACCATATTTAGTTATTATGGCTACATAAACTACATTTATATGGCTGTTAACAGCATGATGTGCCGACATTGTTTTGTAATTTATACTTTAGCATTTTTAATATATAATTTACCGAAGGAAAGCGATCATTTTTCTTTTTGGATTATTGAGTCTACAATATAATATTCACTTTAATTTCTGGTGCCTTGGTAAAAAGTTAGTAAATCGCCAATATTGTAATCGGATTTGGTGACTTTATAAAGTTAAACCACATTGCAAGCTGATTCCTACGACTGAGAAGAGGCAGAAGCAAGCTAGAAGAACAAAATAAACCAACATATGTATATATTTTTGTACCCGATATATATCGGTTTCAAACACAAACTTTAGACGCGGGCTAAAACATAAAAGTGAGTATGTTGGGATCGTTACAATTTGAAAAAAAAAACACATCCTCGAAGACCCAGGAGCGATTAGTCGGAGCGGCGGAACCTCCTAAAAACCTGTCAAAAATCGGCGCGACGAGGTTTTCAAGAGCGGGTTCGTCGCGCCGATTTTTTTCGGGTTTTTACTTCCTCTCGCTCCGACTAAAACCACCCTTGGGTCTTCGAAGTTGATAGAAACATGGAACTTTAATATGGAACTTAAACTGATATCGTGACTCGCTATTTACTACGCGTATATCGCCCACTTATATAACCTGTCTATGTAGTTATCAATCATATTGTTTTAATCAATAGAAACACAAAATCGGCAAAATCAAGTACGGTATATAAAACAACTTACATTTTGGTTTTTAGTGTTTCTTGTTATACCCCGACCTCAGTTTCAGTGCGTTGAATATTGTAAACGGTGTTAATTAAAGTTTAGGCTAGACATACATTGTATGCTTTTGGCATATTAACTAATTTAATTCTAATTTAATACATTCTAATCAGGGTGGTTTTGGGTAAACATTTGAATAATATAAATAAGCGAAGCTAGACAATGCTTCCATGTCATCCTGATATCTTGTACTCAGTGAAAATAATGTCAGGACTGTCAGGATGGCATCGAAATGTCGTCTAGTTTCGCTTCCTTTTATCATTAACGGAGAATACATGATTTAAGAAATGTATGAATTTTCTTATTGGCAGATATTAAATTTACAAAGTATCTGTTCTGTTGTCAGTATAAAATGATTAAAAGTTTGAACTTACTTACAGTCCACTGATCAAACGAAATGCCTATCCTGCCTTACTCAGTTAAAACTGAGCAACACTATATGCCCAAACTAGATGACTCTAAAGAATTTTCATCATTAGAAGTTGCATAAACAGAAGGCATATATCAAGATGTGTTTTATAATTCGTATTAAATGAAATTTGAATGCACGCTTTCGTGCCCAGCTTAAATTTACATTTTGTAATATTTGACAGGTCAGTGAATTAAAACTATACACGCCTTTTGTAATTTATCTACAGGATTGGTTGACACGGCGGCTATCAACATGATGAATGCGGAAAAAACGACGGACAACGTAGGAAAAAACTATTAGGAGTGATTTCAGTTCTGTGTTCAGTTCTATGAGCTAGCTTATGAGTACGGGTTATTTTTAGGCAACGATGGGATATGTGGTTTTATTACGCCGTCAGTGAATATTATGACATATCGCGGCACGAGGTACCTAAAAATAACCGACTTATTTTCCACCTGGGCGAGGTTAACACACGGATAAGTGTTTTTTAAATGTACTGTCGTTTCACATGCCAGAAAAAGGAATACAGATTTCGACAGTGACCATTGGGATTTCAATGTTGTATGCTTGTTTTGTAAACATGATTGGCGTCGTCTTTTGAGACGCCAATTGAAAACAAAGTGTTTTGTTCACTAGATAGACTAGATTTCTGATATGCCACAATGTGACTTGGTTAACTTGCGTCGCAAACATGTTTGACTTTCTGCATTTTTCATATTGCCCTTTGCCTTGTTTTTTAAGACATCAAATCTCATTCTTAATATTCAAAGACGATTTTGTACACGAGTAACCGATACTTACAAAACACATCCTCGTGAAAAAAAAAAACGTAAAAAAAGCGCAGACCTTGTCCTTCAAAGCACTCGCTCACAGTCTTTATATCGTACTCTTATGCTCAAGCTTGTGTCGCTGAAAATGGAAAGTAAAAAAATTACTGCACAACTCTTAGCAAATAGTCTGAAGTCTAAACAATTTACAGCTGGCTTCTTGTAAATCATGAAAGGACCACTTTGACAAACAATACTGTATGTAGTAGTACACGGCTCACTGCTCACCACTTTGACAAACAATACTGTATGTAGTAGTACACGGCTCACTGCTCACCACTTTGACAAACAATACTGTATGTAGTAGTCCACGGCTCACTGGAAGACCATTTTTGTAATGAATGTGATGCCGTGTTTTTAAATAAAGATGATGATGATGACGATGATGATGATGATGATGATGATGATGATGATGATGATGAAGATGAGCGGCATACTATGACAAGAGAACATTATGTTCTCTTGGCTATGATCAAGTCTGAAAACCACACAAATATATGTGCTTAAGGCAAACTATAACCACTAAAAAGGGCGCTATGGCCACGTTGGATAGCTAGCATTACACCTAAATCTACTCGAAACAATAGTAGTAAGCCCAAATGTTAAAAGCCATGGACAGCTATTTCGGCCTTCTTAGGTGTAATCAGCATGGCATAATTAATAATTAATAGACCTTATTCATGAATGGCGGCCGATTTATTATTCTTTTTATTTATGATTTATGCTAATCAGCCATATTGGCCTCGTTAGCATGCGCAAAATTCATGATCAGTTAAATAATTTTTACTAAAAAATGAGAGCAACAGGGACCAGAGAAAATAAATCTTGGTAGGGCTAATAAACATGCTTATAAAAACGTGGAACCTCCACTAAGGAAACACCATCGGGGCAGGAGATGTGTCCTCTTAATGGAGGTGTCCCTTTAATAGAGGTGATATCACAAAGTGTCCCCTGAGATCCTGCAAGAGAACATAAAGTGTTCTCTTGGTTCCTGAGCCTGGGGGGCCAGATAAATTTTAAGAAAAGTCATATAAAGTTTGGTGGCATTTGCTTTAATATTGAAAACGTTATGAATGTTGAAAGTCAGCGCGGGCAGCGGGGGAGGGGGCCCCCTTCGAGACCAAATAAGGTTTAATGGAGCCCTAGAGGTTTCACTTCAGTATGACATCAATTCTGAAATGTAACGGTTATTACAGAACTGAAGACGACAGAAGCTTCAGTCGAAACATGGTTTCTAATCTCAAACAAATCGTAATATCAATTTTAAATATGTTTTATGACGTTATGTATTTTCGATTGAAGGATAAACAGGCCCCCTATGGATACCACCCTACCACTTGAAAATAGCTGTTAATTTACTGTTATTGCAACCTTATTAAACATTATTTTAACAAAAGCAAAACTGCCAGTGGTCAAACAGCTAAAAATATTGGCCCAATTTTTCGGTTAGGCAAAACTCTGAAAACCAGCCTTCGTCAGTGTTTTAGCTTCCTATGAGCCCCTGTTGAATATTATTTTTGCCTGAACTAAATGTTGGGCTAATAAAGAAGATAAGGTTGGTTCAATTTACTGATATTGCTTTGATGTCAAGACGGTAACACCTGTTTCTCCATAAGCCATTCAATATTCCGAACACGTATCCAATATACGTACCTCCTTTAATTCCCATAAATAAAAACACGTCGGTAAAACAACTTTGTAATTATTATGTCGAACGAACATATGGTATGCTGTGCTACTTCAAATAGGTTTTGGCCGGTATCTAGTTCAATTCTAACATATTGAGTAAAGTTTCAAACCAAAGTAGGCTAGTAAGATGATTGGCAAAATTGTTAAAAAAATTAATATTAAAAAGACGAAGAAAACCCCTAGTCATGCTTGATCCAAAAGTCTTAAAATTAAGTTTCTAACAGATAAAACAGCCGTGCATATTTAATGTTTCCCGTGTCGTGGGAAATATATAAAACAGAGAAGGGCAATTGTCAACAATTTTAGCCGTAATGAGTTACGAGTCTAAAATGGAAAAACCTGATGCGGAATTTAATCCAGTTGAACCTCTATTTGCAATAGTAATCGTACACAGAAATGGCCGTTTTGGATCAGTAAACGGGTCAAGAAAACATGGTTGTAATTGTAAATAGGTGACTCACTTATGGGGATGTCTTAATAAGAGCTAGCCGGTATATTCAAGCGAATGGCCGGTATATTCAAGCGAATGGATAGAGATTCTGGACAAGAAAACATAACCGTTGTTGAGGGCCATTTTGGGATGTAGTGTTTATAGTAAAGTGATCTGAAAAAGCAGAAAAGTTTAAAATGTACACACACACAATGTAATTATTACTATCAGGAGCATCTCGTTCGCCGATTAAACTTGAATAATTGATAAGTTTCTTTTGATGTGAAACAAAATGGCTGTGTAACTCAGAAAGTATTATATAAAATAACATTTTTCCGCGAATAATTGCCACCCTCGATTACGAGGAAACCTTTACAAATAATAGTCTCTAACATAAAACTTATCTCAAATATTTTTTTCTCATCAATAACCCACCCTTCCGAGGAAATACGGTGCAGAACATGAATTTTATAAACATTAATTAAGAAAGTTTACCGTGAAAATCGGATGTTCCTGTTAAATGTTCCCCACTATTGAATGTGTATCTTCGTTGGATGTATTTCACCATTCAATTTTCTGTCAGTGTTCGGGTCGTCCAAGGAATATGTCAGATGTCAAACGCTTATTACTTTTTCTCAAAGTACTAAAATTTCTTAAAATTATACGCACGACTAACAAAATGTAATGAACACTATGTGATGATGACTCGGCATGCTTTTTATTATTCACATAATGGGATATTAAATATTAAGGTCCAGTCAATAAATAAAAAATATAATATGAACAAAACATTGACAACCTGAAAACAAAGATGATGATGATAATAATAATTATAATAATAATAATAATAAGAAATTAAGAAATGAATATTCCCTCGTTTTTATGCGAAAGGAAGTTTGCACACGTGAAACAATAAGCAATTTATTCGATTCACAATGGCCAATTTAGATCTATTCTGACCATATTTTTATGATAACCTGCAACCAGGTTCTATATTCGATTCGTTTGCTGAACCTGATCGCAAGGTAACTGTAAAAAAATATTTTTTAATATTTTTACAAACATTCTCGAATTCATTTATCAAAAACAATGTTTTTACACGTGTCTTTAATGAGTTTTTAGCATACCGCCTACAATTACAAGCTCAATAAAACGTCTGGAATCTGGTTTTCACTAACAACTCAAACTGAACGAAAGCACAAGCGATTGGCGTCGAGTGGAAACAACCATGACGTAAGCTAAAGTACAACAAACAGAATATTTTTTTGCCCTTGTGATGTTCCTTGCGCTCATACTTAACGTGGCTACCTGAGTTTTGCCAAAAACATCTACACTAACTATCACGAGTTACAACTAAAGCCTAACTTTCTTGCCTTGAAATTTTGGTTCCCGAGATTTACCAGTAAGGATGTCAACATATTCGTGCTTATTTATTAGTTATCGTGTTTTTTTTTGGTAGAGGCCGTTGCCATGGCCAGAGCATCAAAAGAATATTGTACAAGAACTGCATGACCTTAATTTTTTAATATTTCTAGTTTCCTACGGTGAATTTTTCTTTAAAACTTTGCTATCTTGCGGAAATAATTAAGGCCAGGAAGTGAGTATTCACTCTTTGAGCTCAAGTAATTGTCAATATTAAAGAATATATTAATTTCACTGGTCGTTAAAGCTGCAATAAAAACTGTTCAGTTCCCCCCTCCCCCCCCCCCCCACTCCTTGTTTATCATTTTTACTTTAGTGGTATTTTAAAAAGACAAAAGACCCCAAAAATAATGGCCCCGAAATTCTTAATTTTAAACAAACGGTTTGTTTAAAATATTCTTCTATAGCGCTATAAGAGTAAAAATAAGCGTCTTCGGCTGCAGATGGCCAGGACTATGGCTTATTCTCTCTTCGAAAATTCACTTGATATCTTCTTCTTAGTGTTCTATAAGAATTTCATGTACGACGGAGGTATTTAGTTTTAAATCAGTTTTGTGATAAATTAAATTCTAAATTGAGACCATTTAAATGGAAGCTGTTGAACGGTACATTCATGTGTTGTTTATTATGCTATATAAGGTGGTTTTAACTTTTTTGTCCGTTGATGAAATCCTAAAGTGTGATCATTAAATAGTCAAATGATAGCTATTGATCAGAACTTACCGATGGAACGGTTTGTCTTTCGCCATTTTCTAAAATAAAATTCGGTATTTTTTCTTGAATCTTGCTGTTGGCCGCTCTTAGGAGTAAAGGGGTTATTGCATAGAAACTAACCTTGATTTGCAGTATTGGTACACCTTGATTTGCAGTATTGGTACAGCAATGGCCAGAACTATGCTGCACAAGATAGTTCTAACTTTTGAGTCTGTGGATGAAATCCTAAAATGTGTTCATTAATATTTAAATGAAAGCTAGCGCTATTGAGCAGTACTTTCCTGTGGCGCTGTTTATTATACTGTACAAGGTGATTCTAACGTTTGAGTCTGTGGATGAAATCTAATTAAAAGTGTGATCATTCAAATGCAAGCTATTGAGCAGTATTTTCCTGTGGTACTGTTTACTATGCTGTGAAGGTGATTGAAATTTTTCAGTTTGTGGAAGAAATCCTGAAGTGTGTTCATTCAAATGAAAGCTACTGTGCAGTACTTTCCCGTGGTGCTGTTAATTATGCTGTACAGAGTGGTTCTAACTTTTGAAGTCTGTGGATGAAATCCTGAAGAATGACCTTTCAAATGAAAGCTATTCAGCAGTACTTTCCTATGGTACTGTTTATTATGCTGTACAAGCTAGGTGGTTCTCTTACTTTTGAGTCGGTTTGATGAAATCATAACGTGTATTCAAGTGAAAGCTACTGAGCAGTATATATACCTTTTCTGTGGTGCTGCTGGGAGGTTTTTTTTTCAACAAAGACTTAAGTTTCACCATTGGCACGTGGCAGTGAATTGGTTACACAATAGCTTGTATTTGGGGGTTGAACGAGCGCTGCGTTATTAAAACCGCAGACTGAGGCGAGTCAAAAGATGTGACCAAGGGTGTGAGAGTCAGGCTGGAAGGCAGCCCCCCCCCCCCCCCCCCCCCCTCCCCCCCGACATTGTGCAAAATCAAAATGGCGACCAAGCACTAAAATCAGCACTCGCCCACGAAAAAAAAAAAAAAAAACGCCTTCACTGCAGGCTACTTGTAGCCCTAATTGCGTCGACGAAGGAGACGCTTCCTAATCTTGTCGGCTAAGCGGAACGAATCGAGAAATGTGTCGGTACCAAATCTGCGCCATTTTGAAACGTCACAATAGTATCCAGCATTCTTAGCGCGTCGTCTAGGCTAAGCGGAACGAATCGAGAAAAGTGTCGGTACCAAATCTGCGCCATTTTGAAACGTCACAATAGTATCCAGCATCACGTGGAAATCAGGCATCATCCTGGGGAGCTGGGGTTTCGAAATATCACATGTGAATAATCTATTTGTCTTGATTTAGTTTCGGATATTTTCCCGATTTTGGAATCGTACGGCTCAATATTTCAATGCCTAGTAAAAGTACGCAGTGGAAAAATTGGACGAAGGTTCTTCTCCGGACCAAGTAAGTTGTTGGGTCTCTTTGGAATCAAGCAAGAAGTTACAGATTTTCCTCGCTGCCGTTCTGGTATGTTTTGAATGTTCTATCTTGATTTTGCTGTGGTTCTCTGCCTGATTTGGGAAGCTTTCACCTAAATACCGACGTCGTTCTTCGCGATGTTCTACGGTACGGTGCAATTCGCTTATGTCTTGTAGCAATAATTCACTGATCGGCCGCGCCAGGCGAACGCAGATAGTTTAACTTTACAGTGCTCGAAATTGCGCCTGTATCGGGCACATTTGCGACTAAAGATTTCGCAGTTTTGTGACTAAAATTTGTCTAGCTAATAAAGGAATTATATTCAACAGTCTTGTGTCTTACTTGCAATTGGTAGGTGTAATTTTATCCGAAAAATCTTGCGAAATTTCACGTTGAATGTTGCGTGACTTAAACGTCGAAATTTCTCATTTCCGGTTCCGGTATTAGTACATGTACTGAGGAGTATGATTTCAGAATCGGAGAAATAACCGAAATGAAATCAAGACAAATATACTATTTATATGTCGGAAAAATCTGAGACCTTTCGGAGTACACAGCACGGCAGGATTCCACGGCGATAGCGTGAATTTGTTTGATGACGGCCCGACGTTTTATGCCTGCGTGACATATCTCGCGACATAGCCCTTTTCAACAGTGGCTGAATTAATTCATGAAACTGAGGTACTAGGCTAAGACGAGGTGCCACGGGATAAGGAGACGCACTATAATCTATGATTACTACTAGTAATGAGAAAAAACTTTATTAAAAATAGCAATAATTATAATTTTCAATAACTATAAATTGATACTCAAATTTACTTGTTATAATAATAATAATAATAATAATAATAATAATAATAACAATCATAATAACCCATCGGTTATAGAGCGGTTTTCATTTGAGTATCGAAAGTAATTGCCACTCTCTGTGATTGGCTAAAACATCTCGCGCCACTTTTTCAACCAATCAGAGGTAAACACCAATCGTGACTTGCTCGCACGCGTTTTCTCGCGCTTGGCACCCGTGTCACAGTGATATATGTTCCTCCGAACACGTGACTAGTGAAACGTGTTCGGAGGAACACATATCACCAATCACTGAAGCTATGTATCCAAGCCTTCAAATGACATCACAACATGAAAAACAAAACGGTAGTGTTGCAGCTCTTAGAAGCCTCTATTTTCATTGGCCTTGTAAAACACAGCTACTATTGTTTTTCGGGTTAGGGTCCATTGTTGTGTTGTTTGTCCTATTGTTATCTTTTAGGGTGGCAAGCCAATGGTGTGTGACCTTCTAAGAGCTGCGACATCTCCCAAACAAAATCGCAAATTCAGAAATATTACTACAAAGAAGCTGTAGTGTGAATGCCTTCTTGATATATATCTACAATTCGTTCAAAGTGTACTCTGAATAGCAACGGCCTCTTCTAAAATCTAGCCTGCGTATCAGGCGTCGGGGAGAGGAGGCCACGTAGGCTACGAAGTCGAACGTGGACAATATCGAGCTGAACGTGCTAAGCTTTAAGAACCACTTTGAACATTGTTCCAAAGGCACGACATACACTCACCTACATTCGTTTTAAGATGTGGAGTAATTTTCTTGTTATATAAGTGACTAAGGTATCGAACCTCTATTATACCTAATAAAAATGGAAAACTTGTCAATTATACCATGTCTCCTGAAACGTATTTCTGATATCGCTGGTGAACCTGATTAGAAATCTCCTAGATATCTAGCTTGTGATCTACGGCTTGATTTGAAATTATCATCCTCGAAAATATTGGTTTCTTTTTCACAACCAAGAAATTTGCCTTAAATATATCCGGAAAGTTAGTTTATTGGCAGCTAAATTTGAAACCACAGTGATTTATTAAAATGAAAAAGAAAAGAAATTGTATCATGGACGAGAGATCGCTTACCTGAAGAGATGGTTCGATTGTATCTGTTGACAAAATGCCTTTTGATTCCCTTAAATATTCTATAATTAACTGACATCCTAAGCCAATGAGAATTCAAAATTTCTACCGGAAATGACACTGTTCACAACTTGAAACACGGAGGCAAAAAGATGAAATACATTCTTGTTTCGTGTCTTGCTAGGGAAGAGAATGTTACTTTGTCTTATGATCTGTGATGTTAGACATAAACATCTGCTAACTCAGACACAAAAAGGGATTTAAATTTAGCTATCAACCAAAGCCAGTGAAAAAAAAAAATAACGGCTACTGACGTCAAACGTGGTCGAAGGTCTCATGACCAAATTAAAAAAATTCTTGATGACCGAAATATCTGACTACTAATGCAGGAAAACTACATTAGTAGTATAAAGAACTGCAAGAACTAGAAAAGCATCTCCGAGCAAATAAACATTCACGAAAAACGTGGAATTTTGACCAGTAACGCAACGTAAAGTTTATTTGAAAAGAACTGATTTCATCGACATGTATGCGAATAATTTATGACCGTCTGGCCTGTAGGTTTTCGAGAAATTATATAACTTGTTACACGCATGGAAAATCTTATTTCTACTTGAACCTCTACAGCTATGTCGTTACGAACGCTAGATCAAACATGAGATCTTCCGACTTAAAATCACGGAACAGAATCCGAGCGATCCTTCCAAAAAACATATTGTAACTCTTTACCATTGAATATTCCTGAGAGACAAACGTTTGTGAACAATAAAACTGAAGTTTGCCAGGCTCGGTGTTAAAAAACTAGTGAAGACGATAAAATGTTAAAAAAATTCACACACAGACTGTCCACTGTTTCCGGCGACAATAATGCTTTTGCACTGTTTGACGCACTTTACCTGCACGATAACTGAATTACTTCTAATATCTTTAAGGAAAAGTCTTTTTTCAGATGAATTCGCCTTAGTTATGGCAAAAGTAAGTCGTTATTTTTATAGCAGGTGATTTGATAAGTATGCTCAGCTCGTACACTCCTGTGAATTTTGTTTACCTTTCAGACTCAAGCATATCTTGACTTTTTCCCGTTTAGGAATTACATAGCTAGCGCTGAATTAAAAATATTATAATACCTACAAAACGATTTCGAACCTTGGAAGACTGATTCGTCGATGGTCCGTACGCCAACAAACCACCCACAAAGTGGGCAATGTTTTTACTCAGCAGTCGCTAGAGAACAATTTTTTCCTTATACCATAAACATTACAGCAACGTTCAAAAATTGTTTAGTATATAATAACCTTCCTGTTTTTTTTTTCGTGTCTTCAAATATATAACCTTACTTAGAGGGCAATAAATCGCCCAGTCAGATTCTCAGGAAAAAACCACTGTTAATTTGAAGATTACCGCAGATTTACATGCTCTGAATATAAAAACGGTGACGACAACAATCTCCCGTTGTCAGTTTAGGAATTCTTTCGTTTTTATTTTACAGTCATCATAATGATTGTTTCTGTTAACACCTTAGAAACTTTCAAGTGGAGCAATAATAAAATATAGGCGTGTTCTTCTTTTGTGTCTTAAATTAATTGGTACTGAACGAAGTGGAACCAATTAGTTACAAAATTAATACTTTCTTTTGACATGTACAGTGAGCGGTCTAAAGCAAAACTATCCTTAACAATTATTACATAATCGGAAGAAAGCCGATATTACCTAACCTTTTTTTCTGCTCTCTGTGATTTATTTAAAAAAAATTGTTGATCACGTACTTTCAATAATTTTTTGGCAATATAAATAACATACTGGCTGAGCTACGCGTAAAAATGTAATATTTGTTTTTGATGTTTCATTGGCTAACCGGCTTATTTGAGCGAACAAAATATATATTTTTTTAATGAATTCGGAAATTTGGACAATGCGCTTCTGCAAGAACTCGTTAAATTATAATTACCGGTATAATTACCGCACACGAACATTGTCAAGTTTTACTTCAGAAGTCTCCATTGTTTGTTTTATGCAGACTGACAAGACTGTATTTTCTTTGCCGTGTGAAAAAACATTTAAATTTTTGGAAAAAAAAGATATGTTTCCTTCATTTTTTCTGAACGTGATAATTCAAGGAACATAATATACAAAGAACAAAAATAGTTTTTATTTGAACTAATTCGTCTATTTAATTCTTTTTAGCAATGAGCCCTTTCATGCAAAAAGTTGCATCACGGGTATCGTGGACACATATGACGGGAATTCGAAGGTTTAAAACTCGAGAATTCTAAGTTCAAGTTTGTTTTTCGCTTCGTTTCTCCTTGTTGGAAATAATGGTGCAGACAAACCCCTGGTTAAGGTTGTTAAAATATTCCACGAATCATGGAGTTTTTTCTCATAAAATGTCTTCGTCCCGCGTAAAATAGAAATTGCAGATTAAAAAACAAAAAACAAAAACCAAACATGGATGCCAATCGCTGAAAATAACCTTCGAAGACGACATTTTATTTTCTATCACGTGACAAAATACACCACGATCCTTGGAATCCTTGTGTACGGGTAGTCTTCGCTAACTATAGAGAGTTTTCACTCACGTGACCTTCAATCCCGTGGGACTCAAATGACAAAGGCCATGGCAGCCATGTTGGTGTTCCTAACAAAAGAAGTTAATTAAAATTCTTTTGTACGGGAACACCAATATGGCGGCTATGACGTCAAGTGAAACGCTCTATTTTGAACTAGGAGGAAGCCCTGGGGATGAGTTTGGCTCTGGGATTTCCACTGTCGCGTAATTTATACGTGCGTTTTGCTAGCGTACTAAAACTAGAAACGATGTATGAACAGCTTGCAAACAGCTCAAATTTTTACGTTTACGCAAGCTGTCCATTCATCGTCACTGAGTTTTATTTATGCGCGTTAAACGCACGTAAAAATTAGCGACAGTGGAAATCCAGCTTATGGCATTTTTCTATAAATTGAAATTGTTATTATTATTATTATTATTATTATTATTATTATTATTATTATTATGACGGTTTCTGCTGTTCAGTTTTGGTCGTTTAACCCCTGTAGGTATGTGTGGGGCATTAAATCTGCCATGTTTGACTGAATGTGATTTGCATAACAAATAGTATATAAGCCAGAAAAATCAATGAATTTATACTGATCTGAGCGACAATGGCTCAGGTGACAGGGTATTAGACATGAATCCAACAGGGGGTAAATAGTAAAGCTAAGGTCACAGGTTGGAATCTCGGCTAGACTGAAAATTGAAAAGGAAAAAGGATTTGGCTAGAAGGGCAGAAGAAAGGGATAGGATAGGTTAGGGGGTAGGTAGGGGGGTTATGATAGATAGGATGGCGGGGGGGGTGGCAGGATAGATAGGATGGGGGGGGGGGGGGTGGCAGGATAGATAGGATGTTGGGTTAAAGGAGAGTAAGAGATGCCTTCCTAATCCCCTTAGTTCTGCAGGGGTCTTGATTTGTTTTATTCTGTTTATGTTAATTTACGATTCGCTGAAAAGAAAACAATTTTTTTTCCAGTTGTTACACTTTTTTGGGGTCAAAAAACGTAAACGTAAATGGTATATAGCTTTTTAACTCAGTTTATCTTGTGTCGACAACACATTTCTTTCCGATGGTATACTTTGTCAATCATTATTATTAATATTCTAATTTATTTGTGCGTGCTTCAAATCATATCATCCATTAAACCGTGCATGTATGTGCGTGATTTTAGGACTAAACACATCAATAATTAACGACTGACGTGCACGTAATGCGTCAAATGAAAGTCCACAATTAAGCCGCCTCTTTGTTCAGGTGATAGCCCACTTTTTCTTTTATCATGATTTATTACACTGAACGTAACATGTCATTTACGGGCGATACAATAAGTAACTTGAATAAAAATATTGCTCTTTTTAATATGTCAGTAACTATATTTTCAGCATTTGTTAAAAAAAATTAGAAATGCGAGTCCTGAAAAACATCAACGAAAATCTTTTATGTTAGTCGTTGAGTTTATCTCAGCAGTCAGTTTTACATATTCATCCATGTTCCTTAATGGATTAACATTATCTCTTTGTTCAGCACGTTTGTCTACCCACGCATTTATTTATTTCGATGTTAAGACGATTTATGGGAATAAAAGACGTTTTATTTCTTGACTTTCACGCATTCATCCATAACATGTTTACAATTTTCTCCAGTTTTGTTTGACTTGCTTAAGCAGACTTCCGTACTATTAATATAAAACTGAGATGCTAAATCACAAATTAAAGAGGCGTAGAATTTTTAATCGATTACGATAATTTCACATAATTTCCTTATTATATAATGCACATCTCAATCACTAAAACTAAATGCTTTTCTTAATCACGTACACAGCTTATTTTTTCTTAAATTAAAACTTCAGTATGTAAGCTAATACATCTTTCTTTTCCCTCTCAGTAAAAGGTAAGTTGTGGTAAGATAAAATGTTGGTTTAGCTAAAAATATCGGAATACGGTTTTAATCCCTAAAACTTCAGTTCTTCGCTGTTAGAAAAGATCAAATTGTTTAAAACATTATACTAGTTCACCTCTTTTCGAGTTTTAGTGCCACTTGAGAAGTCAATAGATTTGCAGTAGGTATAGGACCGTCTAGTTCCTTCTTTGTTAATTACGAAAACGAAAGTACACGTTTTTCTTATATATAACAACGTCTAAGTTTTGGGCTGCGGCTGAACGTTCTTATTAGTGTCTTTATTTTGAGCTTGAAAACATTTTTAGCAGGTTCTTAGGATAAATGGCACAGTAATTCGGTAAATTATAGTCATGAATAAGAAGAAAGAATACACCAATATCACGCTAGCATAGCATAAAAAAATATATTTAATTTAGTAGGAAAAAGAGTCCAGTATCAAAATCAGCACATCAATATTAGTAAAACTGTAAAGTTTCGTAAAGATTGCTCGTACACTGACGGAGATATGAGCTTTTTTGAAACTTAGTACTCTGGCCTAATTTTTACAAAGAAATGTATGGAAAAACATGAAAACGAGGCTGGACGGGCAATCTATACCCGTCCACCATACATTTCTTTGTAAAAATGCTCAGTTTCAAAATTTCATATCTTTGTCAGTTTTCTAGCAATCTTTACAAATTAAACTTTGTAGTTTTACTAATATCGATATGCTGAATTTGATGCAGGGCTCTTTTTCCCAATAAACCAAATATATTTTTGTGCCATGCTAGCGTGATATTGGTCTAATAAATATTAGACATGCTTGCCAGTATAAAATGGAAAAAGACTTGTATACATTTCTTATCTCATTTGTACAACATGGTAAATAGAGATATTCTTTACGAAATCTCAGCCTGGGTACATTCTTGGCACATTTTTAAATTTCAGGCCAATTTTAGCCTCAACGTTCTTATATATAAAGAAGTGCACCGCGCAGTAAGCTTAAAGCGAGTTCGATCGATATATACTTCGAGTCGGCTAATAGGTTGTATGACCGACCTTTGTGCAACCGGCGGAAGAGAAACTTTTAGTACCACAAAAAACATACCATTTCATTTTGATAATTAAGAAAGCATCGGCGGTTTTCTTGAACGCACAAGCGTGCGCGCCGTTAAAAACGTCGAAATTTAAAAATGACAATTTGAATTCGTGGCACGCGCTTGGCCGAATTGTCTTTATTTCTGTCGATTAACTGATTTATTAGAAAACAGATTTCCATGTGTATGTCACTTTGGTACCATGTCAAGTGTAAACTACAGATTGAAGTTTTATATCGGTTCCCCGAAGCTGTCACTTCGAAATATAAATAACAAAACAAGTATATATTGGCCATTTTTTAATCACACCTTTAACCAAGAACAAATTAATTCTTACTTGATCGAGTTACATAGGTGATCTCGATGATAAAACTACGGACATTTTCTGTCTATAATGGAACGAATAGAAGCAAATTTAATTAAAGCGGAAAATTTTAAAATAACATTATTTGCTTGCGTAGGAACAGTATAAAGTTACACAGAAGGGTTTGTCTTTCTTCTTTTGACAATTCGATGTTGGCTTTGAAGGGGGGTGGTTATCAACTTAATATCTTATGATTGTGTTTTAAGCCAATAGGATGGGGTATCTTCCATAACACATGCTGAACATTTTCTTTATCACTACGAATACACAAACAATTTTGTCAAACTTCATACAAGGACTATCGTTGCCTTGGTGCCTGTTGCTTGCTCGAGAAATATTACCGTGTTCGACTCCCAATTCGTCCTAGACGTTTAAAGCTTTAAAACAGCGGCGAACAGTGAGAAATGTGAATATCTCTCTCACACAGGTGCGTTTTGAGTCATTTTAATACTTGCTAACTTAAAAGAATGATACTATATTAAAATCAATCTCGCTCCAACATGCGATCTAGCACTTCATGTCAGTCCTTAAATTATGACTTCTCTAATTTCAGATTTACAGCCGTGAAGATGGACGATTCGACACTTGAAGAAATAGAGAGAGGTCTCAAAAAGTGCAACGATTTATACGCGCTTTTCAACTTTACCGCGCTCAGCGAACTCGACGAGAACGAGACCAGTTCTTTCATACCAGCGGTGTTAGGAAACTACACGCTCTGCTTAAATCGGCAGAGAACAACCGTGGATCCTTCCTACAAGCCAACACCGACAACTTTACCGCGGTATTATCTCCCAGTTCTCGCGGCCTACTTCGTGGTCATCGCCGTTTTTGGATTAGCTGTAAACTTGTGCGTTATCGGCACGGTCTGCCGTGTCCGCAGACTATGGACTATAACCAATGCCTTTGTGTTGAGCTTAGCTATGGCCGACTTTTTCATGGCGTGCGTTTTAGTTCCGCTCAACATCAAGTACAACTACTACCCTCAATTATTGGACATTTCGACAGCGAAGGACACGTCGTTTACTTTGTTGGGCGTTGCGTCGCTTTTAAACCTCACCGCCGTCACGTTGGAGCGTTTCATGTCGATTTCATACCCGCTGACGTACGACGCGTACTTGAACCGTTGTCGAGCCACGATCATCATTGCAACCGTGTGGTTCGCGTCTTTTTTCCAAGCGTTTCTACGGTTTGCGATCACGGGAAAATCCGAATCTTCTGAACTTCTTTACGAGGATCTTCGCTTTGCCTTCGCGTTTGTTTTGCCATTTGTGTGTATTTTGATAGTGAATATCAAAATATACTGTGTGGCTCGAGCGCACGCACGTCAAATCAACGCGTCAAATCCTCAAGGTGAACGCGGCTCGAACCGCGCGTTTGTCAAGAAGCTGAAAACCGTGAGAGTCATCGCGCTTCTTGTCGGCACGTTTATGCTGACATGGCTACCTTATTTTGTTTTGTCGATGTACGACCATCATTCTGTTATAAAGCCCTCGCGTGTGGCCTGGGATGTCACAGAAGCGCTTGTCTGTAGCACAGCGCTGTTGAATCCACTGCTGTACGGATTACTTCGAAAGGACGTACGAGAAGCCATGTTTAGAGGGATCAGATGTCAGAATGTGAACCAAACTGAGCTTCAGAGTTTTTCGTACAGTTTTCGTACAGAGCACACCACTGCTATGGCTGCAACAAAAGCATAAACTCTCTCCGAAAATGACCTAGCCATAAGGCACTTATGCTGGAATTAAGGATTTAACGCTTTCATCAGTTTCATGTTTTAACTTAAGCCTGTGCGTGTTATAAATATGACTTTAGCTTTTGAGTCTGCCGGTCAGATTCAACATCCATATTATACGAAGTAAGATACTTCAAATGAAAGTTATTGAGCAGTACTTTCCTGTGGCGATCTTTATTATTCTGTACTGTAAGTGGTTCTTAATTTTGAGTCTGTGAAAGCTACTGAGCAGTACTTTTCTGTGGTACTGTTTATTATACTGTACAAGGTGGTTCTAACTTTTGAGTCATGGATGAAATCCTAAAGTGTGACCATTCAAATGAAAGCTATCGAGCAGTTAGTACTTTCCCGTGTGCTTTTTATTACACTGTGCAAGGTGGTTCTAACTTTTGAGTATGTGGATAAAATTCTAAAGTGCGACCATTCAAATGAAAGCTATCGAGCAGTACTTTCCTGTGGTGCTTTTTATTACACTGTGCAAGGTGGTTCTAACTTTTGAGTCTGTGGATGAAATCCTAAAGTGTGACCATTCAAATGAAAGCTATTGAGCAGTTTTTTCCTGTGGCGATGTTTATTACACTGTGCAAGGTGGTTCTAACTTTTCAGACTGTGGAAGAAATGCTTAAGTGTGACCATTCAAATGAAAGCCATTGAGCAGTACTTTCCTGTGGTACTGTTTATTATGCTGTACAAGGTGGTTCTAACTTTTCAGTCCGTGGATGAAATGCTAAAGTGTAACCATTCAACTGATGAAAGCCATTGAGCAGTACTTTGCTGTGGTGCTGTTTCTTATGCTGTACGAGCAACGCTTGTGAGCATTGCTTTCCTTCGACAGTTTTCATTTTTTTTTTAAATTCGTTCATTATTAATTGGAAGTAGACGGTATTGCAGTAGTTGTTTCTAATTAACTTTAAGTCTGCCATGGTAAGGATGTTGTTGAACTGAGTTGACATGTAAGTGCTATCTAGGAAACTAGAATTCACTTTTGCATGGCCTTTCACGTTATTACGTTTCAGACCGACCCATTTTTAATGGAATAGAATTAAACCTCTAAACAACTAAATAACAATGGATATAAAAACCGATGAAAAAAGTTGTTCTTAAAGGAAACCATAACAGGAACAGTGAACCTCTTATATTATTCACGACTCCAAATTTAAGGTTTCACGGAACTTACCAAGCGGATGTTAAAAGGTATGAAATGTCTTCTGTGACTAAAATATATCTTTTAGTAGCTTTGATTCTGATACGCTGCGTTATAAAAACCTTATAAATACAGGTTTTATGATATATTCTGGTATATTTAAGTCCATTGCTTTTGTTATTCAAATTGTAAAAATTCTAAAAAAAAACCTGTCACACTAAAATGTGTACAAGTAGGGATTATAGATGTAAATTGGAGACGAACAAAAAAGATGCAGTTAAATAATATAAATGCACCATTATTGACTTCCTAGCTTTCACCTGTAAAGTTTTCTTCTCACTTGACATTAACAAATTACAAGTGTTTTTATGATCAAAGACATCCCGTATTCATTTGAAGGCGCCATTGTCTTAAACTTATGTACACCATTAAGGGGACGATTGTGTGATCACCTGCTCAATTTCGCATTGGAAGTTTTTAATCCCCGTCAAATGACGAATTAGCCTGGGGATTCTTGCATCTAAAAATGACAAAGGTTGCCCGTTACACCATTTAAAAAGCCAATATTTATATGCGTATTTATATCAATGGAAATCCGTAAATAATGATCCAATTTTGTTTAGACTTACCCTGTTGGTAAAAAGTTGGTTTTGGCTTGAGATGGTCAGGGTGGAAATCAGGGATTGTAACTTGATCATGAAAAAGTTGGGCCAATGTTATAAAGTCAGTCTTCTCTTTTCAGTCTTGGGAAATAAACAATTTTTTTTTGTGTTCTTGGAACATCCATGTATGCATGAGACAAGATATTAACTAGTTTTTATTTTATCGGAGAAACATGTTTAATGTAACTATGCACGAGAGAAGACAATTAGTTTTAATTTAAAATACGGCTTTTTGCTACTCATGGTGTTAAATAAAAATAAAACATCCCCATATGTAACTATCACTGTATGTTTTTAGGGTATAAATATAGTAGAGCTTTATAATGCTGCTCTTGTAAATGTATCTGGAAAACGATAATAAACATTGTGAAATTGCCGGTTTAGGTTTTACTCTAACATTAAAATAAGTGAGAGACACCCACAAAGCGACACCTTGGTACGTACCTTTCAAATTTACTCACGGGTATCTCCCTCACCTTTTATGAAACTCCCTCCCCCCCACATGCACTTTTCAGGAATTAAGATAACCTCCCAAAAATGGCATCAAGAAAATGAAACGATTTGCTAAACGGTACGGAAACGACTATATTTGTAAAATATCCACTATTTCGAAAGGCACAGCCTTTCTTCTTCAGGGTCTTACAGATAATAATAAGACCCTGAAGAAGAAAGGCTATGTTTTTCGAAATATTGGATATTTTACAAATATAGTCGTTTCCATACCGTTTATCAGCGTTGCTCTTTTATCAAATAGTTTCATTATTTTATAGCTGATTAGATCCTTTACTACAGGATCCGGTGCTTCTATTTCGTTACGGTGATCTTTGCAAATACAGTTGCTTGTCATCAAGAAAATAAATTATGATTATCAGTTTAAGGGAGAAAAATTACTACCGCCGGCTATGAACAAATTAGCAACAAATGGTTAAATTGTGCGGGGGATGAATTAATGGATCAATTTTTTACACTGTAATTAAGGAAAGGATATAATCGGAAAATGTCAAGGTAATGTCAAGGTGAGCATATAAGAGCAACTATAAATTTTCAAATTTTACTTTATCTAACTTTGATAAAAACGCCGGATCTTGGCTAATTTTTCATACACGTGTAATTGCAATCTATCAGTTAATAAATTAAAAGATAAAAAAGTAATATTTTTACACTCCGACAAAAGGGACGACAGTTTCTATAAGTAAAATAGTGTACTTTGCAACCATTTTGTCGCATATTAAATGCTTAGCCTTTTTTTCTATCCGGAGGCAACTTTGAGTCAATTCGGGCAAAATAGTTTTACTTTTTGAGGCTGCGGACCGAAATTCTCAGATATGACCACTGAAATAAAGGCAAAAGTAAGCAGCGTGATTTTTATGCAGTGCTGCTGTTATGTGGTAGGATCATTTAAAGAAAGCTTTTGAGCAGCATTTAATCGGCACTGTCTCCATTAATTTTTTCTGATAAATATCCCCTTAGAGGGATCGAATATCCTCAACATGCTATACGAAAAGTCCAACTTTCGAGTCTGTGCGGGACGACAAAAAAAGCAGTACGTTCTGGTAGTTCCATTAGTTTTTCGATAGTTTGCAAAATAAAATTGGGATTTTCTTTCAATTTAAAGCGTTAGTAAGCTTAATAGATAATTCACCCCCAGCAACTACATCGATGCTATATAATTTTTTACCGACTGTGGTCAAAGGGCTGCCTTTGAGTTAAGTTTTGGGAACCGATACAAAAGAAATTCAAGGAAGTGAACTGTGACCTGAAGTCCAGTGCACAATAAATATAAAACTCGTTCAGAATTTATTTCCACAGATTTTATTCGACGGAATTCCGTCGTCCGAACAGGATGCTGAATTTATTTCGCTCATTTGACTTTCTGCTGTGCCCATTGTGTGTATATCATTATAATGTTTACACAGAAATCGTTTTGAAATTTCATTTTCCAACAAATACGACAGACTATATGGCGACGTCTGATTAAACAGTCAATTTTCCGCCGAATAGTTTCCGCTCAAGAAAATTAAGGCATGGGCCGCCACTTATTTCGCCTAAAAAGTGAGGGGGTGGTCTATCTTCTGAGGATTAAGCTATACAAACGTAAAACTTTGACAGATTAATATGTTTGACAAAGTTGTCATATTGACATCCATGACGTATGCAAATTAAGTCACGTGACCAGACAGGGATATTTTTAGCTCAAAATTATTTTAAGCAAAATGGCACCAGTTTTGCTTATTCTCCAGAAGCTGCCTTTGGGATTATAATGTTCTGCCCATTAGGTGCATCATTTCTGTGCCCGGACTTTTTAAGATAATCAAAATAAAAGCCTGAAAATTTAAATTACTTGTTTGAGGGGACTGGGCACTAGTAAAAAATGTCGTTCAATTTCAAAATTAATAAAATATTTCAAAAGGTCCGGCCACAGATCCTTTGTTGCTTACTTTGGGAACCATTTAAAAGCAGTAAAAATAGATGACTATTGGTATAAACTGGTGCCATCTTTGCTTAAAGATTTTTAAAGACTTTTTGGCCGCAATAAGTCACGTGACCTAATTTGCATAACATTTGCATGTCACAATGACAATAATTGCAAACTTATTAGCCTTCCAAAGTTTTACGCTGTTACAAAAAAAGCCTCAGAAGATAGACCACCCCCTCACTTTTTGGGCGAAATAACTGGCGAGCCGTGCCTTAATTTACCTGAGCGTTAATTGAATCGCATTCGATTTCGCAGACTGAAATATAGCCAGACGTTTGAACAAGACTTACATCACTAAAAAAATTTACATTGTTATTGCTGGTCATTTGTTCGACCGACAGGCGTTGCTTCTCTCGTTTGCGCAGTGCCGGTGCAGTTGGACGGATACAAAGAAGAGGGGAAATTTTATAATCCATGCGATTATAAGCTTGCGCATGCGCGCTCCCTGTCTCCCCGAACTTAAATGACGCTTGACAGGAGCCGATTACCCTGCGCATGGTGATGAGGCAGAACGCTGACCAAAATGGTTGTGGACTTGGTATGAGTATTTTTAAACTTGATGTTATTAGGCCTCTTTACACTACTGATTTCAATTTTACCTTTATTTGATGTTATTTTTAAACCGATGTTTAACGAGTTTTTTTAATGCTCATTATCGTTGCATAGGTTGAACAAATGAAAAAGCCTTTACCGTGGTTTGTTCTGTTTTAAAGCACGCAAGAAAGTTACGAGAGCACGAGCGAAAGAAATGCAGCGTTAAGCACGAGCCACAGGCTTCTTCTCGTCGCATTTCTTGAGGTGAATTGCGAGACGTGTATCTCTACTAATCACTTCTCTCGTGCTTTTTAATATTCCCTTGTGCTTATATATATATATATATATATATATATATATATATATATATATAAGCACAAGGGAATATTCGTCTCATTACATCTTGCTGTGGCACTGCAATCGAACGACTTTCTGCCTTCACAGAATTCTACCTCAAACCACTATCGCAAAGTCTTCCATCTTTTGTTAAGGGTTCTATCAACAAAATAGAAGCTCTGAACGCAAAGGGTCCGCTCCCTACGGGTTCTTTGCTTGTATCGTGGGATGTAGTATCAATGTTTCCGAACATTGATAACAATTTAGGTATTACCGCCGTAAGAAAAGCCCTCGATTCTAGGCCTAACAAATTTCCATCTACTGATTGTATAGTCGAATCAACAATTGCCAATTTTTCGGACAAAACTTCGTTCAAAAACATGGTACTGCCATGGGGCCTAAAAATGCCTGTAGCTATGCTGATTTAGCGATGGGCACCATTGATGAGAAAGCTAAATTTGGGGGTAGTCTGAAACCTTTACTTTGGTGGAGATATAGAGATGATATTTTTGACGTTTGGACCCAAGGTTTACCCAAATTGTTTGAATTCACTGATTACATAAATTCTTTGTACCCCACTATTAAATTTGAACTAGTACATTCTCATAGTTTTTTGCACGTTTTGGATCTTACATTGCACCTTCGGGATGGAATCATTATTACGGATGTATATGCCAAACCTACGGATAGTCACCTTTACTTGCCATTTTCTAGTTCACATCCGTCGCATTGCAAAAGAGCAATTCCATATGGGGTAGCTTTAAGAATTAAGCGCAATTGTTCTACTGACGAATTTTTGCAAAATAGATGTGATGAATATAAGGGTTACTTAAAATCTCAAAATCACCCTGTGGACCTAGTGAACAAACAGTTCGACAAGGCTCTTAGTCTTCCAAGATCAGAACTTTTAAACAAAAAAATTAAATCTGACAAGAAAGTCTTTCCTCTGGTTCTTGATTACAATCCAATTTTGCCCGACATCCGAAATGTCATTAGGAAGCACCTTCATTTATTACATTCCTCACCTCTTATAAATGAAATTTTTCCAGCTAAATCTATTTTTCCAGCTTATCGCCGAACCAAAAATCTCAAAGAAATTTTAGCACCATCTAAATTTCGGTCTGCTACGGACGTAAATTTTAATGAAGAAGAGGGGGGTTGCTTTAAATGTGGCAAAAGATGCGACCTCTGTAAAAGATTTTTACTTCAAGATTCGAAATTCCAGAGTTCTGCCATAGGTCGTTATTATTCTATTCGCCAAGGTTTGTCATGTTCGTCTAAAAATGTGATTTATTTGGCCACCTGTAATAAATGCAATTTGCAGTATGTTGGTTCTACATCCACCGAATTTAAAGTCCGATTCAGAAACCACAAATCTAGCATGCTTAATAATAGGAGAACTTGTGAATTGGCGGTACATTTTAATAGTTCTGAACATGACATTTCACAAATTAGCTTTATTCTTATCGAACAAATTAGATCATATCAAAATGCACTTCACCTTGACCAATTGTTGCTCACTAGGGAGGCTTATTGGACAACCCAATTGTTTACGCTCAATCCGCATGGCCTTAACAAGAGACGTGAATTTAGATCAAAACACCGAATTAACTATAATAATTAACGCACGTATCTTGCAAAAATAGGATTGTCTTTTTCTTTTCTTTGTTTTATTCTTTGGATTGTTTGTAGTTGTTTTTTGTTCGAACGTTCTGTCGGGGAGCACTTGGTAAGACGTGCTGGTCCTGTCATTCCGACAGTGACCTATATGATTATTCGGGGGCCCTCGATAGGGAGTTTGTAATGTTAGATTCCTCGCATATTTCGTACGTTTATTTGTTAACTATTCCTTTCATGTTGTAATTGTTTTTGTTAGCGTTACTCACTATTTCTCTGTTTCAATTTTTAATTAAGGTTTTTATCACATCATGTTTGTTATTTTTAGCGTTAAATTTTCCTTGTAATTTAGTTCTTTTGTTATGTTGCGTAACCTCGTTTTCTTTTGTTTTTGTAGCTTAACGTATATAAGTCACAACTTGTATAACTTTATCATTGTACATAGTTTTTAGTTTTTAATTCTTAGCAATTTCTGAAGAAGGCCGAAGGCCGAAACGTTATAAAACCTGTCAGGACCAGTAAGAAGTTCGCCCCATCGTTTTTCATTACACTTCTCTACAAATTCACGTGGTGGCGTCGTATCCTTGCATCCTTCTGCTGAAGAGTTCACCGTTTGTGTAAACCATTTTACTCAACCTATATATATATTTATAAAATGCTCAAGGAAATGCGCGCGCTATGATTGGTCAAACCGAGTTCATTATAACTCGATAAAGCACGCGCGTGACGTAAGATTCATTATAACCGTTTTCATTTTATAAAAGAAATAAAAAAACTTGTTCCTCGTGCATTGTTGAGTTATATAAGCACTTGGGAATTTTTAAGAACACTCGAGAAGTGCGAGAAGTACTCGCCTTTGGCTCGTGCTTTTCTGCACTTCTCTCGTGTTCTTAAAAATCCCCGCGTGCTTATATAACTCAATAATGCACTCGGCGCGTTTTTTATTTCTTTATTATAAAATGCTCAAGGAAATGCGCGCGCTATGATTGGTTAAACCGAGTTCATTATAACTCGATAAAGCACGCGCGTGACGTAAGTTTCATTATAACCGTTTTTATTTTATAAAAGAAATAAAAAAACTTGTTCCTCGTGCATTATTGAGTTATATAAGCACTTGGGAATTTTTAAGAACACTCGAGAAGTGCGAGAAGCACTCGCCTTTGGCTCGTGCTTCTCTGCACTTCTCTCGTGTTCTTAAAAATTCCCGCGTGCTTATATAACTCAATAATGCACTCGGCGCGTTTTTTATTTCTTTAATATATATATATATATATATATACTTATTTATTGCTCTAGTCTAACTATTGAGCACTCTAATAGCCGATGAGGATTTCTATTCAATATTTGGTTATATATATATATATATATATATATATACTATCACAAATGAAGACAAATTGTAAATTGTAAATTTTAAAAATTGTAAATTGTAAATTTTAAAAATTGTAAATTTTGTCAATACCTTTGGTATTGACAAAATTTACAATTTGTCTTCATTTGTGATAGTATATATTTATTCATGGAGACTGCGCTTTTTTATATTGGTGCTTGTGAAAGATTATATATATATATATATATATATATATATATATAAAGATGAATTGCTGGAGTCGGACTAGTTCAAAAACATTTAATCGCTACTCGGAGTTTCATGCTTCTAATGAAGCAATCATCAGGCAACTGACAACAATAACGGTTACATGTAAAGACATACAAATTTGAAAATGGGGGCAATGCTTACTAGCGTGACATGCCGAGATGTAATTGGACGGCAAAAGCGCTGAACGATCAGGTAAATCTATATTAGGTAAACGCGGTATTATCAAGCTTCCAACTCCATGTCTTGACTTGATTGTGCTTTATTGACCATACGTTTCGGCCATCACGGCCTTCTTCAGGGGAGTTACAACTATGGTAAGGCTTGCGTAAACCGTTGGCTATTCAAAACTATAACGTGACATGTATGGCGTCTGTGATTGGTAGATAAACTAACAAAGTTATGCGCGCGCTAGAAAGTGCGCGCACTAATGTGGGTTAAATAAGCGTGCACTGAAACGCGCGCGTCTTAATGTGGCGTAGTAGGAGAAAAATATAATAGTGTGTAAAATATAGATAGATTATCAATATAGTAACTAGGAAATGTATACCTAATATAAAAAGTATACGTGTATCATAATGCGGCACCTAAATGCAGTATGGCTCCGAGAGAAGGAAAGGATAATAAGTGAGTTCAGTCAAAAATAATATTAAGCTTGTGTAGACAGCAAATAAATTCAATAAAATGAAGGTGTAAATGAAATAAAATGAAATGAAACCAAAAACTAGAGCAAGTTATTAATTACTGGTTTCAGTCTGTTAATCCAGTAACTTTCTCTTGTTCTTCTTGTGTCTAGATTCCTGTTTCGTACTTTTTCGATGACTGATAACTTCATGTGCTGGCGTCCACATTTTTTGAAATGTCTTACTGTAGGGATGTTCTTATTCCCGATGGTGATGTCTGATCTGTGTTGGTTTGCTCTCATGTGTATGCTGTTTTTTGTCTCTCCAATGTACTGATCTTTACACTTGGCACAAGTGATCAGGTAGATAACATTCTCAGTTTTGCAGTTACTGTGTTGTTTCAAGATAACTGTTTCACGGGTGGTTGTACTTGTTACTGAACTGGAGAACGAGCCATATGATAGGCAACAGGCACAACGTGGATCAGACATGCACGGCCAAAATCCCGGCTTGGTATTAGGCGTAGGTCTGTGCTGTTTGTGCATGTGTGTAATGTGTATTTTGAGGCCTTTGTTGCAGTTGAATGAGCGGCTACAAATGGTACATTTAGTTGCATCACTGTCCGGTGTATATACAGAGGTGGGTGTATGGGTGTTTGGATTGTCCGGTTGTGGCGCCTACTGGTGAGTAGCTGTGACAAGTTACGACCTTTTCTGTAAGCGACGAGTGGAGGTTTAGAAAAGATATCTTTACATCTTGGTGAGGTGCAGAGCAGTTGATGGTGGTCTTTGATAACTTTCTTGATGTTAGGAAGTGCAGGGTTGTATGTTACTACAAATGGATATTTATGAAATATGATATTTCAGAAATATGAAATATCGTGCGACGAAGAAACATTCAATGAGGCGGCACCAGAATATCAGGAAGCATTGCGGAAGAGCGGTTATGATTATAAACTCCGGTTCAACCCACCAGCACCAAGAGCAGCAACACAACAGCGTACACGAAGAAGGAATGTGATATGGTTTAACCCGCCATATAGTAAGAATGTTCAAACTAATGTAGGTAAAGAGTTCTTTAAGTTAATAGATAAATGCTTTCCAAGCGGCCATGAATTAAGGAAAATATTTAACAGGAACACACTTAAGCTAAGCTATAGTTGTATGCCTAATGTTAAACAAATCATAGATGGACACAACAAGATCACTCTGAAAAAGGCAGAACAGCAAGGTAGTATAGATAATGTTGAAAGGAAGTGTAGTTGTAGAAAGAAAGAAGAGTGCCCATTGAACAGAGAATGTCTAACTAAAGAAATAGTTTATCAAGCTACCGTCAAGACGCAAGAAAGTGCAGAGACCTATATAGGTTTAACAGCTAACGAATTTAAAACTAGATGGCGTAACCATAAGGCGTCATTTAACAATGAAAATAGAAAGAACGGTACAGAATTAAGTAAATATTTATGGCAGTTAAAGGACCGAAAACAGGAATATGACATCACCTGGAAAATTCTAGCAAAAGCCAAGGCATTTTAAATTCGAATCAAACGAAAAGATGCAATCTGTGTATTGCAGAAAAACATTTGATAATAACTAAACCGCAAATGGCTTCGCTAAATAGGAGAAACGAGCTTATTTCAACGTGTAGACACAGACGTAAATATATTTTAAAACACACCCTAGAATAAGTTCTACCGAAGCAAGTAGTGCGCGCGCATGTATTCTTTAGGCGCGCGCATATTTTTAACGGTTTTTTAACGGTTAGGTAAAGTGTGCGTCTTGCGAAATCATACATATAAATAACGTAGTCAAACAAGGGATCAATCATTGTAAGTTTAACTGAGGAGTGGGTGGAAACACCTACGAAACAAGTTTGCATTAAACTTATGGTCATCAAAGTTGAGTGATTTTCCTTCTTGGATTATATATATATATATATATATATATATATATATATATTATCCAAGTTGAAGATTCACCGGCGAATCCAATAAAGTGCTCTACAGTGTAGGAGCAGAATAATCCAAGAAGGAAAATCACTCAACTTTGATGACCACAAGTTTAATACAAACTTGTTTCGTAGGTGTTGCCACCCACTCCTCAGTTAAACTTACAATCATTGTAAGTTTAACTGAGGAGTGGGTGGCAACACCTACGAAACAAGTTTGTATTAAACTTATGGTCATCAAAGTTGAGTGATTTTCCTTCTTGGATTATATATATATATATATACTCTAACACAAGAGAAAACACTTTTTTCTTAAAACACCTATATTTCGGCAGCGTACAGCTGCCTTCATCAGGGTGAATGGCTGACAAGGCGTTACACGCGATAAAAACCGTTACAACCGTTATATGTGCGCGCTAATCAAAAAGATTTTTAAACTGCGCGCGCTACAACAGCTAAATACAAATGCTGGTAAAACTGCTATTTTTGCGCGCGAAGTCCCCGATTTTGGCTATAAAAAAAATCGCTCTCATTCAGACCGTGGGGTCTGAGTGTCTTCAGTTTGTAAGCCCATTGACCCTCCTTATCCGTCAGATTTTCCGTTCTGTCCACTCTGTCTATTAACTGAACTGACATATCCTCGAGACCCCCATGACCCGCACTAAAAAATGCCTGTACAAGATCTCATCGTCTAGCCTCTCTTCGGGCGTCATTCTACCATGCAAATTCAGTCGACTACGGTGGTTGTTAAATCTGAGTCGAAATTTGGTCGAAGTCGAACCCACATATTGCTTGCCACATGTTTTACAAGTAAGCAGATAAACCACATTCGTGCTATTACAGTTCAAACTGTAATTTATGGTGTATGTCTTGCCCGTGTTCGTACTCTCGAAAGTGTCCCCCATCTTGAGAAGCTTGTCCTTCCTACATATCCTGCAGTTCTTCGAGGTACATTGCTTGTTCCCGCTATCCCTGATTGTAATTTCTTGTTTAACTTTAGCGTGCACTAAATAGTCTTTAAGACTCTTGGGCCGACGAAAAGCCACCATCGGCTGTTCCTTGATTGCTTTCTTGCATCTCTCTGACGCATGTAGCACGGGGTGCAGATCTCTCAGGATTTTTCCAATGTTTGGAAGACCGGGATGATACGTTACGACGAACGGAATCCTTTCATTTTTTCTGTATGTTTCTCTTGGCGTTAAAGCCTCGTCCCTTGTTATTCTTTTCGCTCTGTTTATCTGTCTCATAACAAACGATTTCTCATATCCTCTAGCCACTAACAACTCGGTCAATCTCTTGGCTCTGTCGTCAAAAAATTCTAAAAGGTTACATCAATGATGAGACTTTGGACTATCTTTTAGTTGATTCCAACACTAAAGCAGGTAGATATTATTTATTACCAAAGATTCACAAGAAAAGAGTCCCTGGGAGACCTGTTATCTCGGGATGTGGAACGCCGACTGAGAAGATTTCGCAATTTGTTGAAGCGCATCTGAAACCTTTGGTTCCTAAGGTTAAATCATACATCAAGGACACAAATGACTTTCTTAGGAAAATCAATAATTTAGGTATTCTTCCAGATGATTCCATTATGGTTACAATTGATGTTGTAGGGCTTTACCCTTCCATCCCACACGACGAAGGTCTGAGAGCTATAAAGAAAGCATTAGACGGTAGAATAAACCCGGAAATCCCTTCTACAGAAATTGCGGAACTCGCAGGCATAGTGTTAAGGAACAACAATTTCGAGTTTGATGGAGAGCACTTCCTACAGATATTGGGGACAGCAATAGGGACAAAAATGGCCCCTCCATACGCCAACCTTTTTATGGATGAGCTAGAAAGAACACTCATAGATGGATACGAAAAGAAACCTCACACTTGGTTTAGGTATATTGACGATATCTTTATGATATGGACAGCAGGAGAGGAAGAATTGGAAAGATTTTTGAACTTTATTAATAATTCACACGACACTATAAAATTCACGTGGAACTACTCTAGAGAGCAAGTTGACTTCTTAGATGTTACAGTCTTGAATAGAAATGGGAAGCTAGAAACCGACTTATACATTAAACCCACTGACAAACACCAGTATCTGGACTCAAGATCTTGTCACCCGAGAGGATGTAAAGAGGGGATTCCGTATGCCCAAGCATTGAGACTACGTCGTATTTGTTCTTTAGAAGAATTTTTTGACGACAGAGCCAAGAGATTGACCGAGTTTTTAGTGGCTAGAGGATATGAGAAATCGTTTGTTATGAGACAGATAAACAGAGCGAAAAGAATAACAAGGGACGAGGCTTTAACGCCAAGAGAAACAAGCAGAAAAAATGAAAGGATTCCGTTCGTCGTAACGTATCATCCCGGTCTTCCAAACATTGGAAAAATCCTGAGAGATCTGCACCCCGTGCTACATGCGTCAGAGAGATGCAAGAAAGCAATCAAGGAACAGCCGATGGTGGCTTTTCGTCGGCCCAAGAGTCTTAAAGACTATTTAGTGCACGCTAAAGTTAAACAAGAAATTACAATCAGGGATAGCGGGAACAAGCAATGTGCCTCGAAGAACTGCAGGATATGTAGGAAGGACAAGCTTCTCAAGATGGGGGACACTTTCGAGAGTACGAACACGGGCAAGACATACACCATAAATTACAGTTTGAACTGTAATAGCACGAATGTGGTTTATCTGCTTACTTGTAAAACATGTGGCAAGCAATATGTGGGTTCGACTTCGACCAAATTTCGACTCAGATTTAACAACCACCGTAGTCGACTGAATTTGCATGGTAGAATGACGCCCGAAGAGAGGCTAGACGATGAGATCTTGTACAGGCATTTTTTAGTGCGGGTCATGGGGGTCTCGAGGATATGTCAGTTCAGTTAATAGACAGAGTGGACAGAACGGAAAATCTGACGGATAAGGAGGGTCAATGGGCTTACAAACTGAAGACACTCAGACCCCACGGTCTGAATGAGAGCGATTTTTTTTATAGCCAAAATCGGGGACTTCGCGCGCAAAAATAGCAGTTTTACCAGCATTTGTATTTAGCTGTTGTAGCGCGCGCAGTTTAAAAATCTTTTTGATTAGCGCGCACATATAACGGTTGTAACGGTTTTTATCGCGTGTAACGCCTTGTCAGCCATTCACCCTGATGAAGGCAGCTGTACGCTGCCGAAATATAGGTGTTTTAAGAAAAAAGTGTTTTCTCTTGTGTTAGAGTATAATTTACCGAGAAATTTCCAATCGTGGAACTTTTTTACATGCTTGTGCTAAGTTATATATATATATATATATATATATTTGATGTTATAAAATGCTCAAGAAAAAGCGCGCGCTATGATTGGTCAAACCGAGTTCATTATAACTCGATAAAGCACGCGCGTGACGTAAGATTCATTAAAACCGTTTCCATTTTATAAAAGAAATAAAAAAACTTGTTCCTCGTGCATTGTTGAGTTATATAAGCACTTGGGAATTTTTAAGAACACTCGAGAAGTGCGAAAAGCACTCGCCTTCGGCTCGTGCTTTTCTGCACTTCTCTCGTGTTCTTAAAAATCCCCGCGTGCTTATATAACTCAATAATGCACTCCGCGCGTTTTTTATTTCTTTATTATTTCATATATATTTGATGTTATATATAACTCAAAATGCACTCGACCGCGTTTGCTATTCCATTAATTATGAACTCGATCTGATCAATCTTAGCGCACGCAATTGTTTGAATATTTTACAAACTCTCACAAAACACGCTAAATTTTAATTTTTAATATACAATTTATTGGTTACACAAAAGGATCCAAATTTCCTTATAAGGCTAAGGCGCACAGTGAAGGAGACTCAGACTATGTATAGGTTTAAAGGGGCAGTATCACGAGGTTCCACGCGCGGCACTGTACACTATTCTTGCACCGGAATTTTGGACATATCACTGTTAAAAGTGACTTTTTCTTTCTTCCGGCTATCAAAACGGATTTTTTGATTCAACAAATACCTCCACTTCTCGACGGCCTTTTCGAATTTGCGGAATCAAACTTGCAAACGTGGGCCGACGTTTTCAAGTTTCAGACCTCGTGATACTACCCCTTTAAAAATAATCGGTCCTGCGACCTTTATTTCCCTTGCAAAGTAACTCATCGAGCCATCTGGGCCACGCCCAAAGGATCCGCCTATTACCCTGACATTAATATTTAAACGTCTAGATGTTTGCTTATTGAACAAACGTTTACTGAAATGGTACATTATTTAAACCAATTTTTTACTCTTAATCTCTGGGAAACTAACGATGGTTAAAAATATGTTTTTGTTGTGGTGAACAAAGAACTTTGTGATTACTTAGTTTTTATCATTCAAATGTTTTCAAATGCTTTCGAACGTTTTCGACTAATTAAGTCATCTTCAGGCCTAAAAGACCCGTTAAGACCGTCCCGGCGCTACATGCACATTTTATATGTAACCGGACGGCCTTTTCCCATGAAGATGACTTTAACGAAAACGAAAACGGTCTGTTTTCTTTTCTTTTAACATTTAGCCTTGTAAATAATATTTTAAATCTTAGGCAAATATTGTGGACATCGCCTTACTTTATGTTTTCCATGTTTTGAAAACTGGATGATGAAGAAATACAAGTCATTCAAATACTTTTTGCCGTTCAGTCAAATATTTTATATTTCTCGTAACACTCATACGACTTTTTCAATCCTAGTTTTGTAATAAATTAATGGCTCAAAAATAATTCAAACCTTATTTTTATTTTAAAAATATAACGCAGACGCCATTTCATTTGATCGAGAACTGAGCGTTTTGTTTACCGAAGAAGCCAAACTTCGTGGTAAAATATACACTGAGACAAAACAGCTCAGGAAAATTTCATGTTTGCTGATAATCTAACGTCCGAATATAAGCCCCGGGATTATTTTTGTTCAAATGATTATTATGTTTTTGGGTAGCTTGTTATTGAAGGGAATCAAGAGAAAATAAAGGAATTTGCGTTATATTTATTAATTTGAAGGATAGGTCAGTTTTAAAATTATCTAAACATAGCAAGAGAAAAACAAGCTTTATTGCAACAAAACAACACGACAACAGTCGTCGCTTAAAAAAACCAAAGATGCAAACAATTTCAACAGTCGGCTGACTTACATGCAGTTCATTTACTACCCATTTGTTTTCGAATGCTTATCCTTAAAATAAGCCCATGCATGATCTTATATTCGGGAGGGAGATTTTTTTGTGGGGCTTAACTTCGGAAATTTACGCGACTGTTCAGTCAGTGTACATGTTTAGTATCGGTTACGTTTGTGGTCTACAATTTCATATAAACCGAACAACTGTACTCTGTGGTATGTATTAGTTATATTGCACTTTTAATCGGTTTAACCATATAGTAGGGTAAAAAATTGCCAATATTTCAAAGTAGAAAGAAAGTGTTCAGAGTGTCATTTGGCCTTCGATACTTAATTTTAATTTAACACGTGGTTTGGACTGTTGATTAAAAATAAAACATTGACACTGGTGCAGGACATTTGGCGAAAATAAGAAAATAAACAAAAACAGGAAACCCACCTCACTGTAGCGCATAAGACGCGGCAGTTGTTGAATCGTTCAAGTTTTGTTCTCTGTTTTCGAATGCCTAGAAAACCATGATATCCTGCTCAGTCTGGGAATCGTGTGCAGAATGTTAAGTTAAAAATAAAATATCCCACGTTCGATGTATCAGGGCTTTGTGTTAAACATCTATATTTGACTTATTTGGTGCTGTTTACTCTAGTGTCTCTTATGGAAATTAAAAGACAAACGAATCTTGGCAAAATTTGTAAATTTGTGAAGGTTCTTTTGTCTAAAACACAAAGAAAATCAAACTAAATATAACAAGTTTGCCTAAAAAAACCTTTTAGACTAGTCATGTGTAGGCTATTTGATCACCTGGATAAGAGTGATTTTCTTTAAACCGTGAAATAGTTACTACGTTAGTAGACACTAGTAGGCACTATTACACACTATTAGACACTAATTCCATTGTTTTCTTTTGTTTAGTTTTTGCTATTTTTGGCTAATTTTGATTAATTGCTACATACTGTTTCACGGTCTCAGTAAAATCACTTAGACTGCTCGCAGCCGAGCAAGCGAAAAGTAATGCGAACAGAGGGGGGTTGTGCCTAAATCATACCGTCCAGAAGGACGTCGGACACCACATTGAGACTTAATTAGATAACGTAATGTCGACACTTAGAATTTTATTTTCAATAAAGTGTAAAAAAGAAAATCTAAAATCCCACTCAGGATTCAACCTGTGACCTCAGCTAGGCTTAGGCTTACATAACCTACCGTACCACTGTACCAACTAGCTTCTCGGGTTGCTTTGTCCTAAATTTAACCATATAAACTGCTACCCCTAACCTCACCTGAAAACTAACCAGTTACACCGTTATATAAGTCTCAATAAGGTGTCCGACGTCTGTCTGGACGGTATGATTTGGGCTTGACCAACCGAGGGGGCTCTGGGGAACCCCAGTTTCCCCTCGGCTCGTTCGATTGCTCCAGTCTCACCGAGCTTGTTTTTTTATTAGCTCGCCCGCTCGATTGACTGAAAAGGGTCAGCTGGCAGTCTAAATATCACTCTACTAAATAACTTAATCATAAAGTGTCGGCCAAAGGATCTAAGCAACTTCTTTCCCAATTGGTGCTTTTGCTCCGATCCAGGACTGAAATTCTGACACGTTAATAAAGTTCCCCACTACTACTACTCTCAGTCAAAATGGTGGGTAAAAACGACCCTGACTCACAGCAGTTCACGTAACCTTAAAATCTCCATTGGACGTAGTTGTATCCTACGCACAAACGTCTCGTATTTACAAAGGATGGGAATAGGAGACGTTTACTTGCAGGCTAACGAAATTGGAGATCTAAGTATCTGGAAGGACCTCCACAATATGCATTTTTTCCGCTGTGGTACGGCTGCAGGGAGGTTGAGTTTGTTCCGACCACAATTTGCGAGAGAGACAAAAAAGTCCCGGAAGTGCTCTCCTTTTCACAGTTTTTCTCATTTCCTCGACAATATGTCAGTCTAAAATTTGCTTTTACGTTTGATTAAACCGAAATGTAAGTGAAATAGGTTCCCTTCTTCTTGTGTACCGTTCACATCTATGTTCATTCCAAATTCAGTGTCACATTTCTTGGGAAGCCCTTGAGTAACTTTTAGATATTCGAGCGTTTCTAATAAGGTGGTATTTTCATTAACTACGACCGTATAACTTTCTTTTTTTTATTTCTAGAATGAAACGTTAGAGACAGCATGTACTACCGGACAGTCAATGAACAGTCAACTCTTGATATACTAAAATATATAATAACATCCAATAATTAAACTAGTTAATAATATTAATGGTACTAAGTTTTTTTCGAAAAAATCATATGCTTTTAACAGTAACTTAAATGTTCCAAAAATAGTTTTTACGCCGGATTCTGGGTGAATTTACAAGGGATTTAAAATGTTGATTCTTTACTTTTATCCCGGATTTTATACATAACCTGACTAAACTTTATACTTAAATTGCATATTTTGTACTGATTATTATTGGGGTGTATGCAATGATACATGATACAATGTTGTACACGATAATATAAATAAGTACCATAGCAGGGATTAAACATATGTGGACATACTTGGAGGCTATAGCCAAGCAGAATACTGGAAACCACTACCAAATTTGGCAACATGCCGTAAACCGAGGGCGTGTATGCAGTGTTACTTTTCCGCAATAATGCGCAATTTCCCACTTTAAAAGGGCGCCAGTTTTCCATCCAGCAGTGTTATCCCGCAAGAGTGGGTTGAGGTATTTAACGAAAACAAAAATTGCGTATATAGTGAACTTTCTACAACTATACAAAAAACAAAACAATTGTTTAAACGATCAATTCTTTTCTTAAACTAAAGTGCCCTCGTTCCTGCAGTCGGCAGTTCTCCTTTGCCCACTCCCTATGGGTGAGTTGTTCCTCACATTGCGAAGCTCTTTAAGCAGGGATTCTACGTGCCACCTTTTTCTCCGTATTTGCGATTCAACTTTCTCGAGTTCCAGCGCATTAGCTCGCGTCTCTATTTTCTGATAGTCATACAACTGATTGCTTAATTTTATCGACTGTTTGAGTTCATTGATATGTTTAGTGACGTCATCATTAAGTATGACGTCGTCGAACTGTTCTTTCGCGTTGCACTGATTGACATGTATTAAAACATTGAGCGACTCGATCATTTTATTCTGATCGGCTAGTTTCGCTTCTGTTAATTTTAATTCATCGCGCACCTTGTCGATTTCGTCTTGCAGTTCTTCGGAGTCTGAATCGACATAAATACAACTGAAAGTACATTCTTCATCGTTTTCAACGTCTGTCTCGCTGCCAAGCAACTGAGCCACAATGAAATCATTAATGGCGGAATGTACTTCATTTTGACGCTTGCGCACATCCGTGGTATCCGCCGGTTCCATGAGATCTGTGTTCGTAGACGCACATTTAACTGCAATCTGTGTCTCATGGTTTAAATAACTCAATCCTGAACATTCAGGGGTAGTTACCTTTTCCTTGCTGTGTAATACTTGGTTGGTTTCAAAAGAGCTGTCTGAATGAAGCTCGCTTATCCCAGTATCGTGATCGGTGTCCTTAGCCTGATCGTCAACACATTTTCTCTCCGCGGAATTTTCAGCCATTACTGCATCATCTTCAACATCTTTCCCATTCAATTCTTTGACTGTCTGTAAACTGTTCTCAAGGACTTGAACTTTCAAGTGATTTTCCTTGTGTTGCGTCGATAAACAATTTTGTTGACTTTCAGCTACTTTCCCTAATGTTTCAAGCATTCCGTTAGAAGTTTGAATTCCTTTACTGTCTAATTGCGCACTCTTTTTAGTCGAGCGCGATTTTCGATTCGCATTTTTCTTTCGATCATCTTTTACTCTCCCTTCTGCTTCTTTACAAGTTTTACATTTTTCTTCTCTCTTCGACTTTCTTCTCGATTCGCGAGTTTGCTTTGGTCTCAAACTTTGATCCTCACTCGCAGAATCTTCTGAATCATTTTTGAGACTTGCTTGTAAGTCCGCGTCTACTTTCGCCAAGGCGCAGAGAATCTGCTTGCTGCATGTCCCTCGCGTTAAACCGGAAATTGTGTACCGTTTACCATTCACGTTTACTTTAAGATGAGGCATGCTTAATTCACTTCTCTTCTCTCAATTTTTGACAAAACCAATCTGTAAATAAATTGTAACAACACGCATTACATACTTACATATATTTATACCTCACTTGGGGGTGTCATAACACCAGCCATAAACCTTATACCAAAGCAATCATACCTGGGCAATCTAAAAAGGGCATTAGGCAAAACGGCCAACTAAAGCTAAAGCAAAACATGCAGAGGGTACCAAGCGCGGGAAAACGCACGTAGACAAAATGAGGATTAGTTTTGATTGAAACTGATTGATGGCTGAACAGAAATTATGTTAGTTCTAATTGTTTAGATTAGCCAATAATAGATCTATAAAAGCATACTGTTAACTATGATAAAAACAAAAAACTTCAAAATAACTTTAATTAGTGGCTAGCCTGACGTATACGTTGCCAAGGGACTCTTCAGAGACCTCTCTTGCTTCGCAAACTCGTTGAGCAAAACGCTCAAAGTCCCGTTCGCAACCAGAATGATGACAGCAATCTCCAGCTTAAGGCCCGTTTAGACATGCGATTTTTGATGCGATTTTTGTCGCGCTCTCCAATGCAACTTTTGTTGCAAGTGTAAACAAGCGGCGATTTCCTTTGCGATTCGGGAGCGACATTTGCTTTGATTTGTTGTGATTTCCCAAAAATCGCCAAAAAGTATGTTGCAGCATGCGATTTTTGATGCGATTTTTGTCGCGCTCTTCAATGCAACTTTTGACGCAAGTGTAAACTGAGGAAACCCTTTGTTTGTCGGAAATAATTATATACAAGGAAAAGGGTCGCATCTTAGTTTCATATAATTTCACAGCAGGGAAGGGAATAAACTTGTTTTACTTTGCTTAAACTCATAAATTATTACTCTTTGTAACCAAAACATTCATTTGTTTTTAATCCAAATCAGCTCGTTTATTAAAAAACAGATATTGAAAATTCAAATTTCTTCAAGATTAGCACGTTTTGAAAAGTAACGTTTACATAAGCTGTTTGGGATCTGCTAGGCTGGCTAATTACCACTGTGTCAAGGACATCAATCGAGATTTCTGTCAATTTTTGCTACTGAGCGTTAGTTTTAGGTGTTTTTATAAGTCAACAACTCCATGTTGTGTTAAAAAATCATTTATTAATAAGCTATTTTATGAGTGCCAGCCATGTGATTTGACATTTCAAAAAGGTGATTGCTTTGTTCTCCAAGTGATGTTTATCCACTTCAGAATGTTATACTTCGTTATTGTTCTTCTCAAATGTAAATTATTTCTCACACCATCGTTCACTTTAATTTCAATTTCAATTTAGGACAAGGTGAAAACCTGACAGGGAAAACAATGACGGGTGGTGCCAGTGGATTTGCAACCGAGAAAACTAATTTACAATTCTAGTGGTGGCAAATGGTTAATTCAAGACTTTGCAAGGCAGCGAGGCTAGCTTTTTTGTGCGAGCCCAAGGCTTTTTAAAATGCGAGACCGAGAAAGAGACGCTGAAACGGCTTCATGAACAAATCTGGCAAGACTCCGAGAGTACCGCTCAACAAACGAGACCGCGAGAACCGTGAAATTCCACTACAATTTTGCGACACACCTAATTTTTGAAAGACTATTCGCCATCCCTCGATTCTCTTCACAATGCACTGTCATTAAATTTGTCACCTTGAAATTGTGTTCGATTTGTGAAACTGTGCTTCAAAATTAATTATTATCCACGTTAAACGTGTCATAGTTGAAAAAAAAAATGATACCAAAATGTTGATCTCATGTGCACTCCGCTTTATTATAACAAAAAAAGCAACAGTGATAAAAAAAAACCCACCGGCTTTATCGCACATTTATTCGACGCCTGAGTTCTCAACAAAACTGCTTCAGTTTTCAATATTCTGAATACTTCAAAATCCATTAATAATTTTATCCATACGCTTCGCTTTTGATTATATTTTATAATAGCAACGTTTCGGGACTTGACTTGAGTTAAACGTGAACAACGGGAAACATGTAGTACCGGCACGACCCGCAGAAAGAAGAAAGCTTCTACAAGTTTCGTGAACCTGACGGTGTAGTTACAAAAATTTCCAACAAAACATAAAGTTTTTAAACTTGCCTTAAAGCTTTCCGTGTTCGATAATGTGCATCTTGTAACTTTTTCAATGTTATAACTTTACATATGTACAAAGCCACTGACAAAACCAGTTGAATTTCTGCATTCAACGAATTAACATATTACACTTCATGTACCTCAGCCGAAAAACCCGGCCGTCATAATAGATACGTTGGCCAAAATAGAGGGAACACTTTAGCAGGTTCGGCTTCTTTATTATTCACAAGCTTTGTAAAGGAAACTTTATAAAAGAAACCATAAAAAGCTGGAAAATTGTAAATATTATATGGTGCGTAGATTGCGTGTTTACAACTTATAAATATCATTTATTACCACAAACCCTTTCATTGTTCCAGTTGAAAAAGCGATTGCGTTTGCTACTAGTCTATTTTGGCAAAGTGATGGTTTGTCATGAATCAAGGGTATTTACCCGGAAAAAGAAAAAAGGTCTCAAACTTTGCTATTCTAAAATGTTTGAGATCTACCTAAACTATCTTATTTTAGGCGTTTGAAATTCAAAAACTTACCTATGAAGATTGTGGACAAGCCAATTGTTTCCGCTTGAGATCGAACCCGGAAAACACTGATACATAAAGGAAATATATTTCTTTATTTATGCTTGATCTGTGATGTTTTATGAACACTTTTATTTACAATACTACAACAATGATAATTTAGGCTGTCTTCATAAAGCCAAATAAAAATAATCATTCATTTTACTATATAAACAACTCTGAAGGATAAAATTAATAAAAAAAGACGTAAGAAATAAAAAACAAATCAACACAAACATCTGTAACTCAATTTTAAGGGAAATTACAAAAATCTGATTTTTTTCTTGTCAATTCCAAAAGAGAGGAACGACTAGATAGACACTGATTCAAAATACAATCGAAGGCTAGATTAAAAATGTTAATATATAAATTCGCTTCTATATCCTATCCGTATTGTAAATATTCATTCAATCGAACACAACAGCTCCTAAGCTGAACTGTTTTGCAAATTTTAAACTTTGGAACAAAAATAAAAATTTAAAATTGAATGCCATTTTTTGCTAATCCATTCTCTCTGTTTTTGCACATGCCCTTTCAAAAACCTTTTAAAAATTCACGAGTATTTGTTAATAGCAGGGGGCTGGACCAAGCGAGAATATGATTGACATTTTTTATTTGCTTCGATTTCAAACGGCTTATCGCAAATGGAAATTTTTGTGCGTTGCTAGGAAACGTCCGATCCCCTGATTGCCGAGAAACAAAAAAAAAATGAAGTCATTTCTTGTCGCACTCGTCGTATTTCAATTAAAAAAGCACGAAGCCATGGCGTTCAATCCTTTTTTTAGCAGTTTTGGGTTATCGTTGTTTTTCGCCGTGCCGGTTTATTTGCACTGGGTTCGCATAGAAAATGTCCAAGTTTATGGGTTTGTCATTTGTTAGATCTGTTAAATTCACGAACCCTCACTTATAATGGAGGGTGGAACTACACGAGAATATGATTGACATTTCTATTTGCTACGATTTTAAACGACTTATTGTAAATGGAACGACTAATACACTGTTTAATTCTTTGAAACGTATTACGTTTCAAACCTTATGGCGGGGTCTACCTGAATGCCATTTTTCCGTATATCTCGTTCACGTTTCAAGCAATCCAAAAACCCTTCGCTCATCTCATGAATCTATGTTATGGGGTGTTTTGTGAATTGTTTTGGTGATTTTTGGGTATGTTTGGGAGGAAAAAGTTTTTCTCAAAGGATTTGTAAAATTTAGAGATATAAGAAATATTGAAGATTTAATGAAGTTTTAAAATTAGAATTTGTAGTTAACAATTAATAGACGGACACCAACTTAGTCCAATAGTAACCTGGGGTGCTCTTGCGATGGTAACAACTGTCTGTTGGCAGTATTGGTGTTCCCAAAATCATTTTCTTTCTTCTATCCCTTCTTTAAACTTCCTAAAATTTCATTCAAGCTCCCCTTAAGCTCCTAAAATGTCCTCTGTGCTCTGTAATATTTTAATAACTAATTGTACATAAAAATAGGAAATATATATCCCACAAGAAATTACTCTTTTCCACATTATTTCGGACTCTCCACTACCCCCACCCCACCCCACCCCACCCCACCAAAAATGTCATTTCAAGTTTTTTTTAGCGGGTTTCGGACTTCCCATTTCAGTAAAGCTCGAAGTATCGTAGTTGCTTACCAACCTGCAACGCTGACCAAGAGCGACAAACGCGGATTTCATATCAACTATATATGGTCAAAGCGATTTCTACTGTTGTCAATGGTACCAAATTTTATTTTTCAATCAGTTCACTACTATAATTTGAAATCTATCACAATTACAAGCGAGCACAGTTCAGGTGATCAATTACGAGAGGTTCCAAATTTTGAGGTTCTGAAATTTCGTTTCGAGTGTTCGAGTGTGCTCGATATCTCACATGTGAGCCCTGCAGCGAACGAGTGTGATATCGAGACTTAACGACAATAATTATGAAGTTTTAAACCATTGAAGGGTTAAAAAATCAAACTTCAAAAAAATGCAAATTTTATTTTGTATTATATTAAAAAAACAAATAGTACCATGCAAACGTACTGCTGTAGAGATTTTATTTGAATGGTCACACCATGAAGTTTCGTCCACAGACTCAAAAGTTAGAACTGCACTTTATTTTCCATAATTGACTCTGGGAGTGAAAGGGTTAAGCAATTTTCCGAAGAGTTCCAAAGATTTTCGAAAACTATCCGAATACTCAGACTACCGGTCCGAAGGTTGTACGAACGTTTCCGATCATTTTCCAATATAGAACGGCCGACCTAGGGGAGGGGTCGAACCCGTGCCCCCCCCCCCCCCCCCCCCCCCATCTTTCAAAAAATTATTTTTTCACTCGGCAATAAAAGTTCACTCCGCTGATGTTTAAAAGTGTCAAGCCAAGAACATCCTTTATCGATCTATCAGATCTATTAATATTGTACGATTAAAAAACGTTCCGCTCAGTAACCGTATGATCCTCGGCTCTAACTACAACTCTGCCGACTAATTCGATCTTTCATGTATGGCACTTCATAAGCAGCAATATTAACATAACTGAGCATTTGACACAGACTGTTTTAATAAATTGGCTCTACTGTGATAGCTTGTCAGTAATCGAGAGGCAGCTAGGAACAGTGCATATATTTTTTTTCCTTTGCGGCCAAGTCGAAATATGTATTAGTATGAAGGTTTCTCTTTTTGAAAATACAGTCGAAAACGTTCTTACGAACCCCACCTAAATATGGATGGACATCTTTTAACTGCACTGCCCTCACTTGTTTCTCATGAGAGGACAAAAGTCATATAACTCTACATCTGTAATGTGGACACTTGGGTTTGCTCGCGTTCCGGCCCTTCAGTGTCCAAATTGAACCGGAGACTTAATAAATTGAAAATCAGTATTTTGTCACGATGAAATAAGGATCCTTAACAACCTAATAAATATAAATATACCCAATAAATATACCCATGTTAAGGGTGCTGTGGTGGGAGGTTGCCCAAACTGACAAGTCGGCGATGTTAAATACAACTTCTATAAATGAATGGGGTTAGTTTCTAGAGAAACTGTGGTGCTGCGTCGGTGGGGGGATGAAACACGAGAATTTAGTTTTATCGACTGAGTCGATAAGGTAAATTGACCACCGTAAAAAGATTCAAATAGCTGACGTTTCGAGCGCTAGCCCTTCGTCGGAGCGCTAGCCCTTCGCCCTAGCGCTCGAAACGTCAGCTATTTGAATCTTTTTACGGTGGTCAATTTACCTTATCGACTCAGTCGATAAAACTAAATTCTCGTGTTTCATCCCCCCACCGACGCAGCACCACAGTTTCTCTAGAAACTAACCCCATTCATTTGTTGTTTATTCGCTGCGACCATTAACTTTTTACATCAATATTTCTTACTCAACAGCTTTCTCACCGAACGAACCGAAGACAACGATGCCTAACCTCAAGACACTCACCAAGGAGCTACGCCAGGAAATCGTAAGTTATCTTATTCCTTTTCCCCCCATTTCCACTAATTTAGCCTTTCGTTTAGCCACTCACATCTTTATCTGCGGCCTTTCCCTACACCAGGGTAACACAGAAAGCCGTAAAAACCTAGAACAAAAAATCATCTTTCAAATCGGCACTCTCAAACCCCACGGAATCAACGAACGCTTTTCATTCAACTAATCTACATTTGTTTTTCACGTCACCAAATTTCCACCAATAGCGTAGCTCCACCGCTTACTATATAAAACCACACACTACCCACAATTCCTTGATTCGCTCCGACGAAGGGCTAGCGCTCGAAACGTCAGCTATTTGAATCTTTTTACGGTGGTCAATTTACCTTATCGACTCAGTCGATAAAACTAAATTCTCAACTTCTATAAAGACAATTTAACACCAAATTCCATCGTACTCAATTACAGACGCGATGATATTATTTACACGCTTACCTTTTTCTCAGTAACTGCTTGTTTGTCCCTGCATACTATCGGATGTCCGTTTTATTACGACATAATTACCGTTTCGAGTGTGTTAAGTGGCTTTCAACCGAACCGAGGCACTTTTCACAGGAACTCAACAAACTTCTGCCCGTTCAATCCATGTGGGGCATCCTTAATTCCAATTTACTAATTCATACTTGTGCTCAACTACGACAAAGGAGCCGTCGATATTAGCAAACTTTACCATTCTTTCGCTAATTGCCTGTGGCACTTTTCGGATCATTTTAAGACTCTTTGTTGTCAGATGACGAACAAGCTCGAGCTTTGAATGAGAATATTCTTACTTTTAATTAAAACACTAAAGCGAAGTCTTTGTGTTGGCGGAAATTGGGCGCTTTGTTTAGCTGACAAGGTGTCCGGGATAAAGGATGGTGTTTGCTCAAAAGAAGCGTATTAGCCGCTAATTTGAGGATTTGTTTGATGTGTAGGAGTTCACGAATGCCGAAAAGTCTGGACACTGGACACAGATCTATTTTGAAATCTCCTTGGTTACTACGTCTGCTGTAAACAAACAAAATAAAAAATGTATCTCGTTCCAGGCTCTTGGGGAAAAGAAAGGAAAACTGTGGCGAAAATCGAATGGCTTTGCAAGTGAACGAAGATAGGAGCCAAGGGCGCAACCGTATGTGCACGTAAAAGGTGTGCGTTTTATTTTTCGCAAATACGAGTGCTTAAAACATGTAATGAATTTAAATTTGACCAGTTATTTTACATAGCACACAAAATAAGAAATGTTTTGGGCTTAAGACTGGAGTTGTCAATTCAGCGGAATGGTTAGAAATATCAAAATAAAATTGTGGGAAAATCATGATCACGTGTTACTTTCTGCCGTTCACGTCATGATCACGTGTTACCTTCTGCCGTTCACGTTTGCCATAAACAGGAACGTCAAAGTATATGTTCTGTTAGGGGTGGCGAACGTTAAATTTATTTGAGGGTTTGCGAGATGGGGGGACAAGCATTTTGTGTGTGCAAAACGTTTTGACTTTTTAGAATGCGAGACCGAGGGCACGATCCATTCAACGGATTTCCTTGACGGAATATTTCTGGATGCCGTTAAAATAATGATTTTCCTTTACTTTGCAATCATTAAGTTAAAGGATGGTTTCACGGTTCGGCGCATGTGCACAGATTAAATTGCTTTATTCGCTTGCTTACCATCGGTTAAAAAACCACTCACATTTACTTCAATAATCACATACTAGAATTAGTCCAAACAAAGCGAAGGATGACCAAAATTCACAGAACATTTCAACGGATTACACCGACAAAGTCAACACTGAATAAAACCTTTGACAGGAAGGATTTATTCTACGCTCTGGTGACTTTTATGGCGCATATTGGTATGTGTAATCATCCATTCAATCAGCGAAATTTTCACGGGCAAATTTCCCGCCAGAGTTATCTACTCGCTTCCGATTGGTCTAAACAATGAAATTAAATTGGTTACGTCAAAGCTTGCACATGCGCCGAACCGTGAAACCCTCCCTTAAACGGCTGGCTTATTTAAAATAATATGTAAGGGCATTTTCGAAAATATGTTGCTTTATGCAAACTATTTGCTTTATTACTGTTTTGCCTATCACGCCCTAAAAATGATTTTTGATTTACTCGAAAACCGTCTAATAATTTTTCTTGAAACTTCGTCTGCAGTTAGTGATATGTGAGTACTACAAAGTTGAAAGTTTCATCATGAAGTGTCTGACTAGATTTTGAGAAAAACGACATTGTTTAAAACAAAGGGCATTCTCGTGATGACCATAGCCTTTGTGGATTAAAGTTGTAGATGTAGATGTCGGGCAATAAGCTAGTGTTGCTATAGTAACCACTGTCCCTTGGAAACCAGTGACACAAAACTTTGATCACATTTTTTAAACTGGTGAAGTATGAAAGCAATTAAAGCATGTCTTCGGTGCAATATTTTGATTTTAAAACATACACCCCATGGCCAAAAAAAAATGAGTTGAGCCTCCTTAACAAAGGGTTGAAAAACCATGTGTTAAGTGACTTTTTCCACTTCTTTAAAAAAAATTACATATGCTAGAAACTTTGTACCAGGAAGTCCACTTCTTAACAAACAATTAAAAATATATTTTGACTAAATTGAATTGATGCCTCAGAATCATAACGGTAACTTACAATAATCGAGGCTCGACAGAGATGACTATTACTCTAATAGCTAGTTTTAAAAAAGACAATTTAACTAACCACTCCATTTCTAACACAACAAGTAGCGCATTTGGCTTTAAAAGTGGGCAGTTTGGTCCCAGTTTTTATACTTAGTAGATGAGTTTTACAGCTGGTGGATTTTGTTTTGAAATGTTTTATAGTACGATAATTATTAGCATCCACAATTGACAGCCATAAGTCCAATCCACAATCTAAGAGTTACAATCCACAATCCATTATTCACAGTCCAGTCCACATTCCAGGTACTATGTTCCACATCCCAAAGTCCTCATTCCAACACTCCAAGCTTTGAGGACTACTAAAGCTGCATGGGCATTGTGAAGAGTCGGCAATAAAATGTTGAATAAAACGTATGTTATGTACATGCGTAAGAAACATCCGTCCTCTAATATTAAAATATTAATGTACCATAAGAAATATCTAATAATGTACCATAAGAAAAGAGGCAAAGCAAAGGAGACAATAAGAAGCTCAATGTGGCCAAGAATAATATTCCTTGCACTTAGTCACACGCATGTAAACCATGTTTGTAGTTCTGATTGTTTTATAAGGCTACCACAAGAAAACCAGCTGTTTATCCTTCACTAATAAATATCCTATGCGACTAGTGATATAAGTGTGAAGTGGGTAGAAGATGGTGATGTGACACTTGTGTATAATTGTTTTGCTTACATCTATGTTAAAATTGTGCCAGATATCTGGTGTCTTGTACTGGCTGAACAAAAACCAGATATACATTATGATAAAACAGTTGCATTTTATGAAGTGGGTATGCTGCCATGGATGGTATAAACGGCCCACTAAATAGTGCTACTACTGAATAGTGATACTTGCCCGATTCACCAGGAAAACTAAATCTTATTCTAATATCGTCCTAAAATGCTAAATCAGATGATGCTGATATTTTAAACATGCTCCATTGTGAGGCTACTCCAGAATCCAGTGTCACTTCAGTATCACGTGATTATCATACTGTTCCATAAGAAACCTCTGACTACGTAATTCCTCTCGACAAATCCAAAAGACAAACAACTGAATGTGTTCAACGTAGTTTGCAGTGTTCAACAGTTGAAGATTACAGTTGAGGCTCAGTTTCTCCTGAGCGAGTGGCTTCGTCTTTGTAATGTATGTCAAGGAAGTGTCCCCTGGTTGTGCTCTTTTTTATATACTTCATGTATGTAAAGGGATAAAACACTTGCGACCTTTCTACCTTGTGTGAATCATTTCATGTCTCTTGCAATTTGACTGACTACAAAAGCATTTATCACAATACTTGCACTTATGAGGCTTCACTCCTGTGTGAATTTGCTCATGTTTCTTGCAACCTGATACAAAACGAAAGTATTTATCGCAATACTTGCACTGATAAGGTTTTTCTCCTGTGTGAATTCGCTCGTGTCTCTTGCAAGCTGATATATCACAAAAGCATTTATCACAATACTTGCACCTATAAGGCTTCACTCCTGTGTGAACTCGCTCATGTTTCTTGCAATCTGATAGAGCACGAAAGTATTTATCACAATGCTTGCACTGATAAGGTTTTTCTCCTTTGTGAATTCGTTGGTGGTTCTGGAAACTTGATGGCTGGGTGAAGCACTTTTCACAATACTTGCACTTGTGAGGCCTTTCTCCTGTGTGAATTCGCTCATGTACCTTGCAATGTGATAGGAGACTAAAGCATTTATCACAATACTTGCACTTGTGAGGTTTTTCTCCTGTGTGAATTCGCTCGTGTCTCTTGCAAGCTGATACACCACGAAAACATTTATCACAATACTTGCACTGATAACGTTTTTCTCCTGTGTGAATTCGTTCGTGTTTCCTACAATTTGATGGATGGGTAAACTGCTTATCACAAAACTTGCACTTGTGAGGTTTTTCTCCTGTGTGAATTCGCTCATGCTCCTTGCAATTTGATGATTGGCTAAACCACTTATCACAATATTTACATTTGTATGGTTTCTCTTCTGTGTTGTACTTGTAACACTTCGAGACACCATCTTTTTGCTTTTGTTTGTTGTTTGTTGGTTTTTGTAAAGACATGTTGTATAAAGTGAGGTAATGCACGGTTTTTTGTTATATATTTCCTAGAAAGAAAAAAGTCACAATTAGGCTGAGTCAGTTACAACAAACAACAACAACAATTTATTAACAATAATCAAAATAGAACAATATTTATTGTCCCGCAAATAGCTACGAAGCTAATCCAGGCGGGGCAAGGCAAAAGCAATAACACATCTTACAAAAGAAAACTAAGAAAATTACAAGCAGGAAAAAAACATGGTCTAAGACATTTCGCTTTACACATAAATTTTAAGTGCGATAATTTATTACACTTATCTATATTACTACTGTACCTGAGGTAGTTAACTTACAGCTGTAAGTGTACAAATGTATGTAAAGCACCATGAGACATTGTGATATGTGCGCTATATGTCTCTATTTATTATTATTATTTTATTATTAAATATCTTATCAAATGATTAACATCCATAAAACTATCATCACGATATAAAGCATCAAGGAACATCAATTTTATCTTTTTCGAAATTTAGATTTATTGAGAGTTTTAACAGAGAGTGGAATAGAGTTCCAAATAGATACACCAATTCTAGTGAAAGATTTTTTCATTTTTTCAGTTCTGGAGAATTTGACAGAAAAGCATTCTTTTGTAGATTATAACATTGTCATAGAAGTCAAAATTACTGAATGCTGATTGGCTGAGACAGAGGGCATTTTTTCTTAATCATGGGCACTTTTAGTAATCCAAAGGGCATGATTACTTGATCCTGATTGATCGAGCATAAAAATCTCACTTGTGATTGGTTGAGCGTGTCGTTCTCCTTGCATTCAGTTGGCTTGGCGGGATTTTGAAGAAAATTTACAAACAGAGCACTCACATGTTTTGCCAGAGATTTTTCTACAAAAAAAGAAGTAAATCGGATAATACGTAAGAAAGGAATTCTACAGGTGAATTACAGCATTTTATGCCAAACAGGAAGTGATTATTTGTGTTAAAACTTGGATTAACCAGAAGCTGCAAAAACTTCAAACACAGGTACGCTTAAATAAAACTTGCGTTGTTTTTGTCGTAAAGTGTCTTTTATCGATAAAAAATTAGGCTATGTTCTCTAGATGTACATAACAGCCAAATGTATCTTTGACCGATTAGAAATTTTTTTAACCACAGTGAGTTGAAAAGTTTTTATTGTCAGTTTGCGAGAGTATTTTCATTTTGGGTCGGTTTCAAGTCTGAGTGACTCTTAAAAAGTCTGAAAGGTTTCCCTATAATTTTGTCCTCTAAATTATAAACAAGTACCCCTAATCGCATGTTCCCTCATAAAATTAAGGATTAATATCACTCGTGTTTTCAGAATCTGTAGAAATTGCTTCTGAAAACACGCATGATATTAATCCTTAATTTTACTCGGGCCCTGCGATTACATATACTAATCGCGTATTATGATCTGTTTTATTGATTTTGATAAACTTGTCGAGAAGATTTGTTTGGACTGCCTTAGCATGGATGTCATACATTAAAAAGTTTAGTTGTTGAAAGAACAAAAACTGTAAAGGAAGGCAGAAAGCGAAATAAATCAAACGCTGTGCACGTTTTTGCAGCACAAGTAACTTGTTAAGGTAGGTCTGTGCACAGTTGCCCCATGCACAGATACCATAACTTAAGTAAAGGAGTGATAAGTGTATAATACAAATTCAAGGGAAGACTCCGTAGAATATAAGTCTTACATGTAATGCCTCATTTTAGCAATAATTCCAATCGATATCGATCTACTGATTTTGTGACAGATAATTTCCATGAAAGATCGAGTTGGATCGGAAGGTACATGTATGAAACAGTTGACTGGATCGCTATTTTTACCATTGAATCTTGTCGTCTTTGCTGCTAAGCTATTTTGAACAGGACGTCTTACCTTTAGATGCACGAAATCTTTAAAAGCAAGTTACAACGACTTCTACCACAAACCTGACAAATAGTCAAACAGCACAAATCAGTGCCCAGTCTTTCCAATCAGAGCGGCAAAGCCAAAATGAATTGTGGGACACCCTGCATGTCATTTTGGAACGAGAATCATGCGGGAGGTCTATTACGGGGATGAGGGGTGAGGGGTAGGGGGTGAGGGGTTATAGGTAGCGGGTGAGGGGTTATAGGTAGGGGGTGAGGGGTGGGGGTGATGAAAAAAAAAACGTGAAAAAATGCTAAAATAAGTGAGTATGTCTCATTTTACCAATATACAGATCCCAATAAGTGTCCAGTGGTGAATGGAGATAGTGAACTGGAACAGACAATAATGTGCCTGGTTATGCAGACAGTGTCTACCAATAAACATTTTATTAGCATCATGTTAGTGGTGCTTAAAAAAGAAAGGAACATAGAAATTTTCTTTTGCATCAATCGCAACTCTTTTTTTTTAGCGCAAGCACATTGGAATAAGAGCCGCGCAAGATGCGGGTGGAGTAAGTAAATTTTGTGTGCCGTGTGAAGGAAAAAATAATAATGCAAGAACAAACCCATACGCAAGTGCGGAGACAATAAATGAAAATTTAAAAAAAAAGAAAGAAAAAATGTTACAGCACCTGCGTTTGGGTTGTTATGGTTTATGTTTGAAAGTATATAAAGTTTCTCGAGTTAATGCTAATGTGCTTGCGTTTGCGTTAAAGAGACTTAGTGAAAATGGTTTAGTTTGTTTTGAACCTGCTAAAAGTCTCTTGCCAAGCTATTTATCTGGGTAAACCAAAGCACTGACCCCCAAAGCTGTAGTTCTCAGTATTGGCTAAAGTGGTCAAATTTTCAATCCCATAACTAAAAGTTTAAAAGTTAAGACCAAGGCGAGCTCAGGCGCAACCGCGCGATGCAACATGTTCTACTGTTAGTGGCATTAGTCAGATGTAAAGATTTTCAGCAACTTTTCTATGCCGTTTATTCATCACGGGTTACGATCAATCAAACGCATGTATGTGTATAACAAAAAGATTTATTATAAAAGATTTATTTTAAAAAAATGTATATAACAACGTTGCATTTACAGATTTATTGAATTTATTGATTTACAGTTACAGTTTTCTTGAATATATATAATGAATCACTTTGTTTTGATGATCAAGTGATGATTAAGTAATGTTCCGCATAAGAAGGATAGCGCCAACGGCAATGGAATGTCAAACACGATAGAATGTCAAGAATTTTCATTGTTAAAACTAGTGATCTCATTGGCCTAGACTCAAAAACCGCTAAAAAGTTAAGGTTCAAGGTGCATTTTGTCTAATTTTTTTAAGCTTTCAAGTAATTTGAGACCCAATCGCACAACATACAATTTTTAAAAGAAGTTGTATTTGGGGAACTTCATCAAAGAAGCAAAATTATTAGCTATTGTCTTCTGCTATTCTGATTGGTTAAGCACGAACATTTCCTAAAATTTATTTGACGCAAATGGATTTTCTTTATTTTTATAATGAAATATAATTATTAACCATCAGGTCCTCCTCTATTCTTGAAATCAAAGATATTTTATGTGGGAAAGAGCCAATGCCGCAGAACAATGAAGTTTGCTATCGTTCTTATGTGGAACAATACTTAATAGACCTTATTCGCTTGGGCGTAATGTTTTCCCAATACAAACCTCTTGGGAGTTAAATTCTTTGTCTGAGCCATATCCATATTAATGTATCTTCTCAAGCGTTAACGGAAAATAAAGAAATAATACCCAGGGGAATGACACGTGGTCTCTAATGGGTAAACAAATACGCCCAAGCGAATAAGGTCTATTCACAAGAAGAAGACGGTTTTTTTAAAAATATGAATTAGTTCATCATGTCAATAGCTGGCCTATAATAAAGTTTTATGTTTGTAATGATTGTATAATCCTTTCTGTGCGTTACAGGCTGTATCGTGCGCTGACTGGCAGGGAATTAAAATTCGTTTTATTTTTATTATCTCGTTCATGCCATGACTCCAGAAAGGAACTAATGCCCCGCATCAAAACTTAAAAAACTTCATTTTTTTATGACATTGAAAAACCATAGTTAGTAATGGAACAACGAACAGCACCAAATGTCAGTAAAGTACTGCTCAATAGCTTTCATTTGAATGGTCACACTTTAGGATTTCACCCAAGTAAGAACCACCTTGTACAGCACAATAAACAGTAAGGGGGCAGACTGTCATCATATTCTCCTAACTTAATGCCCACTAAAAGGAGCCTGTTCACAGTCTAGAGCAGAGCTTGTACATATTCTAACAGTAAGGCATCAGCACAAACGTTCAACTTCCTAATTAAAACTATTAGAATTGGTGGATAACACATGAATAATGAAATAATATTACCATGAATCTTAAAATAATTTAATCTCTCAACACTTTTTATAATAAATTTCCCTTTGTAATAAACTAGTTCTACAAAATTAAAAAACAAACATTTTTAAATAATGTATCTATTAAGGTCCCCTTGTCTTAAGACCTTATCCGCATGTATGACCCTCCCTTATCAACCCCTTTGAGGACACTCTTAAACAGTGAAATCTTCTTCGTGCAATGCATAAAGACTATACAAACAGAAATTGCTAGTAAATCCTATTGTATTGTATAATTTCTCTTTTACTGTTAAGAAATTTCAGGCTACTTTAACTTGAAAAGATTTTTGGATGTTCACATTTTCGGACAGAATGTACATAAGGGACCCCAAATTTAAAGGCTTTTTTATTTGATACCACCCCATCAACAAAATAGTTGATTGGTTGCTTTCCGGAATCATATGCACATGTGGTCCTAATATTTGTGTGAGTCCTGATTATGCAAGTTACAAGATAATGAGTGAACCAAGCCTGGAAGAGAAATGGGGAAAGGAAATATAGAAGTTTTGACCCACAGGGAACCAGAAAACAGCACCATTCAGTTGCCTGAAAACACTTTACTTTAGGTGCTTAAAACATCACTTCATAACAAATATGAGGTTTTCTTGACAGCCCAGCAATCAGTTGAAACTGCAGTGTTTATCTAGTCCACTTCAAGGCTAAATGCTTCATAAACATTTGCAGCAAACTCCCTGGCACAGCCAACCTTGAACAAGTCTTGTACAAAACTGTTATCGGAGTCACACAGGATGTGGTTGATCTGTCCATTTATGATTGGAATGATTTTTGCCAATGGGAGATCCAGCGATGGCTCGCGTTCAATGCCACCAACAGCACCAAGCTCTGCAAAGAAGGGCAAAATGGTTGTTTTCATTCAACCCTGGGGATTTTGGATGCACCTATTAATGTTAAGCTCAAGGAAGGGAGGGATGAAGGGATGGAGGTAGGGAGGGAGGGAGGGAGGGAGGGAGGGAGGCATGGGGGGAGCAGAGGCTAGGCATATGTAAGGCAGGTATCCACTCTAACGGATTCAACTTGATAGGTCTCGGCCTTGGGTTGGGGAGATTTGAATTTTTGGTGAGCAAGAAATTGCCAGCACATGTGCTTACATACTGGTGTTATTGATTCAGATTAGAGCAGATGTATGTAAAAGGGATGTAATTTGTGTAAAGTGGGTGATATGATCTTCTCAAACTCATTAATAATTCATGACGAGAACACAAAGGAAGTCACTACCATGAAGGAGGTTTGGATACCCGGTCTTAATTTGCATAGATTTTGGCGATCTTATTCCTTCGCTTTCTCCGCATTTAACGATCAGTTTGAGAAGCTATATCAAACACTCGAAAGAGTGTTTAATCAAGTATCCAAACACCTCAAAGTGCGTTAAAAAAACTCGGCTGCGCCTCGTTTTTCAAACCACTTCTTTTTAGATATCCTGATGAAACACTCTTCCACGTGTTTGATATATTACCTAAGCTATAACTATTTGTGTCAAAAGATTTTTTTTGTCCCAGCCTTCTCCTCCCAACATGGTGACAACAAGATAATTTGACTTTTTCTATTTAACCCTTTACAAGCCAGGAGTGCATTTGAACACGATAAGAGGTGATAGTATGACATTGCATTGCCTTCTATCGATATTCCTAACAATTAGGAATAAGGTGAAGCCAGGTTGTTTTTATTTATTATTTTAACTGTTTATTATATTATTGTAAACGCATCAAGGTTTTGTCGAAATGTGCCATAAAAACTGTAATAACTATTATTATTATTAATTATTACTGTTATTACTATTATTATTATTAGTCAACTTACCTAGCTCTTCAGCTTGAAAGAAGGCAATCATGCTGCCCATAACATGAGAAAATCCCACATCCAAACACATGTTCAACACAGTGTGACAATCATCACTGTCTAAGATATCAAGAGTTTCTCCGACAATGTTCCTGAAATTATCATCCTCTTCTTCGCTAGCAGAACCACATAAGCTCTCAATATCGGAAGGTACCATGAACTTTTGGAGTGGTGTACGGTGGCGACCATTCTTGCCTGGACCATTTGGAGTATCTGGTGAAGTTCGTTTGATGGGTACACTGTGGTTTGAGAACTCTACTGACTGTCTGATGTGATTGACGAGCTTGGCGAGCTCTGCATGGCTGAACTTTTCTTTTAATGAAACCTCGCCTAAAATGTCTGAAATAATAAATAATTTACTTGGAGTTAAACAACATCATTATAAACATTTACCATATTTCTTTCTTTATCATCATCACTATATGTACTCCAAACTGCACAAAACTTGAAGGAGGTAGGGGAAAGCCTGGGAATATATGGGTAGAAATGTTAAACTTTCAATTTTGATCAATAAAATTGCACTAATTTATAGTAGAATAATTTGTGCAGCTCCAGTTGATATCCATTCCCACCCCATTGGAAATTCTGAAGGGGAGGGGTAGTTCAATTTTTAAGGAAAGCATGAAGCACTAGTGGAATTTCCAGATGGGTTGGGGTTAAAAGAACTTTCCGTTGGGGGAGGGGGTATGGCTATTTTCTGAAACTACAAAAGGGTCATTTTTCCAAGATTTATCTAAGGCAGTAGTTTGGCCCCCATTATTTGCAATTTTCATTACCTTTAAATGTTTCAATTATTGGATTTTTTAAAAGCTTTAATTTTCAGCAGGAAAATTGGGAACAGCTGGGGCTGGGAGGGGGACTTTGGCCTCAAAATTTACATCCACTGCAAGTACAAATGGGAAATGGCCCATTTCAAATGGGCTTTATAATAAATTTAACAGACGCAAATTTCAGAATCATTTTTTTTTGCCCAGTATTACCTTCTACAGATCTTCTGATTTTGTCCACAAGGAAGTCAATCCCATCACCTAGTAGATACCTGACCAGAGCAAGGTATCTTTTCTGCAAGCCTTCAGCGATGTGAACTTGCTTCCCGTTTGAGCTTTCTCCTGTCGGGATCAAGCTGTCCAGGTACAAGTAACCTCCAACAATATTAAGCTGAACTCTTAAAAACACAAACAGCATGCACGAGGAGTAGATCGACGCTAGAGTGCGAGTAAAACTCAAAATCTTGAGCTCTTCCCAAAGTTCTAACTTGTTTGGTGGTTTTTCGCGAAGCTTCGCAGTAATAGCTTCGCAATTTAGCTTTTCCATCAATGCATCTCGTAAACTTGGCACCAGCGAGAAAAACGTTACGGTGCAAGTTCTAAGATTGCTTTCGAAGTGGTGTTGTTTTCTTGCTTGCTCAACGTACTCCAGTTCTCGTTGTCTCTGCCATTCTGCAAGACGCCATCTTGCGTAGCGACTGAGCAAATAAACCCCGCCAACAACTGCTCCTGTTATGAAAAATTTCCTTCTGTGCCGTCGAAAGAAAGCTTTGATGCTTTCCCACATATTGTCACAACCAGAAAAAAGAAGACAAATGAAGAAAGTTGAAACTACATTGAATGTACGTGTTATACTTGCATCACATGCATTGATAAATTTGGAACACGGATGATGCACTTTATACGTCATAGCAGAACTAATGAAGTGTCGTAATGCTTGACCATTTGGTAGGTCAAGTAAGGGACCTAATATCCTTCTTTTTGCTTTCAAGAAAACAAACATATAACTGCGGCAGTAAAATGTAAGGTGTTTTCTTAATAATAAAGATTTATCAGCCCAAAAGTCACGAATTAATCACGCAATATCAACCTGCAAGTACGTCACTGTCGTCACACCGGAAGTAACCCTTTATCCAGGCACACGCAACACTTTAGTTATGGAGTGAACAGGGAACAGTTTTTTTTTATTATTCAAACTGTAATCATGACACTGCATTGAAAAAGGAAAATTCATTCATTTTTATAACAAATATTTCACTGTGTTTTAGCTTAATAGTTATAAGTGCTCGACTGTTGTATTATAAGTAACTGATCGTTATTTTTTACTTACAAACAGAGAAACCACGGTTTCTACGACAAGGGGTTATACACTTCCTTGGAAATAAGAACACAATAATTGGATTGCGAGTTTTTAAAATGTAACAAATTAACTTGTAATGTTTTGTTTCAAAGGGTAATAACAAAGACAGTTAAAATGCCCATTTCCACTCGTTGATCAGTGTACTTTCCCGACTGCTGATGTCAGTATATTTTCAGTAACCGTTTGCCTTATACCGGGGTTCTACAATTTACTGTTTTCTCTTGGGGCTTTTGACGTTTTTGGGCCAAACCAGGACAAATTAAAACGAAGTACCTTTGTCATACAAGCCGTGATCATATATAACTTAAGAGGAAGATCCAAGTGAATTTTCGAAGAGCGGAACCGCAAACCATAATCAGAGTTTTAGCGAGTTTTCCAAAACACAAGACAATAAACTTGAAATGTTTAAGTTTCAATCCATTTTAATCCTGACCATCTGCAGCCCAAGGCACTTATTTTTACTAGCACTAGTAGAATAATTTTTAACAAAACTGGACCCTGAGGTTTAAAATGGCGACATAGCCCTTTCAATACTAATGTCAAGGCAGGAAATTTACTGTAACTGACTGCAAGAAGACATTACAAATTGCTTGCTTGATCCTTGAAGATAAACTAAAAAGAAAAAAAGAAACGATTTGATAAATAACTTGATTTAAATCGGCCGGACAATCTTTTGTATCCGTTTCAATCGATATATTTCCCGGAAATTTATATTGTTATGCGGAATTCATATTTCAGTTGAATGACGATGGTCGTAAAATACTGGTCCTTTTTAAACCCTCGTCATAGGCTATAATATTGCGAGCAACAGCGTAATTTTTCGGGGACATCCAACAAAACAAGAAGAACGATCATGTTTTGCCGGATATGTTTATTTTGATGATTTAACACCGTACCGTTTAACTCAGACTATAGGAGATATTCAGGTATCAGCTACCGATTTTCGATCTGTTCGGGGCCTAATAAAGTTGAAAAGTCAACAGGTCTAAAGTATTAGTAACAGCATCCTTTTCTCCGAAGAACTTAGCTCTGGTATGATTTTCAGAATTTTTTTAAGGGAACTATATTTGCCTCCCGAAATTTTTACCCGGACTTTGTGAGAACCAAAAATAGGCCGATTTCTGATTTGTCATCCTCTCAAAAACGTCAGGCGTAGTTTTTATTGGGTCCGTAAACGTCTGTTTATATTTCTGGTTTGAAACCTTACCTTTTGATCTAATGAATATTATTCGAAAATCTGCCGGAAGGTGGTATGAGCATCCCGAACAGAATTGGCGAAACAATTTGTTGGGTGCCGCCTCTTTTTACGTACGTAAGGACTTATTTCAGTTCCGGGTGTGACGTGCGTAACTGAATAAAAAAAAAAGATGTCGACATGTGAGCGGCTTGTGCTACTGGCGAAAAAAGTTGACCGTGCGCTTTTCAATTGTAATCATGTCAAGTTACTCCGCGAACCGTCCATAGCTTCTTTATATATTTTATTTACACACGTAAAGCCAACTAAAATTACGTCCGTATGCACGTAAAAATAAGGCCAGACAGAAAATTCACCTTACGTGAACAACCAAATTACAAGAAGCCCCACGCACAGCTATAAAAACGTTGTTTTTCATACCCGCCCCTCCCCCGGCCGGATATAAGGCCCCCCTCCCCGTTTATGAAACCACCTAAAACTCCTAGTGAAGTTTTAAAAGTTCGGGGTTTATTACCGAGATTTTGCCGCCGATCTGCCGATCTGTTTCTTGTAGTTTCGATGTCTTTTCTGGTCGAAAGCAATATTTTCAAATCAGAATCCACAGAAGGGTGGTGTAGATTTTAGACCGCAATCTACCCCGGCTTGTTTAGTATTTTATTGCGTAGCATTCAAAACCAACAAAATGTGTATATTTAACATTGCTCTTACAAAATAGCTTTCTGGGCCCGATAAGATAACTCGACTTTGGATAAATTGGCCATAAGTGCGGCGCCATGTTAAGATTCAGGACCGGTTATTTAAACGAAGTTTAGACGGTGTTCAACAAAACCGCGGTAGTAAACCAATCGGCCAACCCAACTATTAAAACGTAATCAGTACTGTAAGCAGTACTGATCCAGAAGGCATATAACGCAGACTAGAAAAACATTTATCTACTAAGAATTAGCTACTTATAAACAGATGTGGAAGTCCATTAATTGTCTTAAACCCAGGTTTAATCACTTTGATTATTGCAGTGTGGTGTGGGGAAACTGTAATAAGGGCCTTTCTGAAAAGCTTCAAAGGCTTCAAAATCGCGCAGCCCGCATTTTAATGTCTGCGAGCTACGATAGTAATTTGGATGATGTGTTCCGGGCATTAGGGTGGCGTAAACTCTGTCATCAAAGATTAGAAAAGAAATCTATCATGATGTATAAGACCTTACATGCGATGACACCAGAATATCTACTATCAAGATTTGTTTATCGCGATAACGCGAATGCTTATCGTTTAAGGAATACCGAAAACAAACTAGTTCTTCCACAACCTCGCACTGATTATCTGAAAAGAAGTTTTTCATACAGTGGAGCTCAGTTGTGGAACAACTTACCCACAGAATTAAGACAAGCGTCTTCCTTAAGCGAATTTAAGAGAAAACTAAGTCGCCATAGTTTTTAAGTAAAGTTTTAAATATATTTTGAACACGGCTTCCATGAAAAGCAGTTTTTTATTTTTTTATATTTTACCTCTCATTTGTAGTTAGGATGTTAGGTAGTTAGCTGATTATGATAATTTAAACTGATGGAAATACCGTGTATAAATAAAGTTATCTATCTATCTATCTATCTATCTATCTATCTATCTATCTATCTATGTGTAAGTTAGACTTCGTTGAAATAACCGGCACTCAAATTTTGTTGGTTTTGAAAGCCAAACAATTAATAAAATTCTAAATCAGACGAAACAAGTCGGACTGGTCTGTGGGCTAAAACAAGGACATCACTATTCCATAGATTCCGTAGCACCAGGCCCAAAAAGTTATGATTGCGTTTAAAGATTACTTATCAGATTTGTGAGATAAAAAGAGTTTCAAGAAAGCGCACTGGCTAATCTTTTCAGCCCTGGGGGGGGGGGGGGATAGACTCCCGTATAAAATGACGGGTCATCATCATCATGATCATCATGATCATCATCATCTTTATTTAAAAACACGGTAAATACATCAGGCATTAACAATTTTACATAGTTTCATATCAAGTTGTAGTTTTATATTAAAATATAAAACTACAACTTGATATGAAACTATGTATATCGTCAGGTGATCGTCAGAAAGTTTTGAAGCCGCTAAAACGTACCAGAATCTCGTTTTGTGGGTGGCTCAAATTCATTTTAACCCTTAAGAGGTAACACATGTCATATTCTACCATAATGTTTGAAGGCTAAATATCCTTATAAGATAATGCGGCAAATTTTAGTACCCAAAGCGGTACCAATCTACAAATTTTTACCTCAGTAAAGCCTAGTTTTCATATGTCGGGAAAATCCTAGACGATCGGGGATTTCGCTGTTTCCCGACCGTTCCAGATTTTGCCGACTTATGAAAACACTCAATCATAGATGATCCCCGATCATCTGGGATGGTCGGGGACAAATCGGGAAAATCGGGAGCGTTTCTATTTTCCCGACGCGTCGCAGATTTCTGCGATGATCGGCGATTTTCCCGACATATCGGCAAAATCTGGGACGATCACGAAAGAAAAATCCCCGATCGTGTGGGATTTTTCCGACATATGAAAACCAGGCTTAAAAAGCAAACAATCACCTCCGTCATTTTTAAATGGCAGTCCCCCTCCCCCCCCCCCCCCCCCCCCCCTCCGGGTTTTAGATTTTTTTGCTTGGATTGTTTTGTTTGTTTGTTTTTCACGAAAGTTAAACTTCCTCTTTTCCCAGAACTGACTGCTTCCGTTGTGACAAAGCATTTTTTAGGTATAAACTCAAATTCGTGTCTTTTTTTGTCATATGATCAGTACATACTCCCAGAAATTTGGTTCAGTTTTTCTTGAAAGGGTTTATAATAAAAAATTCTACCTAAAAAAATCTCATCGATTGAGAGTTCTAGAAGGAATGTCGCCGGTGATCTTGGAATGCCATGCAAATCATGAATCCTTCAGATCCTTAAAGTTTATAGCAAAGGAAGTATTTTACCTCCGATAAACAGATCGCCGAATAAATCTAAACAACATGCCTGATCAGTAAGGTCAGGCATAAAAATAGCCTGCGACTGATATTGAACTTCCAAAGCCTTAAAAATCATGTAAGTCCCATATTTGTACAGGCACAAATCTCAGTGCAACTTCCTTGTAGAATTAACTCCTTCGAACCGGAAAGACAAAAGGAGATAGATTTAAGAGTACTTTCAGGAGGACCCAACGTATCGTGTCGCCTTGGAAAGCTTCCCATATATAAGGCCTTAGTCATCTCGAAAATTCGTAATTAATTATATAATTGGACTAAATCTAGGCTAGAGTTTTTTTTCAAAAAAGTGTCGCCTTCAACTTTCGCAACATCGGACAATTTCTTAACGCCTCAGTTTTGTTTTCATAGCGGGGACAAAAAAATGTCTTTTAACGTCAGCTACAATTTTCGGAAAGCTGAAATCAGCTAGTAATTAATTCGGGGGATGAGATTCCTTTCCCAAAAATTTTCTGCCACTGAAATATTCAGCTAAAAAAGCATTACAATATTTCCCCTCTTACTTTCATAAGTTTGCAAAATACGGGAGAAGAGTGCTTCGTCGAAACAGCCCTTGCACCAACCCATATTTGGATATAAATTATAAGTCGTGTTTGTAGGGAAATCCCCTATCCGCATTTATTGAAATTCGCTACTAATCACATTTTACAAACGATTTTTCGGTGGTATCTATATATTTCTGATTGCGCTACCGGTTTTGTAAATACAACTGAAAAATTGAAGCTAGTGGAAAAACAAAGTCATTAAAAACAGAGCCAATATTTTAATTGTTTCTTGAAATCAAGCTTAATCACTTTTTGCACGTGGCACTTAAATTGAAAACAAAAAAGGCATGTTTGAACTTGCCCTTGAGAACTTTAGTCCATATTAGCTGTTTAGGGAGAATTTCGAGATTTTGCACCGCATGCACCTGTCCCGTGATGAATATATTTAGCCACATTAAAACTGTTATTTAAACTCGGCATCTATCCATGCATAAAGGTAGAGACGACACCGCAAGCTGTATTGGTGGCAGGGCATTCTAGTCGAACACAATTCAGTTTAGGTAAGTATTTTTGCCATGTCGAAAAGCGCTGTTTCTTTATTCAGCTCTTACAGCCATGTTTGGGCCTTTTCCATTTTTTAATTTTGAAATTGAAGTCTTTCCCTTGACCTTTTTTTTTTTGCAGAAAAATGTTTCATGTCATGTTTTAGATAAAACAAATGTTTTTTAATTTCATTTTTGATTTAAGCTTACTGAAATTTGGCGAAACGGTTGCAAAGCTTAAGCTCAATTAGTTTGTTTTCTTGCGCTCTCTGTCCTGAATAGAATTAATATAAACACAGACAAGAAAGTAACATGTTCTTATATTTGAGTGAAGATCTACAGTTGGTCTTATTCGTCGCAATTTTATTCAGTCTCCTGCATATAACTTTACTGATTTTTTTGGGCAAGGACGGATGCTTGACAAAATAGACATTCGGCGTGAAAAGATGCTTTAACGGTCACCTGATCCCTTGGAAAACAGTGAATTTTGTTGAATCATTAATTATATGCTTTAATTTCTCAAAGGAAACTGCATGTTCGGGTATTAAAAATTCTTGTTTCAATGAATTTAGTTTCTAGGAAACAAAAATGAACGCGTACTATCCTTGAATATAAGGGCACCTGCTATCAGTGTTGGATAACAATAACAACATGGCTTCAGGCACGTACAAAGTTGTCACCAGGAGGTTGTCACACTTTCATCTTGGCATTAAAATTCCACAGAACCAATAAATAATAATGATTATCCACATAAAAGCTATTGTATATTTCACTATCGCAGTAAACAGTTTTTTCCTATCTTTCAAATAGGACAATCAACCTTTATGTGGGTCTGAAAAAACCCGTCGCTTTTGATGTTGTATGAATAATTGACTAGGGGAATGCCCTTGTCGAAACAAACACGTGTTTTTCATGCTTTGTGCCTGTCTCGCTTTGAATACAAATCCCTAAATTATTATTTTCCTGTACAATCTTGCAGAGAAAAACACAATTAAAGAAATCGCCGTTTCTAAATATCATTAAGTTTATAATGGCCTTTTTTCTGCGATCTTTTGTCAATGTTGTATTTGCCGCGTGCCGGTAAACTACAAAGCCTGAGTTTGCGAAGTCACGTCCGAAAATAGCCGACAATAAAAATATTGAATCTTGCTTGTTCCTAACTAATTTGAATAACTAATTCCTTTGTTAACATGTACGATAACATCAACTGCTCGAGATGGCTGTTTTATTAAAAGAAGAAAGAAAGATGTATTCTTGTCTGGGCACGTATCATACACCAACAGATGGTGGTATTTTACGTTTTTTGTACCTTTCCGTTGGCTTTCATTAATGAGAGAAAAAACAACTCGAGAAATATAATACACATGTGGAATAGTATTCACTTATGAATAGTTTATGTAATAAAGACATTATCTGGAGTTGAAATAAAGGATTTGTCCTCGGAAAATTATTTTTAGGGAAAGTCCGGGAAACTTTGAAAGTGGCGCGTCACTCGATTACATCATCGTGGTTCGAGACAAATCATAGCCAATCAGAGAAGAAGTTTTATCTACTGTCCAATCAAAAGTCGTGTTTCATCGCAGAAGACTTGATCGATGTGGTTTGTCCACCATAATTTCGATCAATATATTTTGTCGTTAGTAGCCAGACTACAAAGACGTTAAAATATCCCTTCTGAAAAGGAGAAAAAAATCCAAACATCGAAGTGATAAAACTGCATTTCATTTGTTCAGGTGAGTACATTATTGGCCCAGGAAAACTTTAAAACGTCGTTGCATCATGGAATTATTTTCCTCAATTTTTGCTGGCCGCTTGATCGTACACATTTGAAGTAAATTTTTCGCGATTTTCAAAGCACTCAGTTTTAAGCCGCGGATAAGAATCTTTCCTGCAGTTTTTGAGGTAAATAACTACGAGAGAAATCGTATATCTCGGTTAAATTTCCTCATTGAAATAGCCATTTGTTGTTTTTGTTAGGCTATAAGCACGCGACCTTGAAATTGACAACGAAGGTCTTTTGGAATTTCGGTTGAAGGCAGTAATTAATTTTATTGCAGCGAAATAGAAAACTCACTTTGGCTTACATGTAAGTTGTTGTTGTTGTTGTTAGTTTCAAGAGCTCTCTCTTGTAAGTAAGTTTTGTAATCCTGTGTCTATTTGCTTCGAATTCTGCAACTATTTCTTGCTCTTGCGCAAGCTAATACCGGTATGGTTCAAGTTCCCGCGTCGATGGTTGATCGCCTTGTTTATGAAATTACAATTTAGTTCTATAGAGCTGCTAGACTTCTTTAACTGTTGAAATCCTGTCACCTTTATTTAATCATTCCTCGATTAGTGTGCGACATATCTGTCAAGAACTGACTGCTAAAACGATGACAATTTTTGGCCCTCGATCCAGTCGACGAGACATCGTCGATATAACATCTATGCATGCAGACAATAAACTGGAAATTGAGAGTGTAAATAATCGATTTGTTTGTTTAGTAACTGGAAAGTTAAAATGGGGAAATCAAAACCTACTTTTTGCTGTGATTGTCTTTGACACATTAAACTAAAAGATTACGATTTGAAGACATGGGTTACATTAGCCTGAATAACATTTCACAGAATAAACAATAGCCAGACATTGCTTGTTTCTATTAAGAGTGTGTGAACAGGTGCCAAAATTGACCGCCTTTTGAGGAGGGCTGAGTGGGTTGCTATTTTAGGAGTCATCATAACCGATGCGATACCTTGGCTAATTAATAGAAATGACTTAATTCAAATCCATTGTGGGACCCTCGTTGAGACAAACATTTTGTTGTGCATGTTCCAATATTTTTAGACATGCACAGTCTAAAATTAGAAATATTTGATCTTTTTGTAAAAAATGACCAAAAGTGTCGGTTATGGACATCTTGGATATTTTTTATGTCACCTATTTTTGATTCCAAGCAGGTCACGTGTGTTCATTTCATTCCAAAATTTTAGTTACAAATACCAACATGTGTTATACTCAAGTTGTTTTGTACCCAAACAGTTTGCTCATGGTTTCAATCAATTTGGCTTTGTAGCCTTAAGGCAAATATTTTTAATATCATGTCACATTATAAATGTCATATTAAGCTTCTTCTTTTTTCTGAACATTTTTTATAGAATCTGTAGAATCACTCCTTTATGTTCAGTGATTTTTTCTTTATATAAGGCCCAATATGTTATATTTATGAAATTTTGATAGGCAATTAAAAAAGCAACAACGTCAATAAACATGAGAAAAAGGCTAAAAGTTTAAGTTGTTGCAAAAGACATTAAAGCAATTTATCATACAATATAGCATTGTACATGTACTTGTAGAGTGCAAATGTGACATGTTACTGTACTTATCTGATCAGTCACTCAGGAAAACTTTCAAAATTAACTTAATTGGGGAGAATATGACTGTCAAATAATAAAGAGTTTATTTAGTGTAAAGATGTATTATGGCAGGCATTTTTACTCTTCAGTTTTTATTTAGGACCAATTTCCATGCTTTATGTACTGTTAAGTAGCATATTTTACATGTATAGTGCAAACATCTGGGGACAGAAAAAAGTTACTGTTTCTTCTAAAAACTGAAAACTTAATTTAGTGTAGAAACATAACACAATCAGTGGCATAATAGGTTTCTTTTTCCACACAATCTGCTCTGAAAATGATGCATAATTTCTTTATTTTTTCCTGCACCCTATCAAAGGGCTGTTTAGAGAGTTATGAATTGTTTGTACAAAATCCCAGCAATGAACTATCAAACACAACCTTTTTTTTTCAGAGTGGATTCTTTAACATGGCACCAGGTAGTAGTTCTAGAAGAGAATCGGATGACGAAGACGGAAGTCGGGAGGAGAGGCCAGTCCTTCAAAGAGCAAGTAGTGTTGACGAGGTATCTGGCCAAGCACCTGCAATTGTCAGCACATTTTTAAGCGAGTGCTTTCGAGCTGATGGGTTGTCTGTTCCACCGGAACTCAGCGACAATCAAAAGAAAATCAACAAAGATGTGGCACATGTCATACGTGATATAGGTGATCGTCTTTCCAACGATACATCACTGAATAGTCTGATATCTCAAGTACAAGTTTCAAAAGACACTGCCTTTGATACCTTTCTGCAAGTTGCGGCACAGATATTTAGTGATGGTAAAGTGAACTGGGGTAGAATAGTAACACTGTTCTACTTTGGCTACAAGTTAGCGGTACAAGTCATCAATGAAATCCCGCTCATCAAAATGATCATTCAGTGGGTTGTTCAGTTTATCAAGGACAGGCTTGCAAAGTGGATCTTTGAGCAAGGCGGATGGGTAAGGATTTTTATGCTTTTTGTCTTAAATACATATATTCTGGGTTGAGCTCCATCATTTTGTAACTTTGTGATAATAAATCTCAAGACACTCAATCAATCAATCAATCAATCAATCAATCAATCAGAAGTAAAACCAAAACCAATCATGACTTACACACACTTGTTTTCACACCCTTAGACAGTTAGTGTTGGCGATGTCTTTACTTTGAACTCTGATTGGTTCATTGGATTGTCTGCCTCTGTTTTGATTGGCCAGAGTTGCTTTGGTTAAAAACTCAGTTAAAAACTACTCTATATTGTAATGAGTAATCACAAGTTTTCATTTTTTGCAGGAGTCTGTTGTTGAATACTTCAAGGAGTTACGAAAGAGGCATGACCTTGAGGTCTTTTTTGTGTTCGGATGTATTTGTGTACTTGGGGTTATGCTGCTATGGCGACGATAGTCACTCGGAATGCTAATCATTACCAATCGTACTGGTAATTTGTAATATAAAGATGACATATTTGCAAGTCTTTTAAAGACTGCAGACTTGCAAATCAGCAGCGTTGTGAAATGAGCTGCTGATATCATAATCATATTGTATTCTATAAAGCAATTGGACATGATTAGGTGCAAATGAGCCCATCGCTTTTAAAGAAACTTCTAAACAAAGCTTGTACGTGTTAAATCGTAAGCGTTTGATCCATTGAGTTTTATTCTTATTTTTCCAAAAGTTTGTCTTCATTAAAAGCTGTACAAGTGAGATACAGAGCTGGCCAGAATCTTCAATGTTTAATAACTAACCTCCTTCAAGTGGCTGGTATATTGGAGGATAATGGTTGAGGCTAAAAGATTGTCCAATAAAAATGAACACTTCTTAGCCAACTGTAATATTTTGAGGAGACTTTCAGTCGAGGGCATTATCTTCCAATATACTGGCAAGCATATTCCAAGAAACATTGTTTGAAACCGAAGCACTTTCCTCCCTATGATATTAGCTTCATCAACATCAAGATCACCTTACAAAGTTTGGTATGTATACAAAGTAAAACCCATTGGAATGCCCCTGGCAACCGGGAGCAATGAGAGGCAGCTGTATTCACAAGTTAGTCTTCTGAGAAATTGGATTTAATTTTAGCTCCTGAATAACGATCAGCAGTGATCAACTTTCTCCCTGTAACATCAATGCTTTGCGAATCAGAGAGGTCATGAGAATTAAGGATATCATCAGCCAAGATGAATTCTTTTTGCATGATATTTTAACAACTTCTCCCCACTACTCGAAAATATAATAAGGGGAACAAGAAAGGAAAATTTGAATTTTGATATTGGATATTTAAGGGTTATAAGAAACAAGTCAAACTATTTTTCTTGACACCAGATTCCCTTATCTCTAGCAATCAGATATTTCCTGCGAGGTGCTTTTTGAAAGGACTTTATTAAATATGGGGAACAACTTGAGTGCATAGTTTTCATGAAAAAGTTATGACTTCAAGCTACAATTTCCTTCCTTTGACATTATTATGCAGTTCCAGAATTTGATATGTATACTCCTCGCATGGAAGGTCAGTAGAAATTCTGAGTTGGTGGGGAGGGGGTTGGGGATCAAACTCCAGTCTTTATATAAGGATGTTTGAAGCCAAAATGTTCCAAAAGGGTTGGGAGATTTAAACCAAAAACTTCTTTGAGGGAAGTATGGATATTTTCTTTAACATACAATGCAATTTTGCAACCAATAAAAGGGTTGCATAGTAGCAAACACCTTCAATTAACCCCTTCACTGCTGGTAGAGTTATACCTTAAGATGTGGAATATGGTTCTAATAATTATGACGATAAACTTGTTGCTTTAAGTTTGCTGTACTGCTTTGACGAGTGAAAAAAAGTTACAAGGTTTAAAACAAAGTGTTCTAATAATACTGAATGCATTTGGGCTAGTTTATTATAATTAGGAAAAGAAAAATTTTAGCTTTGTGACAAATTTGTTATATGCTATTTATAAGTTTATTATTTTTTGAGCTTGTAAATAAGACTTACAATGATCACTCTATTAAATGAATAAAAAAGTTAAGCGCAAAGATTGATTTTTGATTTATGGGGTTTAACCCTTTCACTCCCAGAGCCAATATTATGGAGACATGTAGTGTAGTTCTAACTTTTGAGTCTGGGGACGAAATCCTATGGTGTGACCATTCAAATGAAACCTCTTCAGCAGTACTTTTGCATGGTACCATTTGTTCTAACTTTTGAGTCTGGGGAGGAAATCCTATGGTGTGACCATTCAAATGAAACCTCTTTGGCAGTACTTTTGCATGGTACCATTTGTTTTTCAATATTTTATAAAATGAATTTTGGGATTTTTCTTGAATTTTGATTTTGGCACTTGGTAGTTATAGGATTAATGACTGTGAAAAGCTACTGTAGTAACTTGCGGTCCCAGATTTGTATGCAGCATTTGTAGGGAGTCCAGTGACTTAATTGACCATTTTTGTATTCTTGGTATTAAACTGGAACTAGCTTGCAGTGGAGGCTAATGCAGGGGAATATCATTAAAAATATTTGCATGTGAAAAGATTGCCCCGCATGAGCCTCGTCTGCAAACTAGTTTCAATTCAATACCAAGAATATGAATCTGGTCTATTGAGATGGCAGGATCTGATTATATTAAAGATTCTAAGGCTGATGCTTTAATGTATCCAGTTGTACACCTGAGAGGTAAAAGAGGTCAATATGGAGCAAAATTAACTGAGTGTTTAATAAAACCACAAACCAAGACACTGGATGTCACAGGCCCTGAACCACCATTCTTTATATTTAAACACAGGGAGCCCACACAAACTCTGTGACTGTTTGCATTTTTAAAATTCAATGGAAATGTATGTGTTACAGTGTGACGCGCCTTACCGTGAACACCCAACAAACTTTTTTTACAAGTTAGCCAATCAGAGAGCACAAATTCAATTGACAGGCACACCTTGTCGCAAAGTTGAGCATGATGGAATGTAATATTTTTGCTTACAGGAGTGTAAAGTTTGTTAAAAACTACGAAAATTTTATTCACTTTATTACTTAACCGCAGTTACGAAAATGATTACAAGAATTACCTGGTGATATCGTGGGAACTTGTAAAAAAGTTTGTTGGGTGTTCATGGTAAGGTGTGTCGCACTGTAAAACTACGATGAACATTTACATAATAATATTATAAGTTCAAAAGAAACGTAATCTTACCTTAAATGTTGTGTATTGTCATCCTTGCAGTTAAAACCGGCAAATTTTTGTGATTTAAAGAGTTTTGCTTTGCGGTTTATCAATTCTACTAAATGGGCCAATATACATGAAAGACCCATCAAATCACCAAAATTTGCTGTTTTCAGCTGCAAGGACGACAATACACAGCAAATAAGGTATTAAAGATTATGTTTATTTAGAATAGGTACATATCGTTTGCAATATTTTACTGTTTGGTATCCCCATACATTTCCTTTAAATTTTAAAATACAAATGGTCACGCTGTTTGTGTGGGCTTACTGTGCTAACAACTAGATCAGTCTGCTAATGTAAACACAATGACATGTTGCCAAATAAGGTCGTCTCAAATAACAAATAACAGTCATGAATTGAATTGAAAAACTTTATTTTGCAGTTACTTTATTGAAAATCTTCCCTGAAATTGTCCTTGAAACTCTTAATATTGAGTTAAGTCAACCATCTAAAGCTGTATCTAAAAGGAAATTCTGAAAAGTAAAACCAAAAAAGGGATTATATAAATAATACTGTGATTATTGTTTGATAACTTTTTGGTCGATTGAAGTTCCTAAAAAGTGTTTTTTTGGCATGGCAATACAAAGATCTCTTGTAGCATGTTGTAGTTTTCTGAACATAACACTTCTTGAATGCAGATGTCAGTAGCCTGAGAAATAATGCTCTTTTGCAGCTGTGTAAAATTTCATAAAATTTTGCATCAAATCCCAGTTTATAAGCTCAAACCATTAATATTTTACATGTAAAACTCCCTCTTGTAATTAGCTCTCTGGCAAACAACCCCCTATGTAAATACAGCCAAGAAAAACCCTTAGAACAAAATGCTCAGTTACAACTGTATCCACGCTCCTCCTTGGGAGGAAGCCTGCATGAGAATGATTACACCAAGACTACCTCTTACAGAGCCAAGAAAATTATGGCATTTAATTGCCAATCAATAACGCAGGGCTACCCAATTCTGAAGTTAAGATACCGGTAGTTATGATTGGCAAACAATAATTTTTTCAGATTTTTACAGCACCAATTCACTTGTGTGGAATTTCTCTAACAGAACCTGATCATCTCATGTAAAACACAGGGCAATTTAACTGGGAAAGAGAGCATTGTTTACTCCTTGAGGCAAGCTGATATGGAGAACTGGTCCTTCCGATTACTGCAAGCAAAGATAATGCCAATCTTTATGACTTGTGGTGAGAAGTAACTCCATGTTTTGAGCTCAAGTCAGTTGTCAGTTTTCCTTTTTGACAACTTGACTTTCTGATGACAAACATACATGTACTGTGTGCACAACATGAACTCTGTACATATGAGCAGATGAACATTAAGCCCAAGTTGATTTTTGAGACAGGATCAATGCTGAACTGAAACATGTGAATGAAGAGGTTTGACTCTGACATTTCGTGAAAGTCCAATGCGTATTGGGGGACCAGAAGTCTTGATATTCACGCCGCCAAGACCCATTCCTGGGCTACTTCTGAGAAGTGATGTAGAGTTTGTCTTTAGTTGTTGTTGCAGAGGTTGTTTATTTGATGATGATACTACAAGATATTAATAAAATGAAAGTATTATTCCACGATAACATCATTTTACCGCAAAAGGGAACAAGAGAACATGCAATTAAATATGTGCAAGCATATCACACTGTAGTATGCCAGTTTGACAGGTTAGGAACACGGCAAAGTTAAATTGTAAGTGTGCATGCTCAGGACTAGAGTGACACCCTGGATGAAAAAAAAAATGATTGTAAATTGAGAAGTTACTAACAAAAGAAATGGAAAATTAAGCAGTTGAATTAGCTATGATCCCTTAATGTATGATAGACTACGAGTAGTCCCACCTTTTTCCTCAGGGATAGTAGAGTGAGCAAAACGCAAGCGTACATGAAAGTCACTCCACGCAAGAATTTTCATGAGCACTCGCGTTTCGCTCGCTCTACTATCCCTGAGGGAAAAGGAGGAACTACTCGTAGTTTACTTATATGATGATTTGACAGATAATAATTTTATGCATGGAAGTTTTTGTCATTGCTAAAAAAATTTTTTTGCACAACTCTTAATATATTATCTGCTACCAGCAAATAAGTAGGGTGAATTACAGTTTTAACATCTGCACCATACACAGACTGGGAAAGTTGAAAAACTCTAGCCCTGAGTCTCCACCCCCCCCCCCCCCCCCCTAGTCTCCTCACCTCCAGTTTACATTATTGCAACAGCTTACAAAATAAAACATTGCACTTTAAGATTTTTTATTTAAAAAATTTAAGTTTTTATGATCTTAAGTTACTACTAACCAAATTTATTACTGCTAGTTTGGGAGATTTAATACATTCAAACATGTGTTATTACTGGTTATTCATATTTAATTTTAATAATGATAATATTATACAGGAAAATAGTTCTTTTTAGCAGTGTCACAAAATTTCAATTTTAAGTGCTATTCATTACAACAAAAATCAACTCCTGTGAAGTTTTCTAAACTCTGCTTGCAAACTCGTGGAAATGTAAGAGCCTAAATTCGCCAATACATTGTATTTACAAAGAAATGTTGGGGCTCTTATATTTCCACAAATTTGAGGTACATTTTCACAAAACTGTGCAGGTTTACTAAATTGGGTAGTGTTGAACATTAATAATAATAATTATTACAGAAAAGCACTGAAAATTTCAAATTTGCATGACAATGGTAAAAGGCTCTATTGAAAGACTAGATTACTTTATAGTGCACTGTGTGACACTTTTATATCAATTTTATCATGAGAAGGCAAGCATTTATTTAACGTATACTAAAATATTTCTGACAGACGCACCTCTTTGCAGGGTACAGTAGTTCAGTTATCCTAAGAACTTCAGAAGAAACCTGTGAAATTAACACAGGAAAAGAACAGACAAATAAGCTTTTAAAATCAGTTGATTTTTTTTGGCATTTTTACTTTGATTTTACTGTTTTATTTTTACCTTTAAGTTAATTACAGTTAAAGTTAAGTTAGATTTAAGTCATAATAATGAAGTAAAAAATACAGTTTCATTCATTCATGGATAAGTAATGAACATATACAATCCTATATGATAAAGCATAATATTATTTTTGGTACATGTTCTTTGACGTGCAACACTCTATCAGTTAGAGAAATTTATTTTATGCCATGATTTTAACCCTATTCGGCCTGCCCGCGCTAACTTTCAACATTCATAACTTCTTTAATATGTATTCAAACGCCATCAAACTTTGTGACTTTTCCTAAAATTTATCTGGCAACAATTTCATATGACAATTTTTTGATCACGTGACTTGACGTTTCCATGGCAACAAGATTTTGACAGCCACGTTTTTGGAAATTTGCATATTTATACCTTTGAATGAAGAAAAACAATGTTTATTGGCATAACTTTTGTATTTTTATGTCATTTAGCGTTTATTTATTGGTTTTGATTAATTTTGCGTCAATTTGGACGGTTTTTAAGAGGTTTTAAAATAATTCAGAAATCCAAGATGGCGGATCCAAGATGGCCGCCGTATAACTAATTACCTAGTAATAACTACGTCATATGATGTCATCGTTCCATTGTGCGGACCGCACAGGAGACAATTTTGGACGTACTATATACCCTCTAGGTTTTATTGTCATAGCCTTAATGTTCTTGAAGTTACGAAGGGGGGCGGGGGGGGCACAATCCCCCCCCCCCCCCCCCCCCCCCCAGGCTCAGGAACTCAAAAAAAGCCCAGGCCGAATAGGGTTAAGCAATAATATTACAGATAGTAAGTAAGCCTTTCTTAAATATTTCTTTCTAACTTCAACCACAAAACAAAAAAATTGGGAGGAGAGGAGAGAGGGGGGAGGGTGGAGGGTTCACTATACTTCTTGCAGTTACATAAACCTTCATCTGCCAATATTTTGATAAAAAACATTTCAAATTTCCGATGTAAAAGGTGCCACTTTCAAGAAAAAAGACAAAAAGTTACTAAAACATTTTTTTTTTACTGAGCCCTTTACTTATTCCCTTATGTTGTGATATTTCCTAATGCAGTCAACTCTTCCAAAGCATAAAATCCTGTAAGACAGACACCCCTGTAAGGTGGACACCCCTGTAAGACAGACACCCCTGTAAGGTGGACACCCCTGTAAGACAGACAATCCCTGTAAGACAGACAATCCCTGTAAGGTGGACACCCCTGTAAGGCAAACACCCATGTAGGGTAGACACCCCTGTAAGGTGGACACCCCTGTAAGGTGGACACCCCTGTAAGGTGGACACCCCTGTAAGGCAGACACCCCTGTAAGGCAAACACCCATGTAAGGCAGACCCCTGTAAGGGGAACACCCCAGTAAGATGGACACCTCTCTAAGATGGATATCAGGGATTGACGGGTTCCAACAAAAGTTCCCTTAATTGTCTGTAAATAAACTCCCCACAAGGCAGACAGCTAGAGCTGGTCCCAAGCTGGCTTAGAGAGAGTTACATACTTGATGGTGAATTGGATGCAGAACTTGAGACTGAGTGACTGCTGTTAGCTGATGACCCTCGACCTTTGCTTTTACCTCTGCCTTTCAGCATCTTGAGTGGTGTTACTGCAAGACAAGGACCATTTAGATACTGCAATGGGACATTTTAATATATCAAAATTCAATGCTTATAATAGGGGAATAACACAAAGAAAACACATTATTTACCCCTGAACCTCAATGTTGTTTGTAATTGTTTCATTTTATCCCTGTTGAGCATTAGAGCCAAGAAATTTAAAATATAGAAATGGGCCTATTAGCGATAAAACCTCCCAGGTGTTGAAAAATCTTACACCCCCCTACAATGAACAACAGTGTAACATAATAGCATCTTCTCTCATTTAACCCTTTCTCTCCCTGAGTCAATTATGGAGGTACACAATAAGTTCTAACTTTTGAGTCTGCGGACAAACATCCTACATTGTATGGTGTGACCATTTAAATTAAACCTCTTTGGCAGTACTTTTGCATGGTACCACTTTTTTTTCAATATATGTTTTTAGAAAATGAAAATAGTTGGGGTTTTTATTTAATTTTAATTTGTGGCACTCTTGGGAACTTAATGGTAAAAATGCCTCATTGGCTGAGATTCACACTCCTGCAACTGTGACATGTGGCTCTTGTGTGACTTTTACAGTTTGCCTGAGAATGTACATTAACATACATGTACAGCGCACTGACCTGTAACACTTGTCCGTGGCTTGACACTGGGTTTTGCAGGTGAACTTGTTGACTTGCCACGTCCTCGTCCTTTAGATTTCTTCTTCACCTCTGCCTCATCAAAATCACTGTCATCTTGGTCGTCACTGACACTGTCTGCATTGCTTAGCTCTTCACTAAGGTCAAAGTCGCTGCCTTTGTTGTTTAATGAGGGTAAAAAAAAAGTCAAATAATAAGTCAAAGTATTACTCCAGTCTTCTGTTAAGGGACCCTGATCATATTAACACATGCTAATATTGGTTCCTTAGCTGTTTTAGATCAGTGTATATAAACAAAGGCAGGAAAAACTGGTCCGCATGATCACTGCGCAGGCATGACCTCTTAGTAGACACAAGGTCACCTGCAAAAGAAAAAACTCTCTCACTGGCCATTGATTTGACAGGGACACTTAGATATCTTTTGGTCAACAGCCTGGAGTAGGTCAGCAAAACTCGAACCAAATTGAATTGTGGAGCCAAAGAATCGTAAATCAAACCAAATGGTCATAATCGTGATTAATCAAGAATTTGATTAAATGTTACACCACTATAAAGTAGCCAGTGTACAAACGCAAATCAGCCAGGTAAAATTGCCAGCCCTTCATACATGTAGTAGGTATGATGGCACATTACATTTCATAGGCTTTATTTTATAAATGAAATTATAGAAAATGGCTGGACTGTGTTCATACATGTATAGCCAGATACAGAAGCAGGAAGAAGTTCAGGGTTTTAGTGAAGATTATAAAGTAACAATAATTATTGTAAATTAAATAATCAATATCTTCATTAAAGTATTGGAGAGCGGCACATTGTAGTGTGACTACTGAATACCGCAGTGCCCCAGCTGGGATGTCAGTGATGTTTTTGATACCAAGCCTCTAGTTTGGCAAAACATGAGCTTGCACATCGTTCTTTATTTTATCATTGCTGTTTAATTCTTTTTACCAACATTTTTGTCCAATAACAGGAATATCTCGGATGGTTGGGAAACAATATAATTCTGATCGTCAGACATTTTCCCAACATATGAAAACCAAGCTAACTCTTTCACTCCCAGAGTCAATTATGAAAACATGGATTGTAGCTCTAACTTTTGAGTCTGCTGACAATTTTCTTCGGCAGCAGTTTTTCACGGTGCCATTTGTTTTTCAATACTTAACAAAATGAAATTTTCAATTTTGATTTTTGGTACACTTGGGAGTTGACTGTTGGCAGATTTGTTCTTATAACCAACAGAAAAGACTGACCTTCTTCTTGATGGGCAGGTTTGAGTTCCTTCTCTTCTTCGTCTCCCTTGAGTTCTTGCTTCAAGGCAGCAGTTTTCTTTGTGGCTGATCTCGGTTTCAGTTTCACCTCATCATTGCTACTTTCTTCTTCTTCTTCTTCTTCACTTGGAGTTTTCCTTTCAAAGTTGGTTCGCAAATCCTCACTGTGGAACAACACAAAACATACTTGAATGTATTTTCCTGGCCTGACATATACAGTGGAACCCAGTGCCATGAGGAGACCACCTTATTATCACAATGTTTTGCAGCAAGATGACACAGAAGGGATAGCAAATTGCACAACCATTCAACATGTATATATCATGTAGGATATTACTTTCTGTGGGGTAAATTAAGTGTACATTCAGTGATGCGCAAATGAAAAATAGAATGCATTAGGTTAATATTGAAGGTGTTGCAATCACCAAATGATGTAACACAAAAGATTCAAAAGACACTGAACAATACCTACACTACAACACAGAAGATTCAAAAGACACTGAACAATACCCACACCACAACACAAAAGATTTAAAAGACACTGAACAATACCCACACCACAACACAATAGCTAACCAACAATGGTTTCCATATTACAAAACCCGACACTAAATAAATTATTTAATAAAAACGACAACAAGAAACATCTCTACTTACCCAGTGTTTTCTTTATTATTATCTTCTACATCAGAAGGAGGACGTACTCTAGCTTTCTTTGGTTTGGATGAATGCATTTCTTCCTCATCTGAAATATCACTTTCTCCCTCGTCATTTGCATTACTGCTGCTCTCATTTCCAGCAGATGACTGTTGTGAATCTCTTATTGAAGCTTGCAATGCTGCCTCTAACTCCTTTTGATAAAGCTTTTCATCTCGAGACAATCTGTGGTAGACAAAGTGTATTAACTCCCACTATAACGGACATGTTCAAGATTTTGATTTGACAAAGTTAATATCAAACAGGATCCTAGTTAGCTTGTAGAACAAGTTTCAGGCGAGTGCGGTGCATGACAGGAGGGGATCTCAGCCCTTGTTGGATAGGTTTCCCATGAGTGTATATGCAAGCGACAAAGCTGTGTGTTATGCTAGGTGTAGTGTTGTGACATCTGTCAATCATATATGAGCACGCGGTCGAGAAGAACTAGTACCCCTTGTAGTCGGTGCGAGCATGGAGTCAATAAATCAAGGTTGTGTTTGACTTACGATTGTCTTTACTTGAACAGTACGACACCACACTAGGCTTGCAGGGTCATAACTCGCAGCTTCATCACACACTTGCGCAAACCCAAATAAGAAAGCCTGGGGAATCTTGAGAAGTTACATGGAATGTTTTTTTATGCGAACATTGCATGTGACATTGCCCACTACATGTATTTTAAAATCGCAAGTTGCCATGAAATTGCTGCAAAAATAGCTGGTAATTAACACAGGCAGTTTGAAATCGCACTTAAAATCACTGCTATAAAATTGCATTAAAAATTCCGAGTGTGTAAATGGTCCTTTACCTAGTGGTAGTATAGGAATGTTACATGAAGTACTTTACCTCTCTTTTCGTTTTAAACTCCCTGGCTCTTTAGTTTTACTTTTAATTTCTCCATGTTTTGTTTTGGCTTTGGTTTTTGTTGCAATTTTAACCTTCTTTGCTGGGGCTGGCGCTATGTCATCCTGGAAGTCATCTGCAAATTATAAAAAGTTAATTATTAAAGAGAGCAGCTGTAATAAGATTTCCATGTAACCATACATGACTAATGCAGCAAATAGGCATGCAGTGAACTAATCAGAATTGAGAATATTGTTATTGATAAATACAGCATGTATGATTACAGCCATAATCATGTGCCTACAATGTATTTCTTACCTAATAAATATGGGGGTGTAGTCATGAGGGTGGGCAATGACAACTTTTTATATCAGTCTTAAACTGAAGACAAAAAGGGGCTATGTCGCGAGGTGTCACGCAAGCTACAATCTTGAAAAACATCTGGTGGCTGTTTTTCAAGTTTACACCATCATCGTCGAATTCATTCAATCCTACAGTGCTGTGTTCACCAAATGGTCTCAGATTTTTCACATATGTAAATAATCTATTTGTCTTGATTTTGGCCCGGTTATTTTTCCGATTCCGAAATCGTACGGCTAAATATCTTAATATGTATGGGCAGCGATAGAAATCAGTTGACCATGGATGTCATGAACGAAGGTTCTTTTTCTCTGTTGGCTAAATATAGTACACTTCAGCATATTAACATGGTACCAGAGTCTTCGCTTTGTACTTCTTTATCGCCACAGACAAACCTAACATTTTTCTGATTTTGTTTTGCTTGAGAAAAGAGCAATGAAATTGTTGGACTTAAATCAAAACAAGCAATAACTCTTGTGTACGTGACCACTGGTCCCGTTTCGAGTCCTGTTTCGTATCAGCGAACAAGAGAATTTTGACAGATAAAAATGTAAATTAAAGTTACTAAAATTAGGCGAAACCTCGCGACATAGCCCCTTTAATTAAAGGCCATATACATTCTACTTGCACCAACATTCATCCAACTTTTGTTCAACAAAATGTTGGGTCTGTTTCAACAGGGTCATCCAACATTAATTTTAAAATAATATATATTTTTTAATTTACCGTCTTTTTTTATTTCTCACCACACATTGTTGGAAGTGTTAAAAAATGTTGGAATCTAGTTGGAAGCATGTTCAAATTGGTTCAAACTTTTATCTATCTTTTATCTATTTTATATTGGTTCAAACTTTTATCTATCGGAAATCATTTAATAAATTCTCCAGTCGCCATGGTCTTATCGTAGAGAAGTATGGTGCAGCCCTGCGTGAGATGAGATTAGCAATCCAGGCTTGAATTGCAACATCGTATCCTTACATTACGTATTTAGTAGTAAGATTTGTATTTCAGTTGTATCTGGGCACATGTATGCGCGCGTTTTTATTTCTTTAATTTAATTATTTGTGCGCGTGCATTATTGGTGCATTATTTGTGCGCATGCATTATTTGTTTATTTAATTGACGTGTGCATTTAGTTCATTAAATAACGTCTTAATTTGAACACTTTGCATTATTTTCCTTACTTATTTGTGTTGTCCGTAACTGTGCTCACATTGTGGGTGGCTCCTCCTAAAATGTTCTGCAATTGGTATAGGATTTAATGGAGGCGAAACCAATTGTAGAATTGCACACATTTTAGGCATCCTACTGATGAACAGTTACGACACAGAGATATGTTTTTAGCAACTACTGTGATTTGCAGTCTGTCCATTTGAATTGCTCCAATATTTCTTTTATTTTTGAAAATATGTTGAACCACGCTGAAGCAGCTTGAACACTTCATTCCACATTTGCACACATCAGGCATCCCCAGCTCCTTGCAAGGAATTTTTTTAATTCTTGGGTCCCCATTGGAACCATTATTTTGAACTGCTACTGCACAACTTTTAATTTTTTGTTTTTCTGTCCAACTTTAGGGTGCACCAAAGACGGTGTCCACCTGCCCAAGACAAGTGATTTTGGCTTGTGGACAAGTGGATTATCAATCTTACTTGTCTTTTGGACAAGTTTTAAAATATTCATGAAATAATAATAAAAAACAATGTGCTCTTAATGTCTCAACAGAAAAATCAATATACAGTCAGGCTTTAGAACTTGGATTATTTAACTCCACATCCAAGGACAACTAGACTTAAATTTGGAAAAGGTGGTAAAACCAAAACCTCACTTGTCAATTAGACAAGTGGAATTCAAAATTTTTTTTTACCCTGGAGCTTTCGTTGGACTGATTTTGGCACAAATGTTGAAACCATTTAAACAGGCCTTTACATGTCTATTGTGTTTTATTTTGCTGCCTTCCCATGTTTTCAAAACTGATAGAAAATATCCCTGACGTTTTGAGGTTTACATAGACCTTTTAATTTTTTTTAATTTTGTTACTGCAAAAATGAAATTCTTTCATAATTGAGGGTAAATCATGGTCTTAATTTCTAGTCGCACCCATATTCAGCAATTTGAAATTACTTGCTTGATTACTCCTGAATTGTATTTTTCTCAGTGCAATAACTATATTTATTACTTGAATAACTTTTACAAAAATTATTATAATTTGAAAATGCCTGATGTTTAAACCATTTTAAAATGAAGTTATTAGTGGCTTCCACAGTGGTCATGTTGGATGGCAAAACAATGAAATTTTCATCCTTTTGGAATACTTTATTTTCATGGAATGCCATTGTTTCTGTCATCCAACATGGCTGCCATGCAAACCACCAATTACTTACTTCAAAACATCAAAATATGTCAAAGGGTATTAACGAGAATAACTGAAAGAGCTAGAATTAAGTTTAGCCTGGGGGCTTCTGTTTTATTACAAACTGAAGTCCATTTTAAAAACACTTAGCAAATTTATTGCTTATAAGGCTTACCATCACTGTTATTTGTACTTTCACCTTCAGGATCTTCACAATATTTGGAATAATCGACTTTTTTACGCACTCTGCGAAGAGACATTGAGGCAATCAACCTTTGAACTTTGCTGAACGCTTGCTTATGTTACGTACAATGCAAATCAATAAAAATTGAAACACAACAGGCAACAGATATCGGCGAGACAAGTTATCTTAACACGTTAAATTTGCAAAAATGTAAATTCACTCTGCCCTTAATCGTATGGGAACTAAAAAAGTGAAAGCACGAACATGATAAATTTAAATTTTAGTAGTAAATAATCGCTCTAAACGACAATTATTTTATCGTTTCATTGATAAAATATTCAGTGATGAAACAATAAAAGCTCTTTCGCACAATAACAATAACAGCACCAAATATTCATGCCTCTATGAAATAAAAATTCTTATTTAACATAGCAGTTACCTGTCCGATCGCCTCCCCAGTGACATGCCAGAATTTAGACACACTCAAGGAAAGAAATCGATTGAAAAACGCTACTTTTGTTGTTATAAATTTCTTTATAATTTTCGTGTGAAAATGAATTGGCGCCAAAACAATGGTTCCTGCGATGCAAGTGTCCAGCGGAGAAAACCTCTTCTTGAGAACGAGGTTGGATCGAAAAGAGCATGCGTGTTTCGCTTTACTGCTGTCGAAAAGAAACGAGGCGCCGCTTGACTGTCATTTTGTTCAAAAAAACAATTGACTAAGTGGCCATTTCGGCAGCTGTATTCATCATGGTACTTCTTGGTCTGCGTTTTATCTTGTTTAAGAATTTCCCGAAGCGAGCTAAAACATTCCCAGAACGGGTACACCAGGGAATTTATCACGGAAAGGGTTACATGTATGGCCACGTGACCACATTTTCTGAAAAAAAGTAAGTAAAAAAACTGGAATTGCAGTTAGGTTTGTTACTTTGTAAACATGCCTTAGCAGAGGAATTATGCGACTGTTAAGGTATAAAATAAGGGCTCGCACATTTGTTTTCTTTTTTCCCTAATACAATCAGGGACTGGAATAGCCTACCCCTGAATGTTGTTGAGGCACAAACTGTAAATGCTTTCTGAGCTAAGCTAGACATGTTCTGATTATTTGTATTTTATTGTAAATATTATTAGTAAGGCCGCTGACCACTTGCTAATGCACCAATCAATTCCGGCTGTTAGGGTTAAATACAGACAGTTCAATGACTGCAATGTATCTGCATAATGGTTCTGAATAAACATAATGCGCCGATCAATTCGAAACATCAACATCACCCCCCCGGGCAATGCCCCGGGCATTTGAACTTTTGAAGATCGACTTGTTCAAATTCCCGCCCCCTTTGGGTGAAAATTGCATTCAAATACACCCACCATAGCACAGGATTTGACGGTCAAATGCCCCTCCTAAAGATCAAAAGTTTTTAGCGAGAATAAAAAATACACTTTGCATTCAGTTTTTATGATTTATTCTACCGAGTGTTTTCCTCGAGAATATACTCAACTGAACCGCGTATACTTTGCAACTGATATTTCACTGCACGGCACTTCCGCTGTGGACACCACGTCGAAATGAATTTGTTATTGTTTAGGGATTTACTTTTCGATAATTTTTTTCTGAATTGAGTAATTCCTCGTGTGATCCAAATGTTGCAAAAAATATTTAGCAAAGCGGTTGTAAAGTTGGGTTTTGAACAAATCGTTTGCAAGCGTTATTCCACCAAGTGAAAATTTATTAATCTAAACGCATTTTATAGCAACTGACAAACGTTTCCTGAGAGAAAGGTTGTTGTTCATTCTGATTTTACAGTGTTTTTCTTTTCAATTAATGGCCGTTTAAGATATGCGGACTGGCAATACAGTCAGCCACCTTGACTTCAAAATCTCTAGTATGCGTTGAATGGCAGTTGAAGCTATATTTTAAAAATCTACAATTTACAAACCTTCGAAAACATTGCAAAGCTTTGTTAGCCCCTTTTTCACTTGCCACTAACAAAAACAATATTTTTTTCCTTTAATAGACCTCTACTAAAAAAAAACCGGGGGGGGGGGGGGGGGGTATGTTGATGTTTCGAATTGATCGGTGCATAAGTTGAGCTGGTTTTACACAAGAACCGTCTTCAGTTGACTTTTTGATCAGCACAACTAACTCAAACATCACAGTGCATTGCTGTCAAGCTGGTCGTGCACAAAGGACAACTTCAGTTGACTTTTTGATTAGAACAACCTTCATATGTACTCAACACAACCAACTCAGCAAACACAACCAACTCAGCAAACACAACCAACTCAAACATCACAAGAAACAACACAACCATGTACAGTTTACTGTCACTCAAGCTGGTCATACACAAAGGAACACTTTACTCAATTTTCCTATAAAACAAACCACATTTGACAGGTGAATCAAAATATACAGTAATGTATGATAAAGGAGTTAGTGTTTTAGACAGATGAATCAAAATAATAGGATGAAGGAGTTAGTTTCTAGATAGTCAAATTATAGGATAAAGGAGTTACATGTGTTGTTTCTAGGCAGGTGAATCAAAATACAGGTATAAGATAAAGGAGTTAGTTTCTCAAGAAACTCAATGTGGTGCTGTGTTGGAGGAGGATTAAAAGAAGAAAACTTTGTTATAAAAATTGGCCACCATTAAAAGATTCAAAAGCTGACGTTTCGAGTGCTAACCCATCGTCATCAAATCAAAGAAGGGCTAGAACTCGAAGTGTGTAAAAGTTTGAGAAAGTTTCTTAGGTTTTATCCTTCCTTTGGTGTGGCGGCAAAGTTATATTGTAAAACATTTCTACTGGATAACAAATGTGACTACTTTTCACAGAACCAAGCGGGTATGGAAACCAAATGTTGTCAAAAAGAAATATTACAGTCAAGTGTTGGAACAAACTATGAGATTTGAATTCACCACACACGCACTGAGATGTATTGACAAGGCCGGAGGATTTGACAACTATATCATCAATATAAAAGAAAAGTGGCTGCACTCTCGAACAGCCATAGAACTGAAGAAACTCATGTTAGAAGTTTTAAAGTGTAAAGAACAGGGTATGCCAATGAGCCAAATCAGGAAAGACGTGTTTCCACAGCCTAAAGTAAGCCGCCATGTTCACATTCCAAAGACTTATACTACCAGATTTTATTTTGACTGGAGAGGACCTCGCAAACAAGTAGTTTATTGCTAGAGTTCTAATTAATTATAAAGATGTTTGTATTGGTACTTGTAAGTAGGATGACCCTTTTCTTCTTACAGTGTACTCTTACTTGAGCTGACAAGATTGATGAAGTAAAAAAATATGTGAAATAATATTTTTGAATTCTCACAGGGGAGAAACTGAAACACTACTTTTGTGAGAGTGCTTTCTCTTGCTTTCAGTTGGTCATGCTTACATATTTTATCCACAGACTCAAAAGTAAGAGTCACCTTGTACAGCATAATAAACAGTACCACAGGAAGTACTGTTCCATAGCTTTCATTTGAATGGTCACACTTTAGGATTTCATCCAGACTCAAAAGTTAAAGCTACCTTATATGGCATAATAAACAACACCACAGAAAAGTAAGTACTGCTCAATAGCTTTCATTTGAATGGTCAAACTTCAGGATTTCATCCACAGACTCAAAAGTTAGAACCACCTTGCAGAGCATAATAAACAGCACTACAGGAAAGTATTGCTCAGTAGCTTTCATTTGAATGGTCAAACTTCAGGATTTCATCCACAGACTCAAAGTTAGAACCACCTTGTACAGCATAATAAACAGTACCACAGGAAAGTACTGCTCAATAGCTTTCATTTGAATGGTCAAACTTCAGGATTGCATCCACAGACTCAAAAATTAGAACCACCTTGTACAGCATAATAAACAGTACCACAGGAAAGTACTGCTCGATAGCTTTCATTTGAATGGTCAAACTTCAGGATTTGATCCACAGACTCAAAAGTTAAAATTACCTTGTACAGCATAATAAACAGCACCAACGGAAAGCACTGTTCAGTGGTCACACAGTCTCAAAAGTTAAAACCATCTTGTGCTTATGCTTTTGCTCAGAAGCTTTTATTACTCATGCGCGTAGCGGCATGAGTTATAAAATGGCCTCCATTTTTTTTCTTTTTATTATTATTATTTTTTGTTACGATTTTGCATGCAAATTTATGCACGCATATTTTAAATTGTGCACTTCCGGTTCATAGCTTTGCGATTTATACTTTCTGTTTAGTGACTTCTGGCTACTCTCACTTCTGGTAAAACAGCGTTACTAAGTGTCACGACAGCGCCTCTTACAACCCTACTTACATTACTAATGTTCACGTTAGGTATATACAGTCCTTTGATTAAACGTTGTCATTGATCGGTCTTACCCCCACACAACCAGACCGAAAGGGAGTATGGGTGAATTAAAATGCATGATTAATTATTCTCTATCGCATTTACAATGGAGAACAAAACTCACGTTTGTCTTCGATGTTACGCAAAGACAACAAGAGTCACTTTGATACATATTCCGTTAAGGACGTTCCGTATTTTGATAATGTGCAGTTGTTGAATGTGAATTGATTTCTCTCCATAATCCTTTTTGGTCTGGTCGTGTAGGAATGAGACCGATCAATGACTTAGATGAATCACTAGCTTCATTGTGGTACAGTCTTCATTTACAAAACATTTAATAGTAAACAACGTGGTTGTAGGAACGATGACTGAATGAAAGGGGTAACTCTTCTCCATATCGGACATCTTATCATGTTCAAAATATATCGTAAAACTTTCTTACGCATGTGCATGAGTATAGGCTGCTTGGAGCCTCTTGTTTGAATTACAATGACACTGAGTGATGAGGGTAAGGGTTGAGCATTATTAAGGACAGTAGTTGTGCAGTTTGTTGAACCACTCAGTATGAGAAATATTCCATTAACCTTCGGGATACTTGTAGTCCATTAATTTTATTTACACATTCATTGCCATCAATACAGAGCATCTACAACACACTTCATTATTTTTAATTAAAATCATGCAATAAGATAAGACAGAATGTCGTGTTATTCAGGTGCATTTCATGAAGAATTGTAGCAGCAGGAGAATAGTGTAAAGTAACAGGAGAATATTATGAAAGAGCAAAGATAGCTACGTATTGCCATCAAAATTTAGCCGGAAAATTCTGCGTAGTAGGCGGAGAATTCTCCGATCTCCGATGCCTAATGAACACCCTGTGTAGGCTAGTTTAAATAGAGCCCTGACTGAACTAAATACATAATCATTACAAAGCAAACTCAAAATAAAACTACATATAATTGCTAAGTTGACAAATTAGCATTTCAGATGGTGCTTAAGTAATACAAGTAATGCAATATTACCTCAGATTTGAATAATGTAATTAGCTGGCTTTCTTCCAACTTCCTGATACAGCAAAACTAAAACAACGCTACTTGGGATACATCTCTAAATCCCTTCATGGTATGGTACCATTTTATCTCTTATTTCAAAGTGGATTTTCTTGGTTATAGAATATTTTAGGGCAATAAATTGCTTACAACTTTGCCTGAATTAACATTGTTTAACTTAAAGGCATTACTCGACAGCATGCTTTGCTTATTTTTTAAATTAGAGGCACTTTTTTTGTCCACAAGAAATTTCTCAACTTTTCTGATATCAATAATAATAAGTGTTTTCAAGAAGACTTTAACTGAAGACATTCTCCGGATTCAGTCTAATCTGCTGTACAACACCAGCCAATACAGTACACCTTTGGCGAGAGAACAATTCAAACAAATTAAAATTTTGGAAAAAATAATGAGGACAATTTGCCTGCCTTAAACCATTCTCCAGCCTCTGCAGAAGGCCAATGAATCGCTCACTCAAACGATCATAGCTCCATTGGCTTGGATGGGGGTTGGCCTCACATTCATAAAACAACATGGTTTTAAGGTGGTATGACTTCAACGGATGCAGGTTCAGCTCGTCTTTCAGAGCCTTCATTATGCGCAAAACCTGCTTGCGGCAAGAGCTTTCTTCACCATGACCACCCTTGCGAAACAACTTCTTTTCTGCTGCAAAGAAAGAAAATAGCCACAGAAAGCCTTTTTCATGATCAGGAACATTGTCTCCCATTGGTTGCTTTGTGACAAGGTAACAGCCATCTTGACAGATCTCTTGTACAAGGTGTGGCTTGGGCCAACCTAAATGGAACAATTATTTAGTTACATTAATTATTATTTTATTGTATCAGTTCAGATGCAGGTCAAGCAAAATTTTATTCAAATGTGTCTCATAGTCTTGCTTTTGTTTTTAACAGTTCTCTGATTTTTTTTGCAAAGTCATTTTGGAACTTCAGTCATTGCCTTACACTTTAAGAGGTCAAGGCTCCCAAACAAAAATGCTGGTCTGATCATCTTGAATTTACCATTGGCCACCCCTAATCTACTATCTACTATAATAATAATTAGTCTACAACTAATACTGTAGTAGAACAAGATTGAAGTTAACCTTGCACTGATTAAGTGGATTTATCAAAAGAAGGCTCCTTGCCTCAAAAATATGAAAGACTGAGATTGGATTGTTGTTGTTATAATAATGCAGTGCAAACAATGATTTTTTTAAAACACTTGTTAAATGGGAAATGAAGCTTGTGTAATGCGCGACACTTATGTGATGAGGGTAGCACTCAAAACTTCAGCTTTTGAATCCTTTTTACGGTGGCTAATTTTCATTATCAACTCAGTTGATAAAACCAAATTTTCATTTTTACCTCTGGAGTCCTTTATAGACCCTATTCATAAATGGCGGCTGATTTATTTATTCTTTTATATTCATGCTAATCAGCCCAACTATAGCCTCTTTTTAAAGCAAAAATTCTTTTGAATTTTGCACATGCTAACGAGGCTAGTTGGGCTGATTGGCATGAATATAAAAGAATAATAAACTGGCTGCCATTTATGAATAGGGTCTATTTGATGCCTGCAGCAAACATTGATATCACAATAAAGCAAACTCTCTCAAAGCAGAAATCCCTGTGACACAAATATTGGTGGCTAGCAGGTCCTGCCAAATTTCACTTGTTCGTCTCTACAGTCGAACCTCCCTAATACGGACACCAAAGGGACAGGCCCAAGTGTCCACATTATAGAGGTAGGGAATGTATGAATTTTGGTATCTTTGGGACCAAGTGAACTGTCCATACTAGAGAGGTGTCCGTATTATTGAGGTGTCTGCAAGGAGAGGTTCGACTGTATTTCTAAACTTTCTATAAGATGGACATCTCTCTAAGGCAGATAGCTAGAGCTGGTCCCAAGGTACCTGGCTTAGAGAGAGTTAACTATACCTTGTCGCTGCCTCTTCCTCCACCCTTCTGCATCTTCAGGCCAAGACTTGTCTTTGATAACAAGAACTAAGTCAACAGAATAAACTCTCCGATTATTTCTGTCGGTTATTTTCAGGGTTACTGCAGCACTATGTGTCTTGACGTCAACATATCTAAAAATAAGAAATATTTTAAGTAATGACCAATAAAGGTACTTTGTAGCATTAATCCCTTCACTGAAGATGTCCACAACAGATTGCCCCTTCCCCTTTTTGCCACTTAATGCTGGGCGACATTAAAGCCAAAAGCTGAGTTGTCCAGGGTTGTCCTGACACAGGTACATGTAATTGGCCCTCTACAAAATTGATTTGCCCTGATGACAGGCTAAGGAATCTTAATCTGTACAGTGGCCAACTTAAACAATATTAAGCCGATAAGGATACAAATTTTAGCCTAACAAAAATAAAAACATGGTTTTTCCCATTTGTTATGTACTTACTGTTTAAATCCCAAGTTTTCAATGGCAACTCTGATGAGCCTTGCAAACACTGCTTTGACTTGTACTGCATTTAGCATTCCTCGAGTATTAACGCAACTGTCTTGCTTCCAACTTTCTTCCTCGCCCCTGTCAATCATTACTCTAGTATATCCTAAGAACAGACAACAACAACAATATTTTCAATTAATTTTTATCCCTTTCTTTTTAAAACAATGGTGTGACATTGTAATTGGGCACAGTTTCGGCATTCCGTCAATTTTTGACACAGTATTGCGGTTTTTAAAATGTTTCTCAAATGGTATTGCAGTTTTGTTAAATATATTTTGAACACGGCCTCCATGAAAAGCAGTTTTTATTTTTTTATATTTTACCTCTCATTTGTAGTTAGGAAGTTAGGTAGTTAGCTGATTATAATAATTTAAACTGATAGAAATACTGTGTATAAATAAATCTATCTATCATGGTATTGCAGTTTTTTTGCCCCCCCCCCCCCCCCCCCCCCAACCCCCCACATTCCCCTCCCATGGGATTCCAAACCACAATTTTTCTCTTCAAAACCCCTGCAAGGAAAAACAGTCAACCTTGATTAACTTTTAATCCAAATGTGGGTAACACTAGGCCCACTCTTTGTTAATGGATACTGCACATGCAAACCATTGTGAAACCTAAAAAACTATGTGCAACCCTGAGATGAACTAGAATATTGACAACTAGGAGGCAGTAACAATATTTACTTTAAGTTGTTTTATGTTACAGAAACCCAGATTAACTCCAGCAATATGGTCTGTCTGTGACAGGGTGTATGCCTACCCCCCCCCCCCCTCCCCCCCCCTCTCCCGCCATACCTTGGTTGAGGTGGGGAGATCTTGTCTCTCGTTGGCGCTTGCAAATAGTCGGCAAGATTTATTTCCGAAACTCAGCTTGCGTTTCGCGTGCGGCTTTGCTGCGAAACATTTGCTTCCTCCTTTGTAAAACTAGTAAACCTGTTTTTCTTTTTATACACAAATGTTGATGAGATATGTTTGGAAGTAAATATATATATTTTTTCGTGTGGCTAAGCGGGGAAACATTTGCATCCGCAACAATATTTCCCAGTTTAGTCAGTTTAGAAAGGCGGAGGTAGAAACATTTGATACCCACGCACCTGTTGGCGGTTCACTCATACCATCGTCTTCCTCCTCTTCATATGGTTCACCGTCAAGTGCCAAGTTTTCCATGACCAGCATCAGATCGAACTCATCCGGCTCCCCAACTTTTGTCCCATCATAGTAGCTTCCAGCGTGAAAAAAGCTTAGGCTAGCGAAGCGATCATCTCTCGTCTTCACGTAATCAACAATCTTTTTTACCTTCGGTTTCCAGAAGTTTAAGGCTTCAGTTTTTCTATTTTTCCTTAATTGTACATTACTAGCAGTAAAGCTATTTAGAATATCGTTTAGCCTAGTCAAATCTTGTCTGCTCATTTTCTTCCCTTGCCAAAAATCGTTTTCCACCTCTGTTCTTTTAATCAAACTCTGAAAATGCTTACAGAAGCATATTTTATTATTGGTTTCGAGCGTGTTCATCAACTTCCGGTCGTTTTCCGCGAAATTGCCAACAACATGGGCTTTACTTCCGGTTATAACGGTTAAATTCTCGTCCCCAGTTTTCACGCTGTTGTATTGAAGATGGCTGCTGGCCCAGTTCGGATCGACAAATAAGAGATTTTCGTTCAATATGAGATAATGGATCGTAAATATTTTGGCGGATAATTACAATTTTACAGATTATTGTATCGAGAATTCAAGGTAAGATTAAGGTTATTATTATTATAAACTTTATTTCATTTTATTTCACTTTATTTGTTGTTGTCTTTAATAATTTAACATCAGTTATTAGCGGGTATTAGACATTAAGCTTATTTTCCTGGCTAGTCCAGAAATCGTCTTTTTTTAAAATAACTGTGTAGGGAAGGTAGATTTCAATTATGTTAAATCAATCAATTAGTTTGAAATAATTGTATGGTACTTGATGAGGTGCATGTAACAGCGTAAATTATGAAGTTTGTAAAGGTTTGTATGGGAAATTATTTATAAACAAATCTGTGAAAAACACTAACTATAAAGGCTGGTTTTCACTAACGACGGAGTTGGAGTCGTAATCAGAAGCGCAGAGCGATACGATCTAGTGAAAATCAAACCGATTGAATCGGTAGAAGATTACGGAGTTACAAGCGAAATCGGAAGAAAATGGAACCGTTCTGATTCTTCCAACTCCGATTCCGTCGCAACCTCGTCCCCAGGGCTTTTCCCTTCGAGAGAGGGGCGAAGGGAAAAGCCCTGGGAACGAGGTTGATTCCGTCGAGCTTAGGGATGGACCATTTAATTTTTGTTCGGGGGGGGGGGGGGGGGGGGGGGGGGGGGGGGGGGGGGGGGGGGGGGGGGGGGGGGGGGGGGGGGGGGGGGGGGGGGGGTGGGGGCAGTTTTTCTGAACATGAATTTTTTTTTCTTTTTCAGTCTTGAGGTTTTGCAAGAATGTTTTTTCGAAATTCTTCGATACTTTTTTTTTCCTTTGGCCTGCTGTCCATGATATAATTTCATTACTTTTACTGTGCAGGAATTTGGTTTGGTAATTGCCTACCCCCCCCCCCCCCCCCCCCCCAAAAGAAACAAAAAATTAAATGGTCCGCCCCTTATGACTCTGCTTACGACTCTGATTGATGATTTTCACTAGATCAGAAGCACTGTTACAACTCCGACTCCGACTACAACTCCGACTCCAACTCCATCACCAGAAAGAGTTCTCTCCCCTCTGCAAAAAATAAAAAATAACACCTGATCGCAGGTTAGAATTTGCTTCACGTTGTCTCTATCCACCCAGATGTATAAATGGGTACCGGCGACAAAATGCTAGGGGGTAACCCTGCGATTGACTAACATACTATCCAGGGGGGAGCAGCAATATTCCCATTTGCTCATGCTACATAAATCGGGTTAATCTAGCATTTTGTAAATTCAAATCTCTATAACTTAATAACGCGACATTCAAAACAAGAAAGAAATATTTCACCATTTAACTATTCAATGTGCTTAGAGTTGATTCTGAAAATATGTATTTAAGGGTTATAGGCACTTTAAACGATCAAAGTTCCAATGGCTTGGATGGGGATTGGCCTCACACATAAAACAACATGGTTTTAAGGTGATATGACTTCAATAGATACAGGTTCTGCTCCTCTTTCAGAGCATTCATTTTAGACAAAAGCTGCTGGTGGCAAGAGCTTTTTTCATCACAGCCTTCTTGGAGAAATAACTAGTTTTCAGCCGCCGAGAAAGAAAATATCCACAGAAATTCCTTTTCATGATAAGGAACATTTCGGCCTCCTTTTAGTTGTTTTGCAACAAGGTGAAAGCCATCTTGACAAATTTCTTTTAGAAGTTTAAGATTTGGCCAACCTATAAATTGCATTGTACTGTAAATGTGAAAACAACAATTATTACAAGATATTCAAATTGAATAAAATACTCCTTGCCATTTTGATCCCTGATTGATATTTTGTTCGATTTGATACCCTGTGACTGAACAAGAACACAGGATGAAAATAGAGTGTCTGAGAATCGCATTAAATATTTTGATGTAGTTTTCAGATGCAAAATCTCTTGTGTTGTGTCACGTAATTTGAGAGTCGCGATAACTGTTATGTCATAGTGAAATTATATGGATTTGTATGGGGAAAAACATAATTTCCAACTTGAAGGTTTCTCAATAAAAATTGCTCACCAGAACTTCTTTGCCTGTCTGTTTGTACCCTCTGTGTTTTTTGTTCAATTAATGCAAGGGGTTTTAGTCACTGTTTAGAATGGTTACTGTTTCTTCCTCTCTATAGACAAGGAAAGAACTTTAGTGAGTTAGTTTTATGCAAAAATTATGTGTATATTTTTTACTTGAAATTAATAAAAGGTTTTGGTTTCCATGCACTTCTTTAATATTTTGCTATTATGCAATGGTTATGCTCAAGTTACAATGTGACACTTATTGCTTACATTGCAAAACACTCGAAGAGCTTGGGATATCTGTGATTTGATTGACAGATTTGTAGTGGAAGTTGACACTTCCTTACATCATCATCATCATTATTTTCTTTAAGAAGAACTTTAATGATCACCACCCGGGCACCAAATCTTTTATTGGGTTTCACATAAATTCAGAGGCAATTTGTTACAAATAAGCACAGTAAAAAAGTTTATTCCAACTTTTGGAATCTTCCTTTGCTTTTGAATCTCATTAGAAATATATATTTGGCAATTTTTAGTGATCTTTTGGAAATACTAGACTAAATATTTATAATAAATTTTATTATTTTTTCTTCACAGAATAGAATATCAAGTCATTAACATGGAGTCACTGTCTCAATAACATGGAATATCAATCAAGAAATACTCCTGCTGTATCACTCAAATATATCAGCACAAAGCTCGAAGACCAAATCTCCCAGTATCTCTGCAGTAACTCTAATAATGATCTTGTAGTTGCTTGTATAAATGGCAAGGAAGCAACTATCCGCGAGCTTAACCCTCCAGCACATAAAATAAATTGTGGCCAGCCAGAACTTTATGGAATGGCACCTTTACACCTTGCGTGCCATTTTGGGCACCAAGAGGTAGTTGAAACACTTCTTCAGTATGGAGCGGATGTAGGTGTTAGAGTTGAAAAGACAATTGCAAAGGAAACGCCACTTCACATTGCAGCTGGGAATGGTTATGATCAGATTGTTAAGGCGCTTCTAGTGAATGGTGCTGATCCAAATAGTATTGCATCTAACCACTTGAAAACACCCTTGCATTTAGCAGTTACTGAAGGCCAACTCGATGTCGTCGAAATCTTACTACTTGGTGGTGCTATGACTGACGTTTCAAGACCTGTTACTCTAAGTAGATTTGCTTCCTGGTGCAGTCCTCTTCACTTTGCATGTCGGAAAGGACACCTTGAAATTGTCAAAGTCCTTCTTCTACATGGAGCCAACATTGACATCACAGCCGAAGATGCCAGAGGTGTTTCTGTGTTGCACGAGGCTGTGAGCAACAACCGAGTTGACATTGTGAAGTATTTAAATGATCACGGAGTACAAATAAACGTTTTTGATAGCTGTGGTTTCAGTCCATTGCATAATGCTGCAAAACGTGGTTATGTAGATATGATAGATTCGTTATTAAAAGCAGGCGCAAACGCTGACTCCTACTGCAGCGACCCCATACACACCCCTCTTGTAACTTCAATCATATCCGGACAATATAGTTCAATAAAAACTCTCCTTGAGGCAGGTACTGAAGTTGACGGTGTACTCAACGATGCAGCGCCACTGTTTCAAGCCATACGTTATGAACCCACCAATGTTTCCATTGTCGAGCTCTTGATTTCATTTGGTGCCAATGAACACGTTCCTGATGAAATAGGGTACTCCCTTCTCCACTGTGCAGCATACTATGGACAGTATGAAATTGTCGACTTCTTTCTGCAGCGTGGCCACGATCCAAACCAGTTGTCTGAGTGTCCTGATGACATTGGGCAGTGTGAGACAACCCTTCACTGCGCCGTCTATGGTAACAACCCGGATGTCGTACGACTTCTTGTCAAGGCAGGTGTTTCAGTTAACTCTCCCGCTCAGCCTGGAAAACAGTCACCCATATACTATGCTGTATTAAACAAGAAGATTGAAATGGTAGAACATTTGATCAACCTTGATGCAGATGTCAATGTTAAAGATGCTTCTAACGCTACCCCACTTCACCATGCCATATGCGGTCAAAATGATGAAATTATCAAAATGCTGATTCAAAAAGGGGCATTTATAGAGGCCAAAACTATTGGCGATGACTTGACTCCTTTGCACATTGCAATAATAGATGGCACAAAAGACTCTGTCAAATTATTAATTGATTCGGGCGCATGTGTTAGTGACGCATCCGCATATGGCGAAACACCGTTGCATTTTGCTGCGGAATTAAACTGTTTACAGAAAGCCGACATTTTGTTACAAAATGGTGCAGATGTGAACTTAGGTGATTGCAATGGAACTACTTCTTTACATCTGGCATCAGGAAAAGGACATGATGCCGTAGTTAAGCTTTTATGCAAACAAGAAAAGATCAATGTCGATTTAATGGATTGCAGTAGCATCACGCCTTTGCACTTGGCTGCATTTAATGGTCATAAAACAGTTGTCCAGATCCTTCTTGATGCAGGCGCAGATCACAGGGTAACGTGCAATGGAGAATTAATTTGCAATATCTGCTGTCGTAGAGGTTTTGTAGACGTGTCAAAACTTCTGAGAGAATTCGAGGTAACTATACAAGCTACCGGAGAAAGTAAACAATCTCATTCTGCAACTCTACCAAGGTATTTAACGACAGTCTTAGAAGCAGATGGCATTGGGAAGGTTCCACGGTCAAATGAGGCACGTCACATTATCCAAATTGTAGTAGCCTTTATAAAAGAACTGATGAGGGTTGTTGGAGAAGTTGACCCACGTTTCATAAGCGAGGTTACGTTATCAGGAAGTAATGCTGAATCCTGTAAAGTGGGAGAACCCGATGAGTTCGACTTCATGTTCTATTTGCCAACTTTAGCTGAAAACTTCGCACCATCCTATTCGCCAGAGGACATTCCAGGCTATTGTGAAGTTGAACTAAAAAACGACACGGGCAGTAAAAACGTCAAAGACCTGTTAAAGGATGGAAAATACCTGTTCCCCCAAAGAATCGAAGCATGTCTTTTCAGCCTAATTGAAGATATATTCCTACTCAAAAAGGTTAAGGTGCCAAATGAAATTCGCTTTTACCTCCAGGAATTCTCGTCAGACAGTGGCAAACATAAGATAGTCAGTGAAATCAAACCTGGGTTTATTTTACATTTTGAGTGGAGACAGGCATTGCACACTGGCATGCAAATAACGGCTGACGTTATCCCTACTCTGCCTTTTGACCGTCCAAACGAGGTTTCTTTGAATTATAACACTCAGTCTCGAGAAGTTCTGTCAGGAATGGAAGGCTCAAACATTGCTATTGATAGTTTAACTACACTGAATCTCATTCCAATACCTGTCGCAAGGCATGCCACACAATCTTCAGAAAATGTGGTTTGGCGTATCTCTACTTCTAAACTGGAAACAAAGATCCTTCGAGGAATACCCGACTGCAAGAGGAACACATACATCATGGGAAAGATACTCCTGGAACGCACTGGAAAAGTGCCAGATACAGATGGATTTGGATCTTGTGAATACTACATACACACCTATCTCCTGAAAACTGCATTTCTATATGAACTGGCAAGATTTCCAGCCGACGAGTCTTGGGAGGGAGATAACGCTGTTATCAGATTGATCCAAATATTTAGTTTCTTGAAGGAGAATATAAAATCTGGCCATGTGCAGTCTTTCTTCATAAAGGAATACAATCTCGTTCTCGCCGAGAACAGCATCACGGAGATGGAAGCTCGAGTTTGGATTTTAGATGCAATACTGTTGTTTCTCTCTAACAAACATAACATGCAACAGGAACAAAGTGATGCCCGCAGTCTAGAACAGATGCTGCAAAGTCAAAGACCCGAATTTATCTCCACTAAGGAGGTGAAGAGCTCGCAACGGTAACGAGTCTCTAGTCTTTCACATTTTCTTCAACTCAACTTAGTTAAAGGGATAATTTCATGGGGATGTTGCCGCTTATCCTTAAAACTGTGCTAAATAGTATATGCAAAAGAACCGTTGTTGAAATACAGATATTGTTTGGGTTTAAACACAGATACTGTTAGAAAATCGAGAGAAGACGTCAAGTGGCTCCGCCTATTCTTGGTTTTCAAATGACGTCATAAAAATTAAAACATCTTAAGTATACGTCCTACAAAGCTGTTTCTAACAAGGTAAGTGGATACAAGTGTTATAATCTTTCACAAAAAGTTTCAGGTTTTAACGATGTTTTGCTTCCGATGTACAAAGGTTTTAAATGTGTCACGCAATGCGTCACGCTATTACAGATAAGCCGCGAAAATAAACAAAATTGAATCAGCTGAAAGTTATTGTTTGCATTATAAGTGCTTATAAGCCGAGTTAATACAGCTTATAGCAAATACAATATTTTTGGATGTGGGTTTTGGTGTAATTAAGAATTTGAAATTTTGGCCGCCATCTTTGTGCCCCACTCAGGGGGAAACAAAGATGGCCGCTCCATACATTTCTTACTAAAAATATCTAATACTCGTTCGCCTAAAACTCTTGAACGAAATGCTTTTGCGCGTCAAAATTTGGCCAAGATGTGTAGTTTTAAACTCTCAACAACTCCATAAGCATTTTGTATTCGAAATCTATTCTGAATTTTGATATGACGTAAGTGAAAGCCAAGAATAAGGGAGGAAAAACCATGCATCAGTTTATGGCACTTTTTCCAAGACACAATGGAAACCGATCCCAATTTACAATTTTTTTTTCTAGAAATTAGAAATTGTTGTCAGAAACTTCAGTTTTCATTTCCTGTCTCGCGTACTTTGAATTGCTTAAATAATACAAGCAAGAAACGCATGCGTGATTTACTGGCCAATGATACCTCGGAGGTGGTGTTGTGCGTCTCTTGCTGTCTGCCTAAAATGCTGAAAGAAACTCTTTGCACAAGCAAAGAGGTGCGACTAAGGTGCATATGCATATATCCGCCCAGGAGCATGGCAACCTGAATCCTTTCCATGACTATATTGCATCTCAGCGTGTTATTATGGCGTTTGAAGTGTCTGAAAGAAGATAAACGTTAATCCAAGGTTATGTAATATCAGGGTTCGAAGGGGTTTCAGGGCTCCAGGCGTTAAAAAGGAGCTCCAGTGCTTTATACGCATCAATATATATCAAACGGCCATTTTTGTGAAATTTACACTCGGTGCTGAGAATTGCATTCAGGGCATCTTGATACAACTAGAGAGCACACACTACGTACGTAGTGATGAATATACGTACTTTTTCTTGTTAACCTGTGCTTGGCTTCAGATCGGAAAAAGTTCGGAATCCGGATTTCACAGCAAACATTTCAGAGCTCGAGAGGACCGCCCCCACTCCCCTTTGAAAAAAAATACACCGGTATTGCAATACTGTAACTGTTTTGAATGGTTTCATCTACAAACTCAAAAGTTAGAACCACCTTGTACTGCACTGTAAACATTACCAGAACAAGAGACTGCTCTATAGTTTTCATTTGAATGGTCACTCTTAGATTTCATCAACTGGTTCAAACATTAAAATCATGTACGACAAAACAGGATTTGTGTGATTGAAATGTTTTAAAATGGATATAGAATATTTTCGGGACGTTTAGATGGACCCACTAGATGGTCTTCGTACTGCATAAGTCTGATAGGTTGGGGTGCTTCTTTAGATTAAGTGTAAACAACGACTATAACACAGAAAGAGAAATGCTGCCTTCCTCAGGGCATAAAACTTGCAAGAGGACTATAACACACTTATTTTGAAAGAACTACGATTTTAATCGTTTATGAAAATCAACTATATATACGGTATTTATACAGGATTGTTTCACGCAATAAAGGATAGGAACTGTTGCAGGAAAAGGAGTTCCAATGCTATGCTTGAATCATGCTGACTAGTATGAGATCATCACTGTCAAATTATTGAGTGTATTACCTCAACCTCACTAATGTGCAAACGCATAGGCCAGGTGGAATATAGCAACTTATAATAAATTATAGATGTAAAATCTAATACACGTTTTAGGCAAATAGACAGAAGTTAAGTTACTGTCACGCTTGCTACGTTGTGTTAGAGCAATAAATTGCCAACTTCTTTGGGTAGAAATTTTGTAACTTAAAAGTATTGCATTCTGTCCATACAAAATGTATTGAGCATTGATTCTACTATTGTGAATGAGGCTTACTGCATGAGATTGATTAAGACGTGCTCTGGATAGAGTCTTATCTGCTGTACTTTTCCAGCCAATTCAGAGCACCTTTGGTATGGGAACAATTCAAACAAATTAAAATCTTTGATAAAATAGTGAGGGCAGTTTAACTGCCTTAAACAATTTTCCAGCCTCTGCAGAAGGCCAATGAATCGCTCATTCAAACGATCAGAGCTCCAGTGACATGGATGGGGGTTGGCCTCACACTCGTAAAACAACATAGTTTTAAGGTGGTATGACGTTAATGGATGCAGGTTCTTCTCCTCTCTCAGAGCCTTCAGTATTCGCAAAATCTGTTTTCGGCAGGAGCTTGCTTCACCGTGACCAGCTTGAAGAAAGAGCTTCTTTTCTGCTGCCGAGAAAGAGAATCTCCAAAATATTCCCTTTTCCTGATCAGGAACATTGCCTACTTTTGGTTGCTTTGCAACAAGGTGACAGCCATCTTGACAAATTTCTTGTACGAGTTGCTGATTGGGCCAACCTAATATAAAACAAAAAATGGTTAGAAATAAAATACGTCCTGCCATTGTTAATTGAACTCCATATGTAGCCTCTATGTGGATGTGCCTATCAATAGTACATTTTCTTCCACCTAAATTCAAAAATAGGGTATTGGTTTTTGACTTGATACCCTCGGTTATCAAGAAATATTTTCTCCTATATTTTCTTCAGTCCAACCTTGCGTCCGACAAAAATAATACCTGCCATGGAGTCATTGTCAGGAATCGAATGCTTCATGAGTCAAGTTAGTTCTTCTAGCCTGGGAAGCACACCCATACAATAACTTGGGTTGAGGTCCTCCCCCTGGGTTGAGGGTAGTCCCAAGTCTTCTCATAACAACAACAGGAAATTGACAAAGATACCATTTCGAAGCCTTCTTCTCCATTCGTCAGCAACTGTAGGCCAATCAATGAATCTGAGGGCCAAGGTTAAGTCTACAGAATAAACTCTTCCATTATTTCTGTTGGTTATTTTCAGGGTTACTGCAGGACCATGCGACTTCACCTCAACAACGTCTCTAAAGATGAGAATAAGCAGGGACCAATTAAAGCCATATTAGCTGCATTTAGAAGCTAACACGTTTAACCCTGTCATAATGGATTCTATAATTGTAGGAGGGGAGTCTGTATTGTTTCATCTTTTTTGTGGGACTTGTCCAGACTGATACATTTAAATTCAAGTGATTGCATGTTTACCTTTCATATCTCAGAGCTCCAATGGCATCTCTGACAAGCCTTGAAAACACTGCTTTAACCTGTGAGGCATTTAACATTCCCCAAGCATTGACACGACTGTCTTGCTGCCACTTCACTTTCTCCTCCCCAACAATTTTTACTCGAATGAATCCTATAAGGGGCAAAAATTAGTTTCACTTGAAGATATATTACCAAACACTTTTTCTTAACGGTAGCCTGGTTACAGAAATATCAATGTCATTGACACATGGATTAAACGAAATTTTATTTGATATTACAATGGCGAGCCGAAGGCGAGCCATTGTAAACGCCCATACAGATCGGACGCGAATATTTTATTGTATTTATGAAATGAAACAATGAGTAGAGATCTGTATCAAAAGTTAATTCTACTGTTTAATAATTCATCAACTCAGTTGATTTGTATTGGGGTTTACAGAGGTGTACATGGAACTCAAATACAACCTATTGATTTGTCATAACTGTTATGAATTACAGTCGAACCTCCCGTAAGCGACCACCCAAAATGTCAAGCCTACATGTAGGTGGTCGCTTATACGGGAGGTGGTCGCTTCCGAGAGTTCAGACCATATTGGGTCAAAGTTTTGCCTTATTAGCATATGGTAACTGCAGAGACTTATCCCATGTGCCAATGCCCTTGATCTTAACCCATGTAATAACTTTTAGTAGTCACAAAAATATTTAAGCTTTCCAAAATATTTATTCAGAGTTTCACTGTTCGCTTCTGTTAATTTACCTAATAAGGCGACTGGAACAAGTCTCACGATAGTTACAAATTGAACTTTAATGTTGTCTAAACGTTAAGGGGAACTTAACATGAACTAATAAGGATTGGATTGCTAGCTTTAAATTTGACAGCCCTTTTATATTACTGGTGATTTACATGTTAACAAGCGTAAAAAACTGTGCATTAACCCTTCAACACCCAAATTTCCACCAAAAAGACCCTTTTTCAGGCTACAAATGCCATTTTATGGCCATTATCTAACCAAATTGAGGCCGAACAGTCAAAAACATCGTTTACAGCTCGGAAACTAAACCCTCCTACCATTTGTAGGAGAATTTGAGTTCGGCATAGGTTTTGAACGAGAAAAACAGGACTTGTCTTGAGGAATGCGATAATGTTACAACACCTCATTATCCAATTTCCGCTCTATTACCTGTCAAGTAGCTTCCAGAGGTCGCTCACAGGAGGTTAAAAACAAAAGAAAATTTCAAACTTTTAGATCTAAAAGTGGTCGCGGTCGCTTACGAGAGGTGGTCGCTTACAAGAGGTTCCAAATATAGCGATTTGACTTGGAAACTTTTGGTATTTTGGAAAACTGGTCGCTGAGGAGAGGTGGTCGCAACCGGAGGTTCGACTGTATTTGCCGGCGGCGGCGGGCAGTGAGTTTTGCGGAGTGAGTGAGTGAGATTTAAAGAAACGTCTATCCTCGACGTACGCAAAATAACGTTTGAAGAGAATATAAGAAAATTCAAATCACGCCTACATTTGAGAGGGTATCCAGATACTCTGGTACATAAAGTCCTCTCAGAAATGAAATTCGAAGAGAGAAAGTCGGCCCTTCAACAGAAGGAAAAAGGATACAAGAAAATTCTACCTTGTCACACAATATCACTAGCGGTGTCCAATTTAAAGAAAATCCTTATGGATAAATGGCATTTAATACAGAACCAACCGTTACTGAGGGAGATATATAAAGAGCCTCCCATTATCTCCTATAAAAGGGGTAAATTGCTTAAAGACATACTCGTTATAGCGAAACTCTAAAGGCGAGAACATCACATTGGCGAACAGCGGGAGTCATGCAGGCCTGTCACTACTTTGTAACCTATTTCAAGAAAAAATGATACGGTGTGGCTTTGATCTTTATAACCAATCTCTCAGAGAAATGACCATCTGAACATACAGCAAGGTGGGTCGGTTCTCCCTACAGTGTACATTAATGCCAAATGTCAAAAAGTTAACCTTAAGTGAGATGTAGAAAATGGAGAAAGTTTAAGGGCATTTATTAAAGGTCAGTATTGGTACATTTATAATCTTGAAGAAAAAAAATATATTTCAAAAAAAAAATCTTGCATGGCGTATTACGCTAAAAAAGAAAATTCGACACCCTTGCATGTCAGGAAAAAAGTTCCACCGCCAGAGGTTTGGGTAAAAAAAAATTCTTACCCAAACCTAATCACCCAACCCCCCCCCCCCCACCCCCGCCCCCCCCCCCCCCCCCCCCCCCCCCCTCTCTCAAACAAAAGTCAACTGGTCGGCCCCTAACAATGATGAATATAATAATTACTAACTAGTAGTAATCATAGATTATAGTGCGTCTCCTTATCCCGTGGCACCTCGTCTTGACTTAGTACCTCAGTTTCATGAATTAATTCAGCCACTGTTTAAAAGGGCTATGTCGCGAGATATGTCACGCAGGCCAAAACGTCGTCGTAGAGAAAGCTTGGAATGAACTGACATGTGATTTTCAAAGTCTCACTCAACTGTTAGACGAACCCAAGTTAAATTTAGAGTTTCTTGCTGAATGTTTCAAGGAAGTAAGGCCCGGTTCAGACGCCGAACTTTTCATGAGCCGAACCTAATACCTTGAATTAAGTACATGAAAAGTTCGGCGTCTGAATCAGTTAAGAACGGCTATTTGAATTTGGAACGGCTCAGCCGTTCTTTCCGCCTGGCTCAGCCGGGAATTTCGGCTTTGGAACGGCTTTGATTCAGACGCCGAACTTTTCATGAGCCGAACTTAATGCATAAATTATTATAACGACTGTTGCGTGTTCTGACATCTTTGCCTGAAAATCGCTGACCTTTCGATTTGTTTCTCTTCAAACTGAATTAAGTTCGGCTAATTAAGTTCGGCGTCTGAATCAATAGGCGTACTTTTGTTAATTTGGGTCGGTCCAAATTCGAATTAAGTTCGGCTCATGAAAAGTTCGGCGTCTGAACCGGGCCTAAGAAACCACGCTCGCTCTTTGAGTGCCAGTTTATTCCGTCACTCCTTGGTTTTTTATGAAAATCCCTATGGTAGACGCGACTGGATGCTGATTGTAGCGATATGGATAACCCTTCAAGATCGTATTGCTCAGTTGGAGCTGCAGCTGTTTGTAAACAAGACAGGAAAAGCACACCTAGCTTTGTTATGGTCACAGATCAAAAACCTAGTAAAGAAACTCAAAGCGTTGTGGTTACGAAAGAGCGTGGAATCACAAAAGGATTACTATCAAAAGCCAAAGAAAGATGACCCTGAAAATGGAAGCAGTCAAAAGCAAGGGCTAAATGTCTTGGAGTCAATAACCAAACACCAAGTCAAACCGAAAAAGCGAAAGCTGTCATCATTGAAAGTTGAGATCCCCAAGCGACCAAAACTTCAAAGACAACACGGAGTTGTCGAAAATCGAAGTGATGAACTGTAGAACTTTAACTCACTGTGAACTGATTTTGTAAAATTATTTCAAAATATGTTGTATATTTCTAGTATCAATAAACCGTTAATGCGTAAATCTATTTTATATTTGTGTGTGCTTTAAGTTTTGAGAACATGACTTTCCGGTAGCTTTAAAGTTGAAACTTTTAATAATGCGAACACTGAACTATAAATTTGCATGGAAAATTAGCACCTCGGAAAAATTAACAAAGCAACCAATTACATACGCGCGTTAAAACAATAAACCCACACTTTGTTTAAGGTCAAACTATATTTATTGATAACAAACAATTTCATAATTATACAGACAATTTAAAAGCTTAGATGGAAAGGTACAGACAGAGTTGGTTTAGTGACTGCCGAGGCTTAAATCTGACCCTAGACTACTACTGTGACCATAACAAAGCTAGGTGTGCTTTTCCTGTCTTGTTTACAAACAGCTGCAGCTCCAACTGAGCAATACGATCTTGAAGGGTTATCCATATCGCTACAATCAGCATCCAGTCGCGTCTACCATAGGGATTTTCATAAAAAACCAAGGAGTGACGGAATACACTGGCACTCAAAGAGCGAGCGTGGTTTCTTACTTCCTTGAAACATTCAGCAAGAAACTCTAAATTTAACTTGGGTTCGTCTAACAGTTGAGTGAGACTTTGAAAATCACATGTCAGTTCATTCAAAGCTTTCTCTACACAACTTCTTAAGCATAGCATTCCAATACAATTCACATCTTTGCGCTTGAGTTTTTGCATTTCGTCTATCGTCAGAAGAGGTTTAGAGCTCGATTCGACTTGAAAGAATGGAAACATCTTGGAAAAATACGCTTTGCTCAAGTTGACTCAAAAGAAAATGCATTAAAATTCACGCTTTCTATTCAAACAGACAATACAAATCTTGAGATCCAATCAGGGTGTGAATAGAGCGGGCACGTTTGGGCAAACCTATTGTTTCTATTGTTTCAGAATAACACAAAAGGAATAGGAATAGGTATAGGCAGTTAATTACATATGCAGGAAGGCATATTGTGACGTCATTGACTAGGCACCTAATCCAAATGAGTATGCAGGAAATCCAAATTAGTATACAACAAGACAAAAGGAAGAGGTAGTTGACGTCATGAAAAGGCATACCGTTTATTAGTATGCAGGAAGGCATATTGTGACGTCATGATTAAGCATAGCTAATGAGGGGAAGGCAGGGGAAGGCAGGGGAAGGCCGTAGCGAGGCTTAAATCTGACCCTAGACTACTACTGATATGGAATCTTTTATAACGTTGTAATAATAACTGGACTTGTACCTGTCAAACAACAGTAGAATTAGCTCTGCTAGTGTTGTGAGAAGTTGCCAAAGTTAGGGAAATTTTTCATTTTTCATACTAAAAAAATATCAAATTTGGTCCCCCAGGGGACCCCCCTGTAAATTGCTGAAGAAAACATTTTGAGACCAAACGAAATGTATTTTTATAGTTACTAGACAAAGTGTAATTCACATGCAAGAATTGAAGAAAATCTGTTTCATGACCAATTTTGGTTATGAGGATCTTAGGCGGACAGCCACTTAAAAGCCTTCACCTTGGCAGTCATGAAAATACAATTCGTTTGATTCAAAATAGTATTTTATTTTTTTTTACGATTTATTGAAGTTTGACATGGTAGGTATTAGTTTTATGCCGCTGAGACCCGAATAAATCGCAAACATTTCCGTCGCTGTTAAAAAATAAAAATTCACTCGAGAGGCCCAATTATTTGTTCAATCTACAGATACATCATTGTAGTTTGCTCAGCTTTATCTCAGATCTAGATTAAGTTTTTATTTTAACAGTAATCAACGGGTTATTTCACACAAGTAATCGGCTTCCGAGCCGAAACACAAAAATAGCTCAACTTTAAGGCAAAATTTTAAAAATGTGGCACTTAATTGAAAGTCATTCTATATGTAAACAGAAACTATAAATGACTCTAAATCCTAAGGAAGAATAATATTTCTGTGCACTCCACGTTTCCAAGATTTACAACCGTTCGAATTTCACGAAAATTCTAAAACATGCCAATATAATCACAGGTAGGCCAAGCTATATGTGTCACAGTAACCGTTACGAGCGAAATTATAAGGATTTGT
>JAJLRJ010000009.1:1145000-1172500 GCA_024195265.1 Dendrophyllia cribrosa
CACTTCTTTCGGTTGTTTGCCTTTCATTAATTTTTATTTCGTGAAGTTGAAGGAACAGAACAGCCAACTGAAACTTTGAGTGCAAAAATTCACCGCCGAGAGAAGATGTAAACAATGCACGCGTTGTCTTGCGAGTTTTGCTTCCGCTAGTGAATGTTTCTCGGGCGAAAATAACCTTAAAGCGATCACTTTTTCATTTAATATTCTTTTCTGTGTTTCGGATACAGAGGAATAAAAACTGGATATATTTTCGTGTGACTGATTGCGAGATGTTTTATGAAACAGCTGCGTTATGCGTTACTGGAAAGGTTTCAAATTACTTTCACATTATGCAAATTGCAACATTTTTACCTCAACTGCAAAAATATGTTTCAAAGGGCTAAATTTGTTTCTCCCCTCTTAAATTATCACTTCTGTCGTTAACTTTGATTAAAGTTATAAGTTTCATTCAAACTTTATTATAATAACGGCGGGAATACTTCCAGCAAAACTTTCAATTGGAAAAGTTGTTTTGATCTCGGGTCCGGACCAGGCAATTACATCATGGCTTCGAAAGGCCACTTTGCGGCTACATTTGCATTCACTTCAAAAGTGTCAGAAACACAGACCAGCTAGTTACAAGATTTAACTAAAACCAATAACAACCATCGGGAAACTCTGACATACGGCCCTTTTTTCAACGGTAAGTACAAAGTAGGCATCGATTTGTATTTTTCAGCATGTACTCGTCTTTTGACACAGTTGACACGCTACTTTAATAATTTACGTGCGATCTCGCACGCTATTAAAGTGTACTGTGTCTTCTTGTTTTGACGGTTAACGCGCTTCTTTGTTAGACTGCTCACACTATCCGAATACTCCCTATCATCAAACCGTGAAATAACGTGCATGCAGATTCCCAAGACAATTATTCTCCAATATGCCTAATACAACGACACCCAAGTATACGCTTCCACAGCGTCTTGTTTTCGAATAAAATACACCAGTTGTATCGGAAATTGCCTTAGAATCTGATTTGGAAATGAAAATTGCAAAACATACACAGACATCTTTACGTATTAGGCGACGCGTGTGAAGTTAGAACTACCGGTATAAAATTAAGTCTTGTTTTGTTTACATAATATCAGATGTCATTACGATTGAATTTTAACATGTTTTATAAATATTTCTCCAAAACTAACCAGAACACAAATAAAAAGTGAATCACAAATTGATATCAACATAAATTCTCACCAAAAATTGTAATTTCTTTTACGGTAAAGTCCTTCGTCTGTTTGAAAATTCTTTAAAACTCTGCTTCTTCGGTTTTGATCGCCCCACACTGATAAAAGCGTATGAATTTCCTCGAAGCAAGATTAGTTACTAAAGGGTCTCCTTTTTCTCCACTATAGCGGCTTTGGGTATTCCTTAAAGCTTTCTCTTTCCATTTTGAATATTTTAAATGTGAGTTATTAATCCGATAACACGAAACTACGGTTTTAAAAACCAAGCACATGCCGAGCGCGGCAGCCATTTTTGTAGAATGTTGGTGACCCGAGGACTCGGTTCTAAAAAATGCGTGCATAAATCTGCATGCCAAATCGTGACACAAAAAAAAAAACAAGAAAACGAAGCCGGAAACTTACCTCATGCGCGCTATGCGCATGAGTAATAAGCATAGAAAATTGCACGAAGAACAAGTCCAAAGTTTTTGTTGCTTTTCGCAACCAAGCCTTGGAACAAGGTTGATTAATGGCGGCCGTAAATTCTCGGAAATAAATGTTAAAATAAAATGACTTCTGATGTTCGTAATGAATTGAAATTTGGCAAGATGAGTAAGAAAGTCTAATCGTACACGAAAATGTAAAAAAATGAAAATCAAAAATTTGATCACAGGGGCACTTTAACAGAGGCACCCAACGAATCTGTTTCTCACTTTATCTGTTCCCCAGCGGAATACTTGCTGGCTGGCAAAATATTATGTATATATATTTTTTTAATTACCATTTTTGCGCTGGTTGACTTGAGAAAGGATTCGCAAGAATAAACTGTGCTGGCTAACTTGAGCAGATCGAAAAGAGACTGATTAATATGTATGGGTTTTGTGAGGAGAAGTTTGATGAACAATAAACGAAAAAGCTTCAAATAGTTTGCCATTAATGTTTCCAAGCCCTTTTTGGTAACTTATTGTTTTTTATTTGTTTATTTATTCATGTTTTTTTTATTACTGGCTGGGAAACAGACGTTTTTTTATCCAGCTGACTGGGGATTCCTCTATGTGTTATGCTGGGAAAAAGGAACAGATATATTTTTACCAGCAACCTAGAAGAACACCTGGAAATGCTTTTATATCATTTATTGCAATATTTTTTAGTAAAATAATGCATTTTACCAAAGATTGTTCGTTGGGTGCCCCTGTGTTAACTTCTTGTTAAACAAGCGCTATGGCGCAGAGTATTCGTCTCAGTGTTATTCATGCTCGTTAATGTTTCTGATGTTTTACGTATGTTTTGGCGGGTTTCCGTCCTGAATTCGAAGGTATCGTAGAATTATAAATGGCGAGAGTGTCAAACACGTTCGCAGTGTCTTCTTGAGTAATTTCCTTACCCATATTGAATATGAAACTGTTAGATGCAAGTAAGAGAAAACACATCTCGCACTTTGTCACGTTCACCTCGCATCGACAAACAACAGGTTTGAACTCCACCGCGATCAAACGAGAGAAATTTGCAAAAGTTAACCAAAGTACTTCAAAGTATATAAGGGACCGTTCATAATTTATGGGTGGGGGGGGGGCATGGGGATCTTAATTTTTTCAGTGGAACTGGTAACAAAATACATTGAGCATCCGAAAAACTTACAATTTACAAAACAATTGAGAAGCAAATCGACCAAGAACGAACGCGAACGCAGGACGGCCAAAACGTTTGAGGACTACAACTGGGCGCAGCTTGTTCTAACAGGTGGTTTGAATACATTATATGTCTTCGAACTTGACAAATAACTACAAAAATATAACCTTCCATGGAAAAAGAAGTTGAAGTCAGAGAAAATTGCCACGATCACGACCCATGTAAGGGAATAAAAGGAGACGCCCTTTGTGATGTAGTAGTCACAGGGAATGAACTTCTACGTTAAGCAGACGAACCTCATGAGTCAGAAGAGTCCGATGAAAGTGAAGAAGAACTATACCAAGAAACGTTGAGTGATTCTGACTCATCAGGTTCTAAATCTGACTCGGAATCTGATGACAGTGGGTACAATTGGCCGCTCATTACAACAAATGACCACAGGTGTCAGAGTCTTCCGGGTTGAATAGAAGGTGTTTTCACGTATTAACGTAAATGTATTTGCCAGACTTTGTGATGTTATGTAACAAACAAAATTCTTTATTCAAGATGTGAGCATTATCACAAACAAACCAAACACGGCACGCCTAATTGCATTGGTATCCGTGGTAACATGTTATTTTCACATGTGAAGATATCACTTTTTTCGCGCGGGAGATCACCTGATATTTCATTGGAGTTTATTTAATAAACATCGATCTCCTATTTCAGTCTCGTAAGTTTATTCTGTTAAATGTTGAAAAGCGCTCGGATTTCACTTGGAATTTATCAATATCTTCTTTAAGTGGACCTAAAGTTTATTCGTTAAAATACTTCTCTAAACCGGACCGATTATTAAAGTAAGTTTTTAGTGGCCCCCCCTATATAGGGTACCAATTGAATTTTGATGGCCCCCCTAAATGTTTTGGATGAAAATTAATGCCCCCCCCCCCCTCCAAATCCCCATAGCCCCCCCCCCCCCCCTAAGGTTGTCATTTTCATTGTTAAAAGTTTAATAGATTAACAATACACTGTCAATTCACTAATCGGTTTGAAAGTTTGCTAAAAAAGTTCTAAGCGTTTGAAAACTATGAACCGCACAATTTTGCTCAGGCACGTTTGATCATTTTTCAACGAAAAGAAGCTTATTATTTTGAGAAAGATAAAAAGAAAGTAACATAAACTAACTATTTTATACATCCTTGCCCACGTTTCCACTTAATATTAAACTAGTGTATCCAAAAGATAGTAATTGCTGCGGTAAATTTGTTGTAATAATGCTGTTTTATCGTCTCGCTGGTATTACAGCATTTTCTCTTTGGTTTTTTGAGGGGACGCAAAGCAAATGTAACCGGGATGAATCGACGAAAACTCCAGCTGATAAGACTAATTTTGTTTTGTAATTCACGCATCAAGTTCTTGCAATGTCTGTAGAATATTGTTGAGCAAAAGACGCGTTCACCACGAGGAAGGTGTGAAAATTTAGGTTAATTATTGATAAAGAGTATGTTGCGTTACTAGCTAGCCGTATCGTGTTCGCGTCTCCACGCGCTCAGCTCAGTTCAGTCTCATCGACCGCTGTCGAAGTGATTTCAAAATAAATTTGTCTTTTATTCCGTACAATCTTCGAAAATCTTTGCTATCCAACGGTCCTATCACCATGCCTCACAGTCCTCGCTCAACTCGCGGTAGTCTTCGACACTTCAGTTCCGATTTCGACTGGGACATGTTGGACCAAAATATTACAAATCTCGTAGCCAACAGCTTGAAGCAGCAAGCGAGGCTATTGTTCGTGGCGCAGCGCATTCTGGCCCAAAATGTGTTCGTGGCGCAGTGAATTCTGGTAAAAGGCAATCAATTCGAGATTTTTCCTAGCTTTTATTGTTTTCTCGTATATTTCTCTTAAATCGTGATTATGTTGCTGCTCACTCGCTGCGCTCGTTCCGCAGCAATGAAATGACCAGGCCCGTAGGAACGAATTTGAAAGTGAGAGGGCACGATCGACTGTTGTCGGCCGAGACCCCTTCTCTACCCCCACCCCCATGCCAAATCTTGAAAGACAAAATACGCTCTTATGCAGACTGGGGCATTTATTAAACACGTTTTGATACAGTAATTGCTATTTCAGGCTATCTTCAAGCAATTTGTCACCTGTATTGCAGCAAAAAAAAATATGAACTGCTACCTAGTATAATACAAATATTATAGACAGGCTGTCCCAGACGATAGACCATAGTTGTAAATATAGTGTTTTCCATCATTACTAATTAACTAGCTAAATGTTCAGGGTAGGTCGGCTTCTGAGAAGTGTCCAAATTTTGACAACCTGTGAGAGTTTCCAGTGACAAAGTCGTTTGCAACATCAATTAGATTTAAATTGTCACCGTCTTCCTTGTATACTGACATCAGCATAAGGTTGTTTATCCTTTTTTGCGTCATGGTAGACCTAAGGTAATCCTTGATTCTTCTTAAGGCACTGAAAGACCTTTCACTCAAAGCATTTGTGGCAGGCCTAACTAATATCAGTTTCAGAACTGTTGCGACCTCACTGAATAAAGCAAGTCCATTTACATTAAGAAAGTCTATTATGGATGACACAGGGGCTATGGAACTTTCTTGAGCATGCACTTTCAAAATAGTAAGCTGCGTTTCAAGAAGTTCCCTGTTTATGTCTGAACCATAAAAGTTGCAGACTGATGATAGCTCACTTGAGAAATCTTCTCCTGAAGCTGCCTTGAGAAGTAAGTTTTCAAGATTCGTATAGATTTTATACCCTGGTTGGTCAAATCTTGATTTGATCCCGTTCACTAACAGGTCCAAGGCTTCAAAATATATACATCTGTAATAGTACAAAGTCTTGTTTATTTTGGGGAAAATGTGCGTGGGATTGTCCTCCATCTAAACGTTTTGGTGGTTGCCTCCTTCTTGGAAGTTGAGGTTTGCTAACATCTAGTTCCTTTCCCTTCAAATTCACCTTCTCCCAAAAAAGGCCAAATGATGCATCATTCCGTAATGTTTCCAGGGTTTTAACAGTAAGTGCTGCCATCTTCTGGCCATCCGCAGCAGAAACCTGTGGACTTTGTAAAGCCTTGCTAAGGTTCACAGCAAAAAAAGCATTTTTGCAAATGAGTAAAACTGACTCATTTTTTGAGTAAAGTAAGCATTTTACTCGAGATTTTGAGTTAGTTTACTCAAAATTGGAGTTAAATATTTAACCCAACATAGCGAGTTGAAACAACTCCTTATTTTGAGTAAATCAAGCGGGAGTCACTTTTACTCAAACATACGAGTAAAAACCTACTCACCGCAGTGAGTAAGTGTTTTTACTCAAACTCAAAATACGAGTTAATTCTCAACCCAATATAGTGAGTTGAAACAACTCTTTATTTTGAGTGAACTCAGTGTAGCAGTCACATTTACTCAAACGTGAGTAAAAGCACAGAATAAGAACGCTGCTAAAACTTCTGTCTGATTAGAGGTCATCCTGGACTATGTGATTTTCAAAGAACTTTAAACCCGGCGGTGAGGAGCACACAGCTGACAGAGCATTTTAATATTTTGTTATTTTAAATAATTATTTACCTAAGTAAAGAGACTTTGCAAGAGACTCAAAAGAAGTGCCTTGATAAAGCCGTAAGTGAGCTGTAAAAAAATAATGGTGGATAAAATATCAAATGCAATCGTCAATCATCGAAGCAATTTTTCCACGCGGCCGCTCGACCGAGAGGTCTTGGGTACGAATTGATCATGCGCAAAGAGAGTCATTCCCGGCGGGCAGTTCGTGATTTTGGCGCTTCTTTTAACGAACTTCCATGTCACTTCCATGTGTTTTCAGCGCTCAAAACTTCACTTGCTTTGAAAGGACAGCTTGTGATCTGAGCCTTTTTCTCGTTCCACGTTTTCTGAATAAGCTGTATGCAATGTTTTTACGACATATCAACGATCGCTATGCATACGATTGGTTCCATCGTACAAGGATCGTCAAGTCAAGTTTGTCCGCCATGTTGGCTTCTTCAAAGCTCCACCAATTCAAGCGCTTCATTCTTACTGCCCATGCGATCTCAAAGGTAAGAAAGCTTACGTTAACAATGTAAACTAGTTGAAATATTATTTTTGTTTGCCTGCACCGAAGATTTTCTGTGAATTTCATGGTTCTGTCTTGGTGTACGGATTCACAGTCTTCTCAAGGGATTTTGCATTGTATTCTGTGAAGTCTATTGTTTAGTCTTGTTTTTGTCTTTGTGTATTGGTACACCGGCCAGGACAGAACCAATTTCAGCCTGCTCATTTAAATAAATAAGCTTATAAGAAAATAAAGCTTGAATTATAATATTTTTTAATCTTGTAATTCTGTTCAAGTGATGTTGATTTTACAGTATTATTTTGTTTTTATTTGCTGGGGCCATTGGTCATCTGTGCTTAGGAAACCATATGGCCATAAGACCATTGACTTTGGATGTCAAATCCTTGTTCACCGATAGCACAAAACGGCGAAAAAAATTTTCAAACATGACTAATAATTGAAAAAGCTACGATAACAGTTACAGACTTCCAATTGCACAACTTGGGATGATGCAGTAAGATTCCGATTCACTGTGTACAATGTTGGTAATTTCAATGGCATCAAAAATGACAGATTTCACCCTCTGTGCGGAGGTACAGTACATTTTTGGTGACTCAGCTTTAAAATATAACAAAATATGACAAGCAATTGACCTAAAAAACAAAAATGTTATTGAAAAGAAATATCTAATTCTTGTAGACATCAAGCAAGAAATTTTAAGAATTCATAAGTGAATCTTTGAATGGCATGTTTGGAGCCTGAGTTCTGGTCTTAATCGTGCTGTAGCCCAGCTATTGAGTAAGGTTGCATTCGCTGCCTTTAACTTAATAACTTACTCAAGTGTAACTCAACGCTTGTTAGTTAGAACTATGAGGCCAGGACAAGGCAGTGTAAATTTATGTTGATGCAGTTTCTGTTGTTATGTTGGGTGGTATTCACTGCCCTTTACTAACACCCCTTTTGAGTTGACTTTAACTCGCTCATCAAAGAGGAGAGACATGAATTTATACCTGATAAATTTTATTTGCCAAATTAAAGATGATGTCATTCCATAAAGAAGAAATGCAGATTGGTTGAACTACAGTGTAACCAAACTTTAGCAAGAGATTGAATAGTTGTTTGGAGGTTGTATACAGCACTTCAACTTAACCTCAATTTTGATAGCCTTCAATTTCTTCCAGAAATATACATGATTGTATGTGGGTCAAAAGTAATAAACAGTGGATTTTGGTTGACATTCCATGACAGAGAAAACCTGTTGACAGTGCCTTTAAATACAGCACATACTGTACATGAAATTATTTAACAGGAAAAGTCAAATTCTACTATATACATGTACACATATAATAATTGCATCTCCTTTAAGAAAGTCTTGATATATAAATATATAGACCATAGGGGCTCAAATGCTCTTGAAAATTAAATCTATCTTCTAAATTCATCTTAGTATATTGTACATGTAGCCTGCCGGGGATACCAGCAACTGCAAGGGCACAGTCCTGTAAATTTACATTGTACATGTATGATACTGTAGCTGGAAAAGGGGCATTCAATAACTTGATTCTATGAAATGCTTACTGTACTTACAGTACATGTAGCTGCCAAAAGCATATTGATTGTTTTTTATCATGACTGAATGCAGTGCAGAAAATTTCCAGCGTAACTTCGTCACCTTGCATTGTTTGTACATGTACACCTTCATCATAAATCAGAATACACTGTACATGTAGTTCATCTAGAAGATGCTTTTTACAAATAAAGATGTAGCTTGATACAGGGAAAACACACTGTACAGTTTGTGTACTGGTATTTGGACTTTACCAAAGAATCTACCACATTAAATTAATGTACACTGTACAATGTGGTGTGAAGATTAAATTTAGGTTGGAAAACTCGAGATTGAGAGCACTTGCCAGCCTTGAAGCAATGCTCAACTTGGCCAGATTTGAAATCACTTACCCGATTACTCCCTGAATTGTACTCCCCTCAGTCCAATTACTATTACTTATAGAATCAGATTTTGGTGGCCACATTATTACAGGGCTCCACTGTATTATTATATGGAAACTTACTCACAGTGTATTTAATACTTTTTTCTTCCACAGGATGGAATGTTTTATTACTGATGGTTTTACTTAGGAGCTGCATGTACATGTAAATTAATATACCATGTATATTTGAACTACAAAGGGACGGTTCATTATTTATGGGGATGACCGGGTCAGGAAGTAACATATTAGCTTTTTGTTATTTTTTAAAGCCCGTCTTAGTGCATCGTTAATTTTTCAAAGCCCATTCAAATAAAATATAAAACTTGGCAAAAGATTTTAATGGGGTACATGTACATTTCTCAGTGCAACTGCAACTGCCTGGTCACTTTTTTACTGACCCGGTCATCCCCATAAAAATAATGAACCGTCCCTAATAATAGACTGCCAGCAGTCCCCCCCTCCTCCCCCCCTGCAACACACACACACAAACTGATTTCTGAATTAAACAATTACAAATCAATAATAGACTGTATAATTTTTATTATTCCTTGAATTCCTGTGTCTGAGAGACAGAAATACTGATTGTTTAGTTGCCTGTTAATGCTCAAATTTGTTAATCCAACAAGATATTTGAAATTGCATTTGGTATTTTGCGATTTGTGGCCATCTGTTGTGTTATGCAAGAATTTGTTAGCATACTGGGCAATTTGCGATTGTAAAAAGTTAATTTCTTTCTTTATTGCTGTCTGTTGATTTGTACTGCAATCAAGAAAATTGTCAAAGTGAGAGGAGCCAGCTCTCAAAAACTTGTCAAAATTGGCAGGTAAAAGGACCCATCACAGTGGCTTTCTTCTTCCTCTTTGCCCTTACTGTCTGCACTTCTTGCAGACGCCTCGCACTAAAAATACATTTTAGGAAAAGAAAGAGACTGCTGGCGGTCTACAAGTAAACTAGTAATACATGCAAGTTGCTTATGTTTACAACTGGTCTGTACAGTTACAGCCGTTTTCACTGCAGCATGCAGACCCAGGTTTTTCAAACATAATTCACTGGCTATGATTTGCCCATCATGGTCTGCCCATGATCAGATATTGTGAAGGAAATTCACACATAAACTGAGTTCACAGAGCAAACTGACTAACTGAAATTAAAAAAAAAATCCGTAAATATCTCATTGGGGTATGCAGAGCCGTTTTTGTCAAGCATGATTCACCAGTTATGATGCGCCTGTCCTGATTCGCCCATCATTATTTGCTCATTGTCAGAAAATGTTAAAAGGAAATTCACAGTTTTTGTGCTTTGTGGATGTTTCTATTTCAGGAAGTATTTTCTTTTTGAACACATTTTATGGGTGAATTCCTTCACCACTGTCTTATCTTAACCAAATCATCACAGGCCATGCATAGCCAGCGAACAGTCTCAAAAAAGGCTGGTCTGCACACTGCGGTGAAATCACCGGGCTGAAATGACCATTTTGATTGACACATGTATGTACAGAAAATCATTATACATTTACACTGTACATGCCACTGTACACGCAAATCAACTATCTCCAGTTCTTTAACCCTCTCACTGCCAGAGTCAAGAAATGAAGACATGTAAAGTAATCCTATGGTGTGACCATTCAAATGAAACCTCTTCAGCAGTACTTTTGCATGGTACCATTTTGTTTTCAATATTATTTTTACAAAATGAAATTTGGGATTTTTCTAGAATTTTGATTTTTGGCACTCTTGGGAGTTAAAGAGTTAACAGATGATCTTAAATGGGTAGTGTCATGGAGACTTTGGCCTTTTTTAGTCAAAGCCATGCTACAATACCTTTACATATTTACAAAATTATACTACCGTAACACCAAAAACAAGAAATCAACCAATTCTAGCCTGCGTAGCAGGTGTCAGGGAGAGAGGGAAAGGACGCCTACAATGAAGACCCCCATTTGTTCATTCCTGCGGATGCTGGCGGCCGCAAATTCTGTGGGTGTAATGCGAATTGCCCGGTTCTTATCGCAGGCGTTCCTTCCCTTCTTCCCCTCTTCTTTTTCGTGCCCCCTCACCCATCCCTGTTTACGCCTGCCACGCTGGCTAACCAATTCTTGACAGAGGAACAAATCATGATCTGTTCTAGCCTATTTTGGAAATGAAAATGTGAGAACTTGAAAAGTTAGTCTACATGTAACTTTTTTCAAGTTGCACTTCATTCAGATCCAGTAATTGTCTGTGACTAAAGACACTCATCGGCCATTTTGGTACACCAGGATGCTAAATTTATCACAAAGCAGGACCATTGTTTTTCAGTTTCTGTTACATGTTTTGGATTTTGAAATGATGCCAAATCCTTGTGACACTGCCACTTTAATCCAGAATTAGAGTAATTATTAACCAATGTCTTTGTTCCTCACGGTGAAGTGTTTTTGCTTTTCATGAAGGGGTTAATGTATAGGTTTAATCATTTAGTGCTTTGTGCTCCATTTTCAGTGCTATTTTATTTTATGTTGTGGTGCAATTTTGTCCTTGGTGCAAATTTTTTTTTCCTTTGTTTAAAACTCATTATCATACATTATCATACATTTCCATACCCAAAAGCAAAGGAAAAAAAAAATTGTACCAAGGACAAAATTGCACCACAACATATATTAAAAACATTGAAAACATTAAATTTAGATGAGAGAAAAATATATTTTTGGATATCAGAATGTACCTGTAGAAATTGCTGTTCTTTAAAGACTTGTATAGGACAGTCAGGTTATCACTTTAATGACAAGTTGACAGAATGAGTAAATTTGTAGTTTGCTCAAAACTAAGGGTACTTTTCATTCATATACATCTGTATTTTTACTCAATACCTTGAGTTGTATTTCAACTCACTGTCTGAGTAAGTTTTTATTTTACTCAAAACATAGAGTACTATTTACTCATTTATTGAGTAAAAGACTAGTTTACTCAAAATAAAGAGTCAGTATGGATGCATTTCTCTTGAGTAGTTTTACCTCTAAATTTGAGTTAATTGTACTCAATAGCTGAGTACTTTAACTCATACTGCCGAGTAAGTTAACTCAGTCTGAGTAAACGTACCCAAACCCATGAGTATTAATTACTCAACATGTCTGCTACAATTTACTCAATGTAATGAGTCACTGTGGATGCAACGATTTACTCAGTATTTTGAGTTCCGGTTACTCGGCTTTTTTTGCTGTGTTGTCACTGTGTCGCAGGAGGCACTTACCAAGCATTGCTCCAAACAGAAAGTCAAATTTTCTCATAAACAGAGAAACACCTCTTATCCTACTTCGCATTTCAGTATCCTTTACATACTCAAGAGCTTCATCCCAAACTGTCAAGAGAGTGCTAAAATTTGAAATTATGGAATGAAGAGAATCCGCTTTAACTGTCCATCTGGTTGGACATAGAACCCTCACTCCCTGAGAGACAAAGTCTTTAATGCTTTGGAAAAGAGCATCATGGCGAGGTGATTCTTTTATAAGTAAAGACATTTCTTTTGAAACATCCAGCGCATCTTGCAACAATGAACACCGTTTAAGCGTATCTGAACATGCAAGATTTAGTGCATGCCCATAGCAATGTGTATACACGGCTCTCGGTTCCAGTGAACGAATCTTAACAGTCACACCATTCCTGGACCCGGCCATGGCAGCAGCCATATCTTAGCATTGTCCTCTTACCTTTGTAAAAGAAAGATTTAGCCGCTTAAAAATGTCTTCAATGGATTTAAATATTGTCACTGCCTCTGTGTTTGGTACTTCGTAGAGACCTAAAAATTCTTCGTGAGCGTTGAATTTCTCATCTACCCATCGCAAACAAGTTACAAGTTGTTCTTTGTTTGATTTGTCCACAGATTCGTCAGCCATAATTGCATAGAAAGGACTTGGTTGAATAGATGATACAATATTTCGCAGTATTTTGTCCGCCATAATGCCTAAAATGCCATTCTGGACTTCTGGCGATGTGTACTTGTCAGTCTTTCTCTCTACCCAGGTTTTCAGAAGCGAATCGTCTCTTGACCGTAACGCGAGGAGCTGCTGAAAGTTGGAATTCTGTTCATCGCCGTCACCCTTAATGACTAATCCTTGACGTGCTAAAAACCGTAAATTTGATAATATTGTTAGCAAGCAATGTCTGTTTTCACGTTTTTGTTCGGCGTGCAAGTAAGATAACGATTCTCCCACGTCCCAAGTTGTCCTGGGTACAACATAGAGACGCTGTATTGCTTCCATGTGGCTCTTCGACCTTTCATGACTTGAAAACTTTTCCAGTTTCTATAACCAGTTGAAATGAATGCCTTTTCAGCTGAGGCATTCGTCAGCTTAAATTCCTTCAATGCCTTAGTACAAATAAAACAGAATGCACTGTCGCTGACCTCGTCATAGTGAAGCCAGGTCCACTTCTTAAACCAGCTAGACTGAAATGCTCTCTTCTTTGTCCCATGCACCGTCGCAGGGAAAGTCTTCACGGGTTGATGCGGCAAGTCACCAATAGAGGGTGTAACCCAATTCCGGTGATTGGAAAAAGGCAAAACGAGCGTTTTATCCTTCCACAAAGCTGCACATGTAGAGGCATTCCGCCCGTCACCCCTGTTTGGGGGACTAGGCGAAGCCGTTGAATTATCTTGATCGTTCTTTTTGTTTACTCCGATTTTCATTCTTGTTGGGACGGTTAGGCGGTGACGTTGAAGTGTTCACATCTTCATTCTTGTTGGGAAGGTGAGGCGCAGACGTTGAAGTATTGACATCCCCATTCCTGGGAAGGTTAGGCGCAGAAGATGAAGAATTCACACTTTTGTTGGGAGGTTTAGGAGCATATGACGAGGTATGTAGATGTTGAGGTGGTCTGCTTGTCACTCCTGTGGGAGCCATTTGTGCTCGGAGAAGTCGAAGTTGCTTTGCTATCCTCTCCTTGAGATTGCAATGGATTTGACATGTGGGTAGGTTGGGAATGAAGTTGTTGGACCTCGTCTGGGGATGTTTTCCTTGTATTTTTGGTTACGCGGAAAACTCTTCAATGTTGATTGATTCTTGGATTTTTTGTTCGATACTTTTGTCCACCCAACCTCAGATTCAACGTTATCCTTTCTCTTTATTCCGTGTCGGTCATTTAATATAGGCACAGTGATTAGGTTGGAACATTGTGCCCATTGTAGTGTCTAATTGCCCGCATCTGGTCCACAAAAGGTGAAGTAACCGTGGGGGGAGACTGTTGAAAGATCTTTGCAGAACATTTGACCGTTTAAAATTGGTCGTAAGTTACACGTAACCATCGGTTAAACAGAAACAATATTACAGTAACTCTTAAGAATTTCAGCTAAAGCACAGATCTGGAGAAGACCACACCATCTGTAACGTACACAGGTATAAACAGCTTCACACTGGACAGCTTCGACAAGATTCTTTTGTTCCTCATATTTATCAAATGCAATATTTGATAGCAAAAGATGAGCATAAACAGAGTCATTCGCATTAGTTCTTGATAACATTTCTTTCATTTTTGGTCGAGGGATTGCATAATCACGAGCATTAAGATATAACTCGCACGACGTAAGCATCCGTAGACATTCTGCCAGAGACTCGTCGCCTCGAAGGAACAGAGAAGTGGAATTGAACAAACAGTTGCCATCTCCCGTTGTCTCGATTGCAACACTTTCCTTACTTAAAGAAGACAAGTCACTTGGTATCAAAGCTGTGGACAGATAGTCAATTCCCCTTTTTACCTGGCCAAATGAATCAAGTTGCCGAATGGATACGTTGCACTAAATATGAGCTAAGTTCTCTCTCATTCTTCTGGATGTAAGAGACGTTTCCTGACTTCATTTCTTGGCGAAGAAGATCCATGATGTTATTAATTTTAGTTGGTCTATGAGACATATATTAACAGCTTTTATAATATAATATAAAAAGCTGCACTACTTCAGGGCTGTTATCTCACCGATAAAACCTACTTGTACCTTCAACTACACAAGAAATATACGTCCAAAATTAATTTACTGAGTTTTCTTTTGGTTCACATTGAAGAAAACGTTCAATGCAGACATAACAGAACTGACATTTTGCAAATAGCTATTTCAAGAGAAATGAGTCAAGTAAAACTTGACAGATTGCAACCAAAAAGAAAGTTAAGTGGAAATCAATAGTTTTCAATTAGAATACGCAACATATAACTTCGATACATTACCACATGAAAACTTCCAAGTCCCAATCATGGCACTTAGTTGGAAAATTAGTTACATGGGATTGGAAATCTGATTCCCTAGTTAAAAAAATTAACCGGTTAACAAAATGTGTGCGCGGCCGGGTATTCTACAGTCTTAACCGGGTTTTAATCGGGTTATGCAAATCACGCGAAATCAATAGACTTTCTTAACCAGATTAGGTTCTTTAAACAACCTCGCGGGGAAGTTACAGGTTGACGTTATCAATGAATCGATCATCTCCACGTACACGTGAGAATTTTCCAAATTTAGGCATCAACAACCTTGCACGCAAGCAGTACAGTTTCGAAAATTACGTCTTTTGCCTAACGTCCAAGTTCATCTTCTCTTTCTTATAAATGTGAAGTGATTTTTTTGTCTGTAACTCTAAGGTTAGCGCGCGTAGTGAGCGTTACGAGCGCCAAGCGAGCGACATACTTCGAAGGACTTTGTAAACGTCAAAAATTAGTCCGGTCGCTCATAAAAATTAATCCGGTTTAACTCTTTTAACCAGCTTACGTTTTGGAAAAGTTTCGACCAGGTTATTAAAAAACTAACATATTTTGTAAAATGGAAGGAGGAATTGCGTTGTTTTATTATTTCAATATTTTCAACGGTTAAGTGGCAGTCTTCTTTCTTTTAATTTTCACCCGAAAAGTGGGGGGGGGGGGGGGGCATACCCGGCCCCCCCTACTCCTACGGGCCTGAAATCGCACTAAACAAAACGAAAAACGCCTCGGACGTTTGACCGCGGTGAAGGTTTGAACAAGCCCACATTCTCGCCAGTCCCCAGAGTTGCGCAATACTGCACATAATTTGTGTACGACCAAACAGCATTTTTATACTTGGTCGCCACGCCCAAGTAATAAGAAATTAATCTAGATCTAAGATATAGCTGAGCAAACTACAATAATGTATCTGTAGATTGAACAAATAATTGGGCCTTGTGAGTGAATTTTTATTTTTTAACAGCGACGGTAATGTTTGCGATTTATTCGGGTCTCAGCGGCATAAAACTAGTACCTACCACGTCATACTTCAATAAATCGTAAAAAAAATAAAATATTATTTAGGATCAAACGAATTGTATTTTCATGACTGCCAAGGTAAAGGCTTTTTAAAAAAAACCCATATTAGAGTGACAGAAATTTATTTTTCGAACCAAACTCATCAGTCCGTTTTAAGAGAATCTCTTAAAGTGCAAAACTTTATTTATTTATTTATTTTTATTTATCCACGGGATCCTTATCACTAAAGAGTGGTCTTCTAAAGAGCCGTGCGCATTAAACCTAGTACAAAAAAGCTAAGACTTAAAAATTACAAACATTATTAAAAAAGAAATCCTAAAACTTGGTTTTGTGAGTACTGATTTTCTTGTTCTTAGGCAACTTAAGATTCTTAGGTAGTGTTTTCTGCCACATTTATTGATTATCACAGGTTTCGTAAAGAAATTTAGATTCACTAAAGCAAACTGAAGTGTTTAAAACAAAATAGAGCTAGAATGGGTAATAAATTATTGCTTTTTACAATATGCAAATTTGGTGACGGTGTGCTTCGAAATGGGTCTTGAAAGCACCTGAAAGTTAAATGAGCCAATTTTTTCTCTATTGATTTTCATTTTACTAACATTGAGGTATCTCCTGATATAAGAATCAATCTGAGCTAACTAGGCAGTTAAGAAATATAAACTTTAAAAATTAGGCAATTCTTGATGGTGTTTTTTCCTTCAAAATTTGGCCAAAACTTGTGCCAGCCCCCACACTGCCAGAACCTTCTCTGCCAAATCTGCACATACATGTATGATTTGAAAGACCCTTTGTAATTGAAACACACCATGCAATTAATTAGTCAATAGGATTTGTTTGTTTGTTTTTATGCTATTCCAAACTTACCCCTTTTAAAACGTGATTTTCCATGATCCACTGGCCTCAAATGGTACCCCCACCCCCACTAAAACTTCTGAACTAAAAGTCAGAAAACAAAACCACTTTGGCTTTTGGAATATCTTACCAAGGTCAACTTCCGCAGCAAGTTTCATCAAAATCGGTTAACACCCAATTTCCAACTTCTGGAACACTTTCTCAGGCAATGACACTTTAGTCGTGCATCTATGCATGCTCGAGTAGGCTTGTCATCACTTTGTTTTGATTGGATGCCGAGGCTTTTCCCAGACTGCCGACAGTTTCGTAGTAGATCTTCCACTCCTCATTGGTTCTCAAACAATATTCATTGTTACTTTCGGAAAACCGAGACTGGCAGAAAGACAGAAATTCTCGATTCTATAGGATTTATAGCAGACTGCCTGCCGGCAGCAATTAGATTATGAGCTCGAGATTTATCACTTCGTCCAAATCAACTATCACGCATAGAAATCAAGAGCAAATAATCTAATTGTTTAGTATAAATCTACCAGACGTTCAAAACTTAACAACAAGACAGGCTCGCGTTTTTATTAAAATATAATGATATAAATAACACTGACAATCGCACACACTCACTTTCTACAACAGGATAGATGGTGAGTAGCGTAGCCAATAAGAGAACAGCATTCGTGATAGAACGCTAGTAGATTTATACTAAAACAGGATAGACAGTGAGTAGCATAGCCAATAAGAGAACAGCATTCGTGATAGAATGCTAGATTTATACTAAATTCGAATAAATACCAGTGAATAAATACGGTAATTACCTAACAATGTTTCTTCTAATAAGGTTGAGCAGGAGCCATAATCAGGGACTGATTATGGCTCCTGCTCAACCTTATTAGATTATGGCTCCTGGGTTGAGCTGAAAAAAAAAATGTTTGGAAGCAGAAGTTTAAATATTCTATTTCTTTCCCGCAATAACACTATTATAGTTATAGCTTCGCGAAGTCGGTAAATTTTACAGACGTTTGTATGCTGGGGGGCACAAACTTGCCCCCCAGCATACAAAACGTCTGTAAAATTTCCTGACTTAGCGAAGCTATAACTTTGTGATTTTACAAGATAGGACTCACAAACTTGGCTATTTTACTAATTTTGAGGTGCTCTTTCCAGCAGTGTCGTTAGATTCTCGCTACATGGCCAATATCAAAGGTTGGAAAAAACTGTAGAAGGGTCTATACCTGTATCCGACAAGTTAATATATCAAAAGCCACTTGGATCTTTATTCCACGCACTTGGCAGTAAATTTATGTATACCATTATTGTTATTAACTGGCTCGTCGCTCTGCGACGAGACAGTTCTTAAAATACCCTCTTTTTTTTTTCTGTCGTGTCACCTGCCCCGGGAATCGATTTTGCTGCGGCCAACACCGTACCTAGTTTACTTCCGGTTTTCAGAAATCAGTGATGTCATCTAAAAGACAATTTACAATTGAAATATTTACCGTTCTAATTTCGACGGAATTGTTAAACATTAAATCGCTGTGATTTCAGGATGTGTTTTATTTCTGGTAAAAGGAAAACGGGTTGAACTTTTCTAACAAAATCAATTGTCAAACAGTTGAGTTTAGATCGAAAAACACGTCTCGGCAAGTCAACTGCTGAGTAAACAATTCTCAAACATTACGCCATGGAGTCACGTTGAAATTCCAAACATCTCGAATTTATGTCATGCTATGGTCGGCTGTTAATTATTTGATCGATCATGTTGATATTGTTAATTTATTCGAAATCCTATCACCGATTCTCCAAAATGCTTGTGTTTAAACAATCCTGATTCCTTGTAGTAGGTGGTTTCAAGGATTTTAAAGCGAAAAAAATATACAAAGTTCTAAACTTATGTTTCTGCTAACAGTACAGAGCTGGTCAGAGAAAAAATATAGACCTAAAATAATTGTAGCCTGCAAAGGGATGGACAATTTTATATTTGTTGGCGGGGACGGGGGGTAGGGAGGGGGGGGGGGGGGGGGGGTAGCGGGCGGTGTTGGGCAATTTTTCTGATAATGATTTTTTTTTCGAGATTGTTCATACCTTTTTCCTTTGGCTTGCTGTGCATTACTTTTTTTCTTTACTTTTGCTGTGCAGGAATTTTTTTTTGGTAATTGCCCAACTCCCCCCCCCCCCCCCCCCCCCAACACCGCCTCCCCCGCCCTTAACAATGAAATAGTCTGTCCCTAAGGAGTGCTTGAAACGGGCTGTGGAATGAAAATGAAATGTGGACTGGACTGTGCATATTAACAGATTCTAGATTGTAAATTGTGGAATGCTAATATAAAACTGTAAAATAATAACCGGGTGGAAACTGAGACCAAACGAGCCAGTTTCAAAGCCCATCGGGCTCCTTGTTACTTGGGCGTAGCGACCAAGTATTAAAATGCAGTTTGGTCGTCCACAAATGTGCAGTATTGCGCAACTCTGGGGACGGCGGGATTATTCAAACCTTCACCGCGGTCACACGTCCGAGGCGTTTTTCGTTTTATTTGGTGGGATTCATTTAGAATTAAGTGGAAACGTGGGCAAGGATGTATAAAATAATTAGTTTATGTAACTATCTTTTCATCTTTCCGGCTCAAAATAACGAGTTTCGATCGTTGAAAACTGATCAAAACGCTTCGTGCCTGAGCAAAATTGTGTTGGCAAATGGCGCCGACAGTTCTGCGGTTCGTAGTTTTCAAACGCTTAGAACTTTTTTTAGTAAACTTTAAAAACGTTTAGTGAGTTGACAGTGTATTGTCAATATATGGAACTTTTAATAAACAGTGAAAATGACAACCTTAACTTTGAAGTACTTTGGTTAACTTTTGCAAATTTCTCTCGTTTGACCGCGGTGGAGTTCCCCTGTTGTTTGTTGATGCGAGGCGAACGTCACAAATTAAAGTGCGAGTTGTGTTTTCTCTGTTGCATCTAACAGTTTCATATTCAATATGCGTGAGGAAATTACCCAAGAAGACACTGCGAAAGTATTTGACACTCGCGATTAATTCTACGATACCTTCATGACGGAAACCCGCTAAAACATGTTAAAACGAACATGAAGAAGATAATTTAGACGAACACATACATAGTGCTTATTTAATAAGAAGTGAACAGTGGACAGCGAAGGAAGAAATATAAGCGTGGTAGGAATCCCAATTAATTTCACTTCTTTCGGTTGTTCTCCTTTCATTAATTTTTATTTCGTGAAGTTGAAAGAACAGAACAGACAACTGAAACTTTGGGTGCAAAAGAAGATGTACACAATGCACGCGGTGTCTTGCAAGAATTTCTTGCGAGTTTTGCTTCCGCTAGTGAATGTTTCTCGGGCGAAAATAACCTTAAAGCGATCACTTTTTCATTTAATTTTCTTTTCTGTGTTTCGGATACAGAGAATAAAAACTGGATATATTTTCGTGTGTCTGATTGCGAGATGTTTTACGAAACAGCTGCGTTATGCGTTACTGGAAAGGTTTCAAATTACTTTCACATTATGCAAATTGCAACATGTTTACCTCAACTGAAAAAATATATTTCAAAGGGCTAAATTTGTTTCTCTCCTCCTAAATTATCACTTCTGTCGTTAACTTTGATTAAATTTATAAGTTTCATTCAAACTTTATTATAATAACGGCGGGAATACTTCCAGCAAAACTTTCAATTGGAAAAGTTGTTTTGACCTCGGGTCCGGACCAGGCAATTACATCATGGCTTCGAAAGGCCACTTTGCGGCTACATTTGCATTCACTTCAAAAGTGTCGGAAACACAGACCAGCTAGTTACAAGATTTAGCTAAAACCAATAACAACCACCGGGAAACTCTGACATACGGCCTTTTTTTCAACGGTAAGTACAAAGTAGGCATCGATTTGTATTTTTCAGTATGTACTCGTCTTTTGACACAGTGGACACGCTATTTTAATAATTTGCGTGCGATCTCACACGCTAAGTGTACTGTGTCTTCTTGTTTTAGACGGTTAACGCGCTTCTTTGAAGGACTACTCACACTATCCGAATACTCCCAATCATCAAACCGTGAAATAACGTACATGCAGATTCCCAAGACAATTATTCTCCAATATGCCTAATACAACGACGCCCAAGTATACGCTCCCACAGCGTCTTGTTGTTAATGTTATTGACGTTTGATCTCAAAAAAATGTATTTGTATCCATATTTCCAGGTGTATCCAGGGAAGGCCAAGAGCAATTTTTTTTCCCCACCAAAAACAAGCCCTGCAGGACCAACAAAAAATATTTTCGACATCGGGCTTTCACTTAATTATCACAACACACCACCCTCTTTCCTCCAAGTCTGGATCTACCACCGCCGTCAGTACATTTACTGTTCAAAATATTTGCATTTTTCACTTCACAATCGAAAGAACTTAAGGTAATGTTATGTAATTCTAAAATGATGGTAATTGACCCAATAAATAAATTTATGAAATTATCAAAATCTGTATGTACATTTAAGCTTACTGTTTCCGTTATGTTTTATTGCCCAGCATCTGCTCGCAGCATCATTACAATCTGTAACCTCTAGTATATACTCACCTAATGGTGGTGCTGTCATACTGTCTGCGCTGCCATAACAACAAGGTAAGGCGTCTATGACCAACATCAAGTCAAACTCATCAGGCTCCTTCAGTTTTGCTCTTTCGTAGTAGCTTCCTGTGGGAAAACTGCGTAGAGAGGCGAAGCGAGCATCTCTCCTCTTCACGTTTTCAATAATCGCGTTTACAATGGGTTGCCAGAAGTTCAAGGCTTCCTTTTTTCTGTTTTGCCTTAGCTGAACTTTACTGATAGTAAAACGATTCAGAAGGCTGTTTAAATCTTGTGCATTCATCAGTTCTTCCGCAAGAAAAGCTTTGTCCCTCTCTGTTCTTTCGATCAAACCCTGAAAGTGCTTACAGCCTCGTGTTCATGACTTTTCCGGGAAATAGCCGTTTGACTTCCGGTCATGCCGGAAGAAAATACCACGTGATCATGATTTTTGTAGCTACTTCTTAGAAGAGAAGTAGCTACTATGTCATCGAGTGTGTACGTCCGTAAGTGGACCAATTTTCGGATTGTGTTCGGAACATACGGTGGCCCAAAAGTGTCACGGCAATTTCAATTTGCTCACGGCAGTTTCAATTTGCTCACGGCAATTTCAACTTCGCTCACGGCAATTTCAATTTGCTCACGGCAACTTCAACTTCACTCACGGCAGTTTCAATTTGCTCACGGCAACTTCAATTTGCTCACGGCAATTTCAACTTCGCTCACGGCAGTTTCAATTTGCTCACGGCAGTTTCAATTTGCTCACGGCAGTTTCAACTTGCTCACGGCAATTTCAACTTCACTCACGGCAATTTCATCTTTACTCACGGCGCCCTAAGTGCATCGTGAGTTTATAGTTCATTTTTCAGCACACTGTTCGTGGAAGTAGCACAACTTCCACAAAACATCTCACAGCTTCTTGATCATCCACGAACCTCAGTTCTTCTCGCCGGCAAAATCCCGCTCAACCTTATTTTAAAACCTTGTGTAAGATTAACACAAATTCTTATAAGCACTCTGGCACTCAGAAATATGGCAGAGGATATAATCAAGAAATGCGCACTGATCTATATAGCATCCATTCCGAACTTAAGAAGGAATGTGCAGGAAACGTAAACGCTCACATTTAGAAATATCCTCAATTCAGCCAAGAGAAGCGGAAAGTGCTAAAATTTTCAAATTATGTCTTCCAAAGAAACACACGCTTAGCTTCAAGCGGAAAGGATCGAAATTTCCATCGACAAAAGTAGCATGCTTCAGTGTTAAAACCTAGTCGGCTTAGAAAATTTCGCTTTGTAATTTGTTATTACCACAGACAAACCCAATATTTTGTAGGTTTTTTTACTGATTCGCTTGAGAGAGAGCAATGAAAATTTCTGGACTTCATTCGAAACAGATCAACTACGGATCACTACGGCAGCTAGAACTCTTCGCGTAGGTGACCTAGGCTTGACCTTGAGATCGCTTGCGTTTGTTATTATAAATTCCGTTAGAGCGTTGAAAGCACATTACTTTCGTAGAAGAGAGAAAAATAAGACAACTTTTGGGTTGATTCCACAGCAATCAGCACCGAAGAAGAACCTTCATCCATGCTCAACTGATTATTATAAGCTGTGTGGAGAACTTAGGTGACTGTGTGACTTAAAGAACTTTGAGCGGATCTGTCAAGATCTGTCAACTGATAGCTGTTTAGTTTATTTTGTAATCATGTGTAATTTTAGACTTAGAAAACCCTAGCGTGGGAAGAAAGGGTTGTTGTGTAATCACTTGGATTGTGACAGTTCTCATGCGTCTGTTTTGTCGAGATCTTTAAGCTATTCACGACAGCTGAATGCAACTTCTAGACATTGAGATACTGACTGACATGCCCTGAGGCGTATGATTACAGAATTGGGGAAATAACCAAAATGAAATCAAGACAAATCTACTATTTATATTTGGGAAAAATCGGAGACCTTTCGGAGTACACTGAACGGCAGAATTGAAGGATTTTGCCTGATTCCACGGCGATAGCGTGAATAGCGAAGCGCACAATTACTATTTATAGAACTAAAACTCAGACAAACAAACCAAAAGTGACTCTCGGGGGATTCCTAATAACGAATTTCTATTGTCATAAATGCAAGAATAAACAAGAATAAATTATAAACTCAGACAAACATGAGTACTGACGTCATTTGTGCGCTTTGCTATTTGTTTGATGTCGGCCCGCCTGCGTGACATATCTCGCAACATAGCCCCTTGAGCGAAGTTGAAATTGCCGTGAGCAAATTGAAATTGCCGTGAGCAAATTGAAACTGCCGTGAGTGAAGTTGAAGTTGCCGTGAGCAAATTGAAATTGCCGTGAGCGAAGTTGAAATTGCCGTGAGCAAATTGAAACTGTCGTGAGCAAATTGAAATTGCCGTGACACTTTTGGGCCACCGTAGGAACATATATCGGTTTTATTTCGGATTATCGGTTTTATACGATTCCAAACTCGATGAAACTCGATCACGTCGACGATAGCCGAGACTAATCTCGATGTTACCCGATTCATTTCCGTCCGCTCTCGTGAACGATGGACTACTTATCGATTGAGACGTTCCAGCGACGTGCTTTCTTTCCATGTGGTCGATGTGCAACCCAACAGTTCACGATTTAATACAAGTAAGAGAATTTGTTTACAATGTTTTGCTATTTTGCACCAGTAACCAGGCACAGCTTTCAAGCAATGTGCCCGATATTTTCTAGAAAAGACTTCTTTGGGTTGTTTGACGGTCTGCTTACAATTTCCACTAGAAAAACCAACGCTGAACCGAGATGTTTGACTTCGTTGGGCGGCCATGATGGAGCGATTTGTGCAGCGAAACACCTCGAATTGGTCCATGTACATCATCTGGCGAAACCTTATACGGATTTAAGTAACTCCCTTCGGGGAACCAAATATTTCCTTCGGGAAACCAATACTGTCTTACACAAATAACTCTTTTCGGGAAACCAATAAGCTTCAGGACCGTAGCCAGGATTGAACGGCAGACGAGGCAACTAAATTTAGCGCCGGAGGCGTTATTTTCTAGGGGGGTCTGGGGGCATGCCCCCCCAGGAAATTTTGGAATCTAGACGCTCAGAAATGCTATTTTCAGCATTTTCCCGGGAGTATTTTTCTCAAATACACATTCAAAATCTAAGCTAAATTGGACACAGTTCATGTTCTCTATCAGTTCTTCAATTCAAGATTTCAAAAGAAATAAAATTAAGAAACTCTGAAATGCTGTTTTTTTGTGTCAAGCTCATACAGGACAAAGCGGTTACTCTCGCAATTCAAGCTGATATTGAAGTCTCTTTCAGAGCAGTAAGAAAATTCAAAGAATTTAGTTTGAATGAGACTTTTGCATCAGCCATGCTTGTTCGAGACCAGGTTTTCAGCCTTCTCAGCGCGCTGAAGAAACGTTCACATGAGCAGGAAACAACTGGCACGGTCAAAAGAATCTGTAACATGGTGGAAATGTTTGGATAAAACTGTTCATTGCAATGCCCCACTGCTTCCTGCAAGCTTCGGATTTGTTTAGCAGCCAAGTTATTGTTTTTCATCTTCCAACGCAATAGCTGTTGTTTTTGCTTAGACATCGTGCCTCCAGTAGCCACGCACCTCTTCAGAACCTCTAATTTCATTGGACCTGGTTATCACGCACTTGTATTGTTTTTAGGGCTAGGGTCCATTGTTCTGTTGTTTGTTCTATTGTTTTCTTAGCCAATCTTGTGAGGCGTTCCGAGAGGTGCGTACCGCCTCACATCGTGACTCGCCTCGGCGCTGAATGCTAAACTCTTCACGTGGCGCTAGCAAAGACGTCATTTGTACGTGTATGACTAGAAAACCAACGGAAAGCGTGCCGGCGGGAAAAATTGAATGAAAAACGGCAGCATTTCACCGAGCACTCACAAGGCAATCCAACAATTTACAACTTTCCGGCGCCTTCCACTGAATTAGCGCGAAAAGTAAATATGGCAAATCAATACCCGGGCCTTGTTGACTTGCTTCAGATACATGACGAGGATTTTTCTGATTTTTTTTTATCGATACTACAGCTTTTTCCTTTATTCGCTCAACTTACCTGCATAAGCCAATGGAAAATGTTTTCTTTTCTTTCTTTCTTTTTTTTTTTTTTTTGGGGGGGGGGGGGATAAAACTTAGACGAGGCAACTGCCTCGTCTTGCCTCATGCTAGCTACGGCCCTGAGCTTACTGTCTTTCGAGACACAACTAATTACCTTCGGGGAACCTTTCGAGAAACAAATGATCGCAGGGATGGTTTCAGCAATCTCGGTTACGAGAAGATTTTTCATAAAGGATCAAGTTGTTTGGTTGAGTCATGTAGGTGGTTTTCATGTTACGTCATCGCCGCCATGCTGGTGGACATAAACGATAGTTCTCTCATTAGCTCCTTTTGTTCGTCCACCAGCATTTGTTCGTTTCACTATTGTTATCTATGTCTCTAGAAATTGATTGCAAACCACCTATTGTGGCAATTATTAAATTATATTTCAAGTTAAACGAATGTATACTTCCACATGTTTTGACATGTTGAAACTGAAAAGAGCTCTATCTAAGAAAAATACACTTCCATTTCCTGTTAGCAGATTGATCTATACCCATAGATGATTTTAAATTGTTATTACCAAAGGCAAGAACTGTTGTACTTTGTGTTAAAAATAAAATGTTCGTTTTTCATCTTGTGGTATTGAATCATTGACATCGTTCTCACTCACTCAGTAGCTATGGTGTAAATTTCCATGTTAACATTTTACTTCCAGTGTTAACATTTCCAGTGTTACCTTATATTTGATCAAGGAAATGTTATACCAAGAGACAGAGAGATGAGAGAATCTGTGGGAAAAGGGCCCAGCGCGAGGAAACCCTTTGCTGCTCACTCGCGCGTTGTCTCGTTCTCGTTCTTGCCTCGCCTACTGTGAATACTTATTTAGATTTAACATATAACTCACAACACATTAATTACTTACAGTAGAGAGCTACATCACTTGCATAACATAATTACTTACAATTTGTTTCTTATAATCATACTTGCACACATTACATTTTTTATAATTCAATACAATTTCAATAAAAATAACAAACATAAGCATTACAGTACAGTGCAAACAATTTTACAATAAAAAGACCAGGAATTAATTACAACTGAGTATTATGTTAAACCAATCATTTCAATCGATTATTTCCTACTTTCATTAGTTTTGCACTTCTAGGCCGAGTTGTTCAAAGCCTGATTTGCATTAATCCTGGATTAACTGTCAACAGAACATATGAGTTGTCATGGCAGGGGGGGGGATAGAAAAAAGGCCTGGGACCGAGAAACTATGTTCTCACAACTTGCAAAGCGCTCTTCCTGGTCAGCGGCGTCTTTTTGAGCGGGGCCTGTGTTCAGGTGTTTTCGAAAGTAAAAAGATATGGCGATCTCTGTTAAATCTGTGTGTTTGTTGGCCTTTTTGTTGGTGCTATTATCGCGAAGTGAAGTTGAGAAAACGTTCAGAGATGACGACTCGTTCCCTAATGGCTCCGAAGCTTCCCGTCGAGGCACAAATCACAACTCGCACAAATTACAGATACGAGTTGAACGCATAGCGAGTTTGCTCGATACGGTAATTCGTTTATTCACGGGAACCCAAATATGTCAAGTTGTTTTCGATGTACCGTAGGATACCCGAGTTTTGGGATTCGGACGATAATCAGTTTTATTTATTCGCCTCAGGACCTCTATCTGTTGCCGATAAAATGCGGGTTCAGTGGCTCTAAAACATTACGACAAACACCGCCTCTTCAACCGACTGCTTTTGCAAACTTTCCTGTATATCAGCGCGATGTTTTGAGTTGGGGAGATCTAAAGAAAAGAAAATTAAAAAAATATGTTATTTCATTCGACCCGCAAAAAGTGCTACTTTCCATTGTTGAATTTGTCCTGTATTTATGTATCCTGTTAAAAAATAAAGGGCACAAATTAACA